>QEPC01000978.1:748137-765915 GCA_003113815.1 Sphenodon punctatus | reverse complement strand
ACCAAGGCCACCAACGCCGTCTCGGTGCCATAGCCGGGGCGGAACCCAGATTGAAAAGGGTCAAGGAGCCCGATGTTATCCAGATGAACCTGGAGCTGGAGCGCCACTGCCCACTCAATAACCTTCCCTAAAAAGGGAAGGTTAGAGACAGGTCAGTAGCTGGCAAGCGCATCTACATCCAACGATGGTTTCTTCAGCAGGGGGCGCACCACAGCCTCTTTAAGGCAAGGCGGCAACCTCCCCCGTCGAAAGGACGCATTCACTACCCTCGCCAGCACCGTCCCCAATGTCTCCCCAGAAGCTTTTATTAACCAGGACGGGCACGGATCCAGTTGACAACACGTGGCCCTCACAGACCCCAGGACATCCACCACATCGGCCGGCATATAACAGGCTGGATCTTGCTGATTCCCTTTTTTTAAAATGGGAATGATAATGCTCTGTATTCAAGCTGCTGGGATCCTTTGTTCCTTGCTTATTATGAAAAAGAAATTTGAGAGGATTTGTGCCCACCACTCTGGCACTGCTTGTAATATTTCCACCGAGATAGAGTCTGGGCCAGCCACCTTATTGCCCTTCAGGGCAAGTATGATCTCCATAATTATCTTCTGAGAGAAGTCTCCTTCCCTCCATGGGAATGAGGAGTGAAGGTTCCCCTCTTGCTCCATATCTTCCAGTGACACCTGGGTATCAGCATACAAGCTTGAAAAAAGTTTCTGCCACGCATCATTAGAGACTGATTGTACCTTACAGTTACTTCGTGGCTTAATCAGCTTATTTAATTATTAAATAAGCTTATTTAATCAGCTTATTTAATGATATTAATCAGCTTATTTAATTATTAATAAACAAAGGGCATTCTATGTGGGAATGCTGAGAGCCAAAAAGAGGGCATTCTACGAGAAAATATGGGTCAGGATGAAAGTTGATGCCTCCACAGGGAATATTAAGGGCTTTTGGGTAGCTTATTATATTGCAACATAGCTGTATATAGATAATTTATTATTAATTATTATTATTATTATTAGCAAACATTTATATAGCGCCAGCAATGTACCTGGCGCTTTACAAAGTAATTGAATAGACACGGTATAAGGAAAAAGGGAAGGACAGTTGCTTCTGGCCCACCATATAGATTAATCAATATTATTAATAATAATCAATAACTGCCTCAAGGATGTTTGCAGCAGTGTGGCTTTAATCAAGAACCTGGGTGTTCACCATTGCCCACCTGTAGCCTGTGCCCTGATGGCTCTTGCCCCCTGCACCTGCCATCAGTGAGCTGTCAAGGAGAGATAGGCATGACTCTGGCTGCTCCAAATGTCACTGGTGAAGTGCACAGTGCATCCTTTTGCCGTAATCAGCTTCTCCTTCACCCATTCCTGGCTGCCCTGTCCAGCAATAGCACCACCTTCCTGCTAAAGGTGGTATGGGATGGCATTTGGTAGTGGAGTGCAAGCTGTGGCATCAGCCGTTTGAACCCCAGGTTCTCCATTGCGGAGAAGGGCTGGTCATCCAGCGTAATCATCTCACCCACCCGCCTGGTGATCTGTATTGCTGCTGGTTGCCACCCTCCCTGTAGCTGCTGCTCCCACCCCAACTCGTTCATGGTGGCCTGGCTGATGCTGCTGCACCTGGGAGGGTTGAGAGGGTACCATACCTACCACTTGTAGGTATGGTAACCCTAGCAAATGTACTTCTGCCTACTGTACTTCTGCCCTCTCCTTCCCATTGTCCTTGCTCTTGCCCTGAGGAGATGATGGTCTGGCCCCAGAAGCAGGGGCGAAGGGAAACCCGCTCAACCCCATTATGTCTGCCTGTGCTTTCAGCACCAAAGCCTGATGGTGGGATTTCAGCCACCAGATCACCCCATAGTTGCTGAGGTGTGCCCAGTCCTGCCCACAACAAAATTGGCCCCATCGTGAACACACTCTGCCAGTTGACAATCCTCCAACTAGCGGAAGTGCTCCCACACATCTGACTTGCAGGGTATGCCTCCACCTTCCTGTCAGTGGAGACTGCTGCCTTCTTCCCTGAGGGGGTGGCAACAGGAGAACAATGTGGAGGATGAGCATGGGTGCCTGCCTGACTCCCCTCACTCCCCAGACCCTCCACCAAGAGGCTACGGGTTGGAGCCTATTCTTTTGATGCTGCCAGAGAAGGCCTGTGGAACAGGGGAGCCTACCTTGCTGCTAGCAGTTGATGATGAGGGGTTAAATAAAGGCCTACTTATGCTTGGGGCACTGTGGATGAGAGAGATGTGCCCAAACTCCCCGTGGAGGTGGCACCCGCTGTGCTGGTCCGGGGGGGAGGGGCACCAGCCTCACCCCCAACACCAGCACCAGTAGGAGTCAGCTGCCACTGGCAGTACCACCACTGCTACCTGGTGTGGGTTCGAAAAGGGTGTGCTGCACCCTTGCTTCCCCTCCTCCAGGGCAGGTCTTAGGGGCAGGCAACATAGACACCTGCCTAGGGCAACAGATTTTGGGGGAGGGGGACAGCAGATCTTGGGGGGGTTGGGAGTTTCTGTTCTCAGTCTGCACCAGCCTGATCACAGCTTCCCCTCCCCCCACCACAACCTCTTACTGCCTCATGCCACCCACAGCTTGGAGAAGCATGGAGATCCAGGATCCTCCTGTGGGGATCCTCCACAGCCTGGAAATCCCCACCTGGAGAAGCCCCGTTCCATCCCCAAGCCCCCAGGGTAACATAGATGCAAATGTTAGGGTTACCATACCTCTCCTTTAAAAGAGGGTGCTTATGAAAAATACATGTTGCAGGGCTGCACTGGAACCAATGCAACCCTGCGCCATGTATTTTTCATAAGTGTCCTCTTTTAAAGAGGAGGTATGGTAACCCTAGTAAATGTGTTCTGCGGTGGTGCCAAGCATGGAGGAAGAGACTCTGCTTCTGTGCTGGGCGCCACCATTCTCTTCCTCTTGCCTCAGATGGCAGCCCACACACATACCAGAGTTCCAGGCCTAGGGGCACTCAAATTCTATGTCCAGCTTGGCCCTCCCCTCCAGTGCCACTAGTTGGCGGCAGCTGCTGAGGCTCCTTGGCTCCACCACCTGCTGACATCAACCCTGCTGCTACCCTTACCTATGCTACCCATAGAGGGAAATGCTGGTGGTCTTATCTTTGGGGGTGGGCTAGCAAGAATGCCATGTCCTCACCCGTGCCCCAGGCCTGAGGAGACAACTGCCCCTGCCTTGGCTGCCCCAGGGCCAGAGACAACTTTCCTTCCCTTTCTCATTATAATTATCTATAAAATAGGTACTTGAAACACCCTTTTACATTCTTGATTCTGCCATATGTCCCTCTCTGTCCTCCATATCCTCTTTATCAACGCTTGCTTCCACAAGGTGAAGGTTGCAGAGCGAACTGCCATGTTCCCCTTCACCTGAAGTTTGCACATGGTGGACAGAATATATTCCTCCAGCCCAGTTATGGAATCAAACCGCCTCTTCAGCTTGTCCTGCAACCTCTCAACGCAACCTCCTCTGGTGTGAGGCGCTACTCCTGAAGACCCTTGACCTGCTCCGTCAGAAAGCCCACCATTCTTTCTGTAAAATTTAGACTGGGCCGAGGGTGGCAGTCTCTGTACTGAAGGCCTTGGTGGCATCCTGGAAGGGATTAAGGACATGCACTCTCTGTGCTATCATTGCCCACTCTTCCCGAGAGAGTTCTGCCTGCACCCTGACCCACCCAGGCCACTTCATGCAGGACCCTTTGTTGCTCCACCAGCTGCTCCATCATAAGGTAGGTGGAGTTTCATCTCTTGTATGAGGCGGTGCTGCTGCACATTCAGCTCCGTCCATCCACTTCTTCAGCAAGAGGTGACTACCCTTTATGTTCCTATGGAAGAAGCCTGTGATTTTCCTGCCTGCCTATCACATCGTGCAGATGACTGCCACCTCCGTTCTCACCCAGGTCCAGAGCATCCCTGATCACCACGTGAAGTGTGTGGGCAACACAGCTGATGCCCATGAAGTTGCCCTCCCACACAGCCTTCTGCATGTTAGGCCCATTGTTGGCCACCATGTAGCCCTTGGTGAAAAGGTGCTCCTCCGCTTAGCCACCCCTCCACCATGGTATTCAGTGCCTCCGGGATGTTGGCAGTGTTGTGGCTCTTGTCCAGAATCTGGGCATGGAGCAGGGCCCAAACATACCCTGCCCCCTGATGGCTGCTGCCTACACCTCCTGCACCTGTCCCAAGTGAGCAGTGAGGGAGAGATAGGTGATGTGCTGTATGCTCTAGCTGCTCCAGATGTCTCTGGTGAACTGCACAGTGCACCCCTCTGCCCCTGCCAGCTGCTCCTTCACCTGTTCCCTGGCTGCCAGGTACAGGGATGGTACCACCTCCATGCTAAAGGTGGACATTTGGGTCAGGAGGACATTTGGGAGGGCAACTGCCCCAGCCTTGTCTTCCCTAGGGACAGAAGCAGCAGTCCTTCCTTTTCTCATACTTATCTATATACAGCTATGCTACAATAGATCATCATCAACCTCTCCCTCTCTACTGGCTCTTTCCCTTCTGCCTTCAAACATGCCACAGTCTCTCCTATTCTCAAAAAGTCCACTCTTGACCCCTCTGACCCTTCTAGCTATCGTCCTGTCTCACTCCTTCCTTTTGCTTCCAAGCTGCTTGAACGTGTTGTCTACTCCCGCTGCCTTGACTTCCTATCCTCCAACTCCTCCCTTGACCCCCTCCAATCTGGCTTCCGCCCCCTTCATTCTACTGAAACTGCTCTCGCTAAGATCACCAATGATCTTCTGGTGGCTAAATCTAAACGTCTCTATTCCATTCTTGTCCTCCTTGATCTCTCTGCTGCCTTCGATACTGTTGACCACTCACTCTTGCTGGATTCCCTTCACTCCCTTGGCTTTTGTGGCTCTGTCCATAACTGGTTCTCCTCCTACCTCTCTGACCGCTCCTTTAATGTGTCTCTCTCCAACTCCACCTCCTCCTCCTTCCCCCTCTCAGTTGGTGTTCCTCAAGGCTCTGTTCTTGGCCCTCTCCTCTTCTCGATCTATACCTCATCCTTAGGCAAACTCATTGCCTCCCATGGCTTCCAATACCACCTCTATGCTGATGACACTCAACTCTATCTCTCTACTCCCTCTCTCTCTCCCTCTGTTCAAGCTCGTCTCATCAACTGTCTCTCTGACATCTCTACCTGGATGTCTCAACGTCAACTCAAACTCAACATGGCTAAAACTGAACTCCTTATCTTCCCCCCTCATCCTTCCTCTCCTTCCTCACTGTCAATAACTATTGATGGAGTCACCATCCTGCCTGTCCCCCAAGCCCGTAGCCTAGGCTTCATCTTTGACTCAGCCCTTTCTTTTAAACCCTACATTGACTCTGTTGCTAAATCCTGTCGCTTCTCCCTCCATAACATTGCTAAGATTCGCCCTTTTCTCTCTGTCTCGTCTGCCAAAACTCTTGTTCATGCTCTGGTCATCTCTCGCCTCGATTACTGTAACCTCCTTCTCACTGGCCTTCCCCGGTCTCACCTTTCTCCCCTCATCTCTGTCCAAAACTCTGCTGCCAGGGTCATCTACCTCGCCAGTCGCTTCGACCATGTGCAGCCCCTCCTCTCTTCGCTTCACTGGCTTCCCCTTCCTGAACGAATCCTGCACAAGCTCCTAGTCTTCACCTATAAAGCTCTTCACAACCTTGCTCCCCCCTACCTCTCTGCACTTATCGCCCTCCATACTCCAGCCCGTGCACTTCGCTCCTCCTCTGTCCCTTCTCTCACCCTTCCACGCCTTCCCTGCTCCCCTAAGCGCCTTCGTCCCTTCTCACTTGCTGCCCCCCATGCCTGGAACTCCCTCCCTGTCCACATCCGCCTTGCCCCCTCCCTTCATACCTTCAAATCTCTCCTTAAAACTCACCTCTTTCGCTCTGCTCTGTCTGACTCTTTATCCTGCTGAGCCACTATTCCTATACCTACGATCGGTTTACCCTTATCCTTGCAACATGGACCTGCCTGCTGTCATTCTCATCGTAACCAAGCCAAGTACGTGCACTTGAGACCTCGCATCTTCATGAATGTTAGACCCCTTGTCTCTCCCTCTGTTCCCCTTCCTAAGTCTCTCCCCCAGCTCCTGTCTCTCAGATTGTAAGCCCTAGGGGCAGGGACCATGTCTATTTTATTACTTTGTAAAGTGCCAGGTACACTGCTGGCACTATATAAATGTTTGTTAATAATAATAATAATAATAGATGGAGAATAGCATATATTCTGCCTCCTGGGGGCATGCAACTTGAAGCGTCGTAGTCTGGGTGATTTTTCTGTTTTTGAGGCTTTTGGCAGTTAATTTGTTTGCTTGGCTGTTTTTTATGTTTTTTGACCTGCTGAATCCAAATCGGTCTGTACATTGTTGGTACATTTTAGGTTTCTCCCATAAACTGACATTGTCGGATTTGAGTTCCTGGCACTAGCTGTCTGCCAGTGTCTGCTCTGTCCTCTGCCCACCTGCTGCATGCCAGTCTTTCTCTGATATTTCTGCCCCCCGGGGCAGTCTGTGTCATTTTGGGGGAAGGTAAACTATTGTAGATGGACAGTAAAAGCGCTATTGAAAGGCAGGGAAACCCTGGCAAGTGTTTCCCATTGATTTCAATGGGAAACAAATGTAAAATGAAAATGAAAGGGGTAAAACAAGCTTCATTTCAATGAAATGAAAACAAATGAGTTTTTCAAAATGAAAACAAAATGGGAAACAAAAACTACAGAGGTCCCTTCTGCACACCCCTACTGGTTAGCTACCAAATAACTATTGAACTAGCTGAAAATACCAATGATTTTTAAAAAAATATATATATATATTAAAATTTTATTTTATTTTGCTATTCATTTCAGCACTAAACACAACCTTACTTGCTTCTCAGGTTATGCCTTTACTGTACTAGGAAAATGCTGTCCTATTGGAGAATGAAATCCCTGGTTACCCTGGAGTGTTAAGAGCTTGTATAGAACAGTGCTGTTCTAGGAGAGGAGAATAGTAAAGTGAAATTTACCAGACTAGCTGCACTTTGGAAACTGACTGAAGTTAAAAGATTAAGCAGTGCAACTGGCAACAAATACATTCAATTCGTGTTACATTTTCATTTCAAATAAACTAAGGCATCACTAGTGGCACATGCAAGGATTCAGATTACAGTTTTCCAGGGAGACCAGTGATTTGGATTCCTAAATTGTTAGGTTCCTAACTTGAGACACTCCAAGGAGCTTTGATTTTCAAGAAGTCCTGAGAATCCACACACTGTAGATCCAGCCTCTTCAAGGTGCCTAAAATAGGGCATCAAAAAACTGAAACTTTCAGAATTGGTGGTTGCTTTGGAAAATCCTAGCCAAAGCATTTTCTAAGAGATAGGGTGTACCTTATGCATGTCTCTTAAATGAAGTAGAAATCTCACAGAGAGGAAAGTTTTAGAAATATGAAGGTGATGGCACAACTGACAGGGCTTGGAGGCATCATGGTCTGGATGCCCTGGTGTGTTCTCATGACAAGTTGGGGGCTGATCCCATGGCTCTGCTTGTGCAGGAGCATTCTTGGTAGGTTTACAGTATGAACCTTCCCCTTCCTCCCTCATTATGAGTTCCAATCTCTTCCCTGACTTGAGACCCATCTTGGTGCCTCTTCGCCCTTGTGTGCCTTTTAGGAGCATCCCAGATCCTTCTTCATAGCTAGTGTCCAGACGGGCACACACTGCTCAGGGAAACCCTCCTGCCTCTCTGCCTGCAGAATGGTGAGCCCGCTCTTCTCGATGAGGTTCCTCAGGATGTGAAGGTCTCGGATCACACTGCTATCCATGGGATCCAGGACACAACCCTCCCGGGCCACATTGTCCTTGAGAACAATAATGCCATTCTCCTTCAAGCCATTCTGGCAGCGGATGAAAAACTCCAATAGATCTTTATCTGTCAGATACCCTACAGGGAAGAGATGAGAGGGGTCACAGTTCAGTATTCAAATGGGTGAAACGAGAAGAGGAATCGTTCTCGCAAGATTCTCACAAACCCGGCGAAATCTCACTATGGTTTTCAAGAATCTCGCGAGATTCTTGAAAATGTTCTGTGCGTGCACAAAATGGCTCCTGTGGCCATTCTGCACATACACAGCCCCTCATGGCCATTTTGTGCATGCACAGAGCATTTTTATGGTGTTCTCCAAAAGCCGGGTTTATCATAGGTGGGAATTGGATGGGAGCGAAATTGAGTAGGTGAGCTCATAAGATACGCTGGAATTGTATTTCAGTCTTTCGGTGTGTAGAGTATTCATTGTAAGTCGGAAATAGAGGATGTCAACAAAAGCACAGCAGCAATTTTGTGCTTTTTGAAGTCCAGGGGTGGTAGTTTGTTGCAATCGACTCTTTGAATTTTTGTGGCTAAATTGATGGCCCAACTTTTGTATAGGGACCAATTATGGGGCATGGGGGAAATCATAGGATCTCAAATAGGGATGTGCAAACAGAATGCAGTTCGAATGTTCGGACATTCGGTTGTTCGGTTCAAAACCCGAGTTCGGGTTTGGTTGTTTGGTTCGGTGGAGTTCAGTTCAGCCAAAATTGGCCGAACATTCAAAAATAGTGCTATCAATACTGATACCGAATTTGAAGATTTTTTTTCGGTATCGGTATCATTTGGCCCTGAAACAACCCCTGGTCTCCACCCCTGGTGCCAGGAAGTCTGCTCCTCAGCTGCCTTTCCCTTCCAGTCACGTTTTTCCCGCCCGAAGTCACCTTTTTCCCAGCCCTGAACTCATCTGAACTCACCCGAACATGACTGAATTGTTCGGCCGTTTTCGAGTTCGGTTCGGACATCCGAACAAACCGAATTTGGTCCAAACTCCGAACATCCGAACCACGTTCGTACATCCCTAATCTCAAAGTGGTTCAATCCAAATTTTCAAGATTTCTCCTATTAGCTCCTGGGAGGATGCCAGATTCTAAGCTTAGGGCATTTTCACACAAGACACTCTCCACCCACTCACTATACAGGTTACAGGGCACCCATAGGGCAACACTACAGTCCTGCAATATGTATAGTGGGGTGGGTGATGGGTGGGTAGTGGGTAAAGGGTGTCTTGTGTGAAAATGCCCTAAGATTAGAATCTGGCAGAATTTCAGATGCTACCTTGGCGTGGTGTGCCATCATTAAATTCTGGCACACCAGAATTAAATTCTGGCATATTTAATTCGCGGTCTGCAAACAATGCATGACCTCCTTCTATGTGCATGATCCCAGACTTCTGTCTCGTCTAATCCCGCCTTGCGGGATTTTGAAATATCATGCGAACGAGTCATACGACGGCGACCCACTCATTTAAAAGTGCCCTAGGTTATTGGATTTAGACCTTCGGGAAGATGTAGCAAATTTAAGACTGACCCCATTCATTTCCTCTTACCATACCTTATTATCCTCAGGGCGCCCTTGCTCCTTATTTGGTCAACTTTTTTGTTACTAAACAAAGGAACTTGTTTTTCTGTGCCCAAATGAATTCCTTGGCCTCTGCTGTTTTAGATGGGCAATACTGGTCAATCCCTTTCCTGGAGCAGATTTGTCCCTGCGGTTCTGGGGACACAGAAATAGTAGACCATATATTGCTCTGTCGTAGCTTATAGGTGGAGGTCAAGGAGGGTTTAACCTGGCCTTTGTTAAAACCTTTCCCTGGAAGATCCTCTAAGGATTATCTGCAAATTTTGTTAGAAGACCATGATAGATCCAGGACAGCAATCTATCCCAGGCAAAAGATTAGGTCTACCCGGCTTGCTAAATATGCTACAATTTAAAGGGAGCTCTGCTCACCCGAGTTTGTATTGGGTCCTGATTCTCACTTGATTCTTTCTTTTGTATTTTATTGCGCGTTGTTTATATTTTTCTTTTATCATTCTTCTATTGTACTACTTAGATTTATTTATTATGGTTGTGCTTATTGTTTTATGTTTTTATGTTTAGTGTATGTTTTCTTTGCTAAGGTCGATGGCCATGTGTAGCAGGGAGCAGTCCAGAGGGGCTGCTACCCCTTTAAGAAGGGAGCTGTGGGCGCCAGCCAGAGGGCTGGGTGCACACAAGGGGTGTGGCAGAGCCAACCCCAGAGCTGGGGGTCAGTCTGAGGGGATACAGGCAGAGAAACCCCTGGGACAGAATGGGCAGGTTAGGGGCCCTTTAAGGCTGAGAGGAGGAAGCCTGGCCATGCCCACTCTGCTGTATATAAGGAGAGACTAGGCAGAGAGGAAGGACAGTCTCTGCCAAGGAGTGGAAGGAGCAACATCTCTCTGAACAAGCCTTCCTGGTCTATGGTCTCCAAGGTACTGAGGCTGGAGAACCAGAGAAACCCAGGCAAGGGAGAGAAGCTGTGCCCAGGGGGGAGTCTCCTGCTGGGGAAGGCTTGGCCAGAGCCTGGGGTCTTTGAGGCCTTGCTGAATGCACTTTGGGGAACTTGTGGTTGGGGTGCTCCTGAGTCTGGAGAGATGGACCTGGGCCTGTAGGATGGAGGCAGATGAGCCGGGAGCCCCAGGTATGCTGGACTGGTAGTGTCCAATAAAGACTGTGGCCAAATATCCTCGGAATTGTGTGGTGTGTCCTGAGAGGGTACCCCCCTGCCTGGAAGGAGGGGGATCAGCCAAAGCTCAAGGCTGATATGGCATAGTAGGGGGAGAGCTAATTCCCCAAGAGTGACACCCCAGCGCCCCGTGTGGCCCTGGGGGACCCCCCTGCTACACCATGCAATAAAATCTAATCCAAATCTTTAAAAAAAAAAATCTTAAAATCTTTTTCAGGGTTCTTAAAAATCTTACAAGATTCTCAAAAGCCTAAAAGTGCTCTGTACATGCAGAAATGGCCACCCAGGGCCATGCATGGCCACTGCAGTCATTTTGTGCAGGTTTTCAGCCATGCAAGATTCTTGTAGGAACATGTCAAGAATCAGCTGATTCTCAACCCATTCTCGTTCTCACAAATTCTTGCTGAGATTTCGGAGATTAGTGAGGGCACGTTTCAGCTCTAAATTCAAATGCAATCCTCCCCATAGCAGATTTGTGATTTCATTTGCTTCTCTTTATTTATTTTGAAACAAAATAATCAAAAAGTATTTTCAAGGGTTAGAACAGGGGTCTCTGGGACCCCAGACTCTATCCCCAGTTCTGCTGTGGATCATGAACAAGCCAATTTGTCTCACATTTCCAAACTAGAGACAAATGGGAGCTATGAGTGTGCCTCACACCTGAAGATTGCCAATGGGCTGTTTATCTAGGAGCCTGAATATTAATCTAGCTGCCTAAAATTTCACACCTAAGTCTGTAGTGCAGCATGGTATCTGAAGAGCCAGTTACATTATGCTGGCTTACAGAGCGTGTGTGTGTGTGTGTCATGCAGAACTCACCTGAAACCCACTGAATCCAGATGACATCATATTTTCTTAGGGGTGGGGTGAATTCCTTCAGGCTGTAGCAATAATACATTTCCACTCTGTCCCCCATGCCCTGCAGGTAGTTCTGGGCCTCTCTCAGGAAATTCTCCATCATGTCCACCAATTCTACCCTTTTGAAAACAGGCAGCAGGACATACTTGCTGACCCGGCCGATTCCAGATCCACAGTCCAGGGCACAATCAGTGCCAGCTTTCCCAGCCCCCTGTAGAGGACATGAAACCCATTTTAAGGTGTTAACAAATGAGATGATAATCCACACCACGTGGGTGTCCGCCCACCCATTTATTAGGTGTTTGCCCCACCTGCCATGCAGCCACTACCCACCAGACATGTAGCCCCTACTCATGGTGGGATCCCAGAGGACGCAGAGCCTGCAGTGCGGTCAAATGCCGGCTTAATGTGCCCTCACACATCTGCATCCTGTCAATTAGGCTGCAGGCAGCTTCCTCACGTACAGGTCCTCCAGCACCATAGAGTTGCAGGCAAAAAGCCTATAGCATTCAAAGGTGCAACCACTTCCAGCCTCTCTCGCTCTTACTGCTACATTCTAGGGCTGATATAAGGTCTCACAAAGGTGAGAAATCTCATCAAAATCCTGGTGCTCGGTTCATCCTGGGACAAACCAAACACTCCGATATCTTCGTCAAGTTCTTGGTGAGAAAAAAAAAATTCTCTGTGCATGCATAAATGGCTTCCACTCTTAACCAGAATGGTGGTGATAGCATTGCTGGTGGATTGTGCTTTTTGTGCAAGCACGATCCACCAGCCTTAACCAAAATGGCAACAATGCTATCACTGCCCCGTTTTGGTTAAGGGTGGTGGCCATATTGTGTATGTGCATGATTAAAAAAAAAAAAAAAAAAAATTCTCACTGAGACCTCTCTCTGGGAGTGAGATCTTGACAAAATCTCAGTGTGCATGCCTCAGATTTAAATAGGGCACCTTGGGGCCCTGATTGCAGTGGCTAATATCCTCATGCTACTGAGGTGCTATGGCCAGGGCAAGTAATGATGGCTTTGCATTATCCTGGTCAGGCCACACATACCCTCAGCCTTGGTCCACACCCCCAGCTTCCTGGCTGATTGCTGGCCTTATAGAGCCAAGGGTTATGGATGCCCCGTCTGGTCCATTTTTGTGGGATCAGTTTCAGGAAGTGATGTCGGCCGATGCTGAGGGGGTTCTGGGGTCTATTAGGGCTACCTTTTGTGAACTAGATCCATGCCCATCCTGGTTGGTGAAAGCCTCAAGGGAGACTTTGGGACCAGTGCTGGCGGGAGTGATCAATGCCTCCCTTCGGGAGGGCAGGGTGCTGGACTGCCTCAGGGAGACGGTGGTGCAGCCCCTGCTCAAAAAACCATCAGTGGACGTTGATTCCCTTGCCAGTTACTGACCTGTCTCTAACCTCCCCTTTTTAGGGAAGGTTATTGAACGAATGGTGGCCCAACAGCTCCAGGGCCATCTGGATAGCATTGTTTTTTTGGACCAGTGGCAGCTGGTGTTTTTTGAGGCTGGTGGGGTAGTGGGTGGGTTGAACCTTATGCTGGTGGCTTTGCTGCCAGCGGGCCAGAGCCAGGGGCAGCACTAGGTGGAGCCAAGGGCAGCGGTAGGCCAGTGGCGTGGCTTAACCCAGCAGCAAGACGTTCCCAGGATTAACACTGAATGGACATTACATTAGTTAATGCTGGGAACTCCTTGCTGTTGTGTGAAGCACTTCCACTGGAGGATAGAGAGCCCTCTTACTGGGGTCCCATCCACTCTCTCATACTGGGTCCAAATTAACCAAAGCAGGTTACAAAAATAGATTACATTGCCATCACCTACCTTTATCCTGAACCCTCGAATTTCATGGCATCCTTTTCATTCCCTTCTCAGAGAATTCTCTTCTCAGAAGAGAATGAAAGGGAAGAGAAGGACAACAGAGGAAAGAAGGAGGGAAAGGGTTTGGTTTTGGTGCACGAGAAGAGTAAGGGGAAGAGATGGATTCAGTGGGGGACAGGGGTCTCCTTGTTGCCTGCAGCCTTCTCTTCTGCCATGCTCCTACCTACTTTCTCCTCTGTTCACAAGGAGAGCAGTTGCAGGCTTGTATAGCAACCAAACACTCCCCATCCAAACCAGCATCCCCAGTACCAACACTGTATCCCCGGCAGCCAAATGCCTGTCCAAGAAAACAGGCCTTTTAAAAGAAATTTGGCACATTTCAGGGCTGCATTGCCACCAAACCAGGCCTATCCAGATCAGCATCCCTAGTAACTACACCCTATCCCCAACAGCCAAATGCCTGTCAAAGCAAACAGGCCTTTTTAAAAAGTTTGGCCAGTTTCAGGGCTTTATTGCCACCAGACCAGGCCCATCGAGACCAGCATCCCCAGTACCTACATCGTATCCCTGGAAGTCTGTCCAAGCACACAGACCTTTTTTAAAAGTTTGGCCAGTTACAGGCCTCTGTTGACACCAAAACAGCCCCATCAAAATTTAAACAATGCATTTCTGTTTCTCACCAAAAACGCCAGGCAAGATGCGTAAAGTCACACAGTCACAAGCAGAGAGGCCAGAAACTACTTTCCAGCAGAAGCAGCAGTGAAACAGTGAAGGGACCATTTGAAGAAAAGAGTAGCCACGACCAGTAGACCCACAAAATTACCTCTCTACTAATGCTTGGGAGGGTAGAAGAAAAGCAGCAATGCATCATGCAAACACAGAGCAAGCAAAGCAAACCATCTTAAGGCAACAATGTTATGTGCAGTCCTTAGCACACCATAAAAGCAGCAGTGGGGATTTCCTCTTGTCCCCCCAAACATGCTTCACTGTTACAGCTCTGTTGAAGCCCTATTTCCCCCAGAAGCCCCCTTAACCCCAGCCCCATTTTCAGCAGCCCCCCAGAAGCCCCATTCTCTCTTCCCCCTCAAGCAGCCCCCCAGAAGCCCCATTCTCTCCCCCGCAAGCAGCCCCCCCAGGCCCCTTTTTCACCAGTGTTTCCCAGAAAAATAACTAACTCACCAATGGGGATGTGTCTGCTGCAGGTCCAGAAGCAGCATGGGGTAACAAAGCCACAAACAAGCCAGGCCAGCCAGCATTCACTCTCCACCAAAATGGTGCAGATCACCAGCATGCCAAACAAGGAGAGCTCTCTTTTAACCCCACCTTAGGGGGTGGGGTACAGGCAGGCAGCCTGAGCCCTCAACAGCAGCAGCTGTGCACAGGCACACACTGCCTGGGTGTTTGAGTCTCCAGTCCAGACAGAGTCTTTCAAAGCAGCCCATAGGGCTCTGTGGAACACTGCCCCCACTGGTGGGAAAAGCAAAGTGCTTTTCCCCATTCAGACAGCATGGGCTCTAAGCCCAATAATCCAAATCGCTTTTGTAAAGTTTTGTCTCTTAAGGGACTCCTTAGAGCAGGTTCAGCAGGAGGTACTGGCCCCCAACCCCTCAGCTCCTGCCTGCACATGTGTCCAGGGAGACACAACAACAACAACACTGAGCACTCAGCTGATTGCTGAACTGGAGAACTTGGAGCAAGTCTGGAGAAGATTGCTGGCTCACCCCCCTCCTCCCCCACCCCTGATCCTCATCCACAGTATGCTGGATGGGAAAGATCAGACACACCAACTATACCTCAAGGATGTTGTCTAACGTGCTTGTCTGAGGCAAATAAGTGCCAGTTTGCTCATGGTTTATATCTGCTTAGGCCTGAACATTCTATGCACAGCTGTGGTGCTGACTGCAACCCTTTTCATCATGCCACGCCCTGTCCATTTTGCACCAGTGCCACTTGTTGGCATGAAAGGGGACTGCATTCCTTCGCGTGTGGGTCAGCAGGGGGGGGGGCATTACGGGGTCTTGTAAAGGGATTACTGGCTTCAGGTGGCCTATCACAATGTGGAAGTACCCTTGGGTGAGTGCCCAGCACATAGTGTCCCTCTGCATTCTCTGACTTGGTAGGTGTCACATCCCCTTCCCATGAGTTGGTTTTGACCAGTTGAGCTTTGGGTGGTTCCCCACCACCTTGTTGTGCTGGAACACCATTGATGGGTCATTCTGTATATGATTCCCTTCCCCCTTCAGTGGGAATTCTGTTTTCCTGATGACCATTGCCTTTGGTGTCTGCAAACCACTCTTATTTGGCAACCGTGGTGCTATCCTAGAAGCTGTGGCTTTGTTTTTCATGGCTGTGTCTTTGTTCCGGGGCTCATACACCATGCCTTTCCTTGTTGCCTTGCATCATGTCAGGAGGGGCTGTCTTTTCCCTTGCCCTCTGTCCCAGGGACTAGTGCCCCCAGTAATTGGACTGTATTGGGAACTATGTCCCTGGATGACATAAAGTACAGACTGGATGTTCAATTTATTATTTATTTATTTATTTACATTTATTGGCCGCATCCCGGGGCGGCTCACAACAAATAAAACAATAATAAAACTCATAAAAACATCATCAAGTAAAAGTAGTTAAAAGAATAATCCCCCTCCCCAAACATTTACTATACACCCCTCACACACACACGCACACACACACACACAAATCCCTTCTGGTGGATCCAAACAGCTTCTGGTGGATCCCACCTTTTGCCATGTGGGCTTTGAACTTATAAGTCAGCACCTCCCTCTGCTTTGGCATTCAGCGAGCCAGCCCACGTGCACCCAGTAGGCCCGTTATCTCAGCCTCTGAGTGTTTGGATACCATGCACCCCCACCCCACACCAAGATGCCATGACTCCATGGCGAACTGAGTCGAGCACAGCTTTATGGGGGATAGGTGAGCTGCCTGATTTTTGCCTGTGCCTTGATACTTGGGGTCCTTCTCTGGCGCTGTTGTTCATCTGTGCCCTTCTGGGTGCCCGTAGCTATGAGCAGCCCGCAGTGCCTGCCTCAACCAGATGTTTGAACAGAGCTACTTTGAGGGTCCAGGCAGCCCTACTTGCAATAGGAGCTTTCTGCAGCTGAACTTCACGCTCTATATGAGGTCTGGACTAGGCCAGATGTCTAGGTGGGTTTAGCCATTGGAGAACATTTGGAGCCGCACTACCTGGTTGCTTTCCATATTGGGGCCATGGACTACTTGAGGGGCATGTAGTGCTAGGGGGTTTATGTGGAGTGGGTGGGTTTTCCCCCTCCCCCTTGGGACTGAACTTTATGTGGACCCTGTGGAAAGCATGGGCAGGAATGGGTAGGCTATCGCAGTCCACCTTCCTCCAGCCTGGAACTGGACTTCATGTGGACCTTGCTGAGGCCTCCTGTGAAACCTCGGACTATGCTGTCTGGAGGCATGGGGAACCCAGTGCCCACTTCCCCCATCTGTGCGGTACCACACATGGACCTTTGCCATTTGTCCTGCCTGTGTGAGGGACTGGTGCCCCTTGCTGTATCTCTACTGAGTGTGGATGGAGCTATGACATTGACAATGGCCTGGCCCTGGACTATTTTATCTCTTGCACTGTGGGTATGCTTTGCTTTTCCACTGTCTGGTCAACATAGTAGGGGCGTGCACCAGGGACCCATGCCATTCTTGTTTTTGTGTTTCATTTTTGTTCTTTAAATATACCATTTTCATTTTCATAAATATCATTGCTTCCGTTTTTGTTTTCCATTGGTTTCAATGTAAAACACATTTTCGGTTGTACCCTTTTTGGTTTTCACTATATTTGGCTTACACTTGGTGTGATTATACCTCCAGTGGATGGCATTACATGTACCAAATACCAAAATGATTGGATAAAGTAATCCAATTTTAGAAGCAGTTGAATTATTTTATTTTGCAAAAATCTTCATATACATTCTTAGGTGTAACTTCTTTTCCTCACATTTAATGAAGATGAAACTTGGCATGTTTATACCCCTTTCCATATTTACTATCTCTGCCAACTTTCAGAAGTATTGGATAAAGGGTCCTGGTGGTATAAAAAATTAACTTTTAAATGTATGTCTGACTGTAATATCTTTGTAATCTAACCAGTTTACATTAATAAATATGGCATGGCTGTATATCACACTTTCTCAATCATATGTGCCAAATATCAGAAAGATGTGATAAAGGATCCCAATTTTATATGCCTGCACAGCATATGCAGAGAAGGAGCCTATGCCAGGGATTCTCTTACATGTCACAGTGGCATAAGATTGGTTTTTGATGCCAATTGGCCAGCAGAAATGTCAACCAAATATCCTTATTCTGTTCTGTGACCATCCCAACATCTCTCCCCCAATTGTTACTGGGAAGTCAGAAGCATCTGTTTAGGAAAGAGCGAATAGAGATTCTCTTATGTCCTCTGTCACAGTGCTTCAGGATGTGATTGTGATGATAATTGGCCAGCCTGGATGTGTAAACTATGTCTCCTGATTGCTG
>QEPC01000978.1:715830-736467 GCA_003113815.1 Sphenodon punctatus | reverse complement strand
CGGCTCGCTGGCCCGCCGGCGGCTTTGCCGCCAGCGGGCCAGACGGCCTTACTGCCCCTCCAAACTAAAAAGTCACCAGCCGCCCCTGGCTCCCAACATTAGAACAGTGACTGGTGGTTGTGGCTGCTTGCAAGCCGCCACTCACTGTGGGGACTTGTAGCACAGCATGGCAGGCCCATGATTTTTAGGGAGAGCAGTGCACCCCTTGTAGAAACTAGGGGGACTCATGCCCTCCTTGCCATTAGCCTCCACCACCATTGCTGGATATGGTTTCCCTTTGCTGTGCATGGACCATACAATCTTTGCTTTGCATATCTTGAGGAGAACAAAATACACTGATAGAGTAGTCTGTGACAATAATATAAATCACAAAACTTTATATAAAAATATATAGTTTATAGAAACAATGGAAATGACAATACAAATATAAACCAATATAAAAGATAATGTCAAAAATCCTTTATATGCAAGATCAGGAAAAAAAAATAACTCAATGGTCATGAACAACTAAGGCCCTTTTTTCACAAACGTGGAGGTGGGTGGGTGAACACACCCACCGGCACTGAGCAGGGAGATGTTTACACGGCCACCACCACGTGGGGTTGTGGGAAAGAAGGGGAGCGGCCCGCACACACCCATCGGGCACCCACCCACCCAGGGCAACACCAAGCAAACACTCATAATGTTTACACGGACTGCCCGTCCACCGAACGGAGGAAAAACTATGCCCAGCACAGTGACATTGCAACATGGTCAAATGAGACCAAATGAAGCTGCGGCACACAGCACCACCCCCAAACTTCCAGACTCCGAGCAGGCGGAGGAGGAGGGAGGTGGAATGTCAAGAGATACACAAAGAAGCAGCCCCTGTCAATCCTTGAGACACAGGCCAGATAGCCAGGTGCCCTGGATCCCACAAAACCCAGATCCCACCCGCAGACCGCAGTGCACACAAGCACACAGGGAAGCCCAGCAGGATGAGGGAGAAAGGGGACCTCAACCAGGGGAGAGGGGTGGGACCAAGAACAGGCACCGGGGAAGAACAGGTGAGTCCCAAAATGGGTCATGTCAAAGCACATTGTCGGAGCTGGAAGTGAACACACACACATCCCCGGTACGGATGGCCGTAACAGCAGCACGCCTACCATGCTGATGGCAATGTGCCCCCGTTGGAGCAATCACCCCACCCAAACACCGGTCCAAACCCCCCAAGACCCAAACCCCAAAAACCACACCCAAGCCACCAGCACCAACACCAGCACCTAGAGCAGTCAGTGGAACGAACCCACTGACACAGCAGGAGATCAGCAGTAGCTAAACAAAGTAAACATTTATTGGCACAGGGACCTGTAAGATGCAACACCGGCCAGGGACAGCAGATGCCAGGGACACAGGGGTAGCACCCCAGGGTGCACGGAAGGAGCAGTACTACTGATTCATGGGGTCTGAGGGGTTCACAGGCAGACCTGACAGGAAAGCATCAGTAGTTAGACCCACAGACCGCACCACAGTAGACAGATGGAGAGGCAGATGGGTCACATGGGGGAACAGAAGCTAGCATCACAACCATGGGGGAGGTATAGCGCCATTTCATCACAGGAAGAGGGGATTCGTGGTGGAGGTCACAGCAATGGCAGAATCACGGTGTGGGCACTGGGGGAACATGGGCCCCTGGACAAGACCCTCCCAGGTGAAGAGATCCTAGCAGCAGCCACAGGCACGCATATGGGCATCCACCATGAAGCGGGGCAGGAGGGCATGTCCCGTAGCAGCAGCTGCTCTGACATCTAAACAGCTCAGCATAGCTCTCAGGGCAGCCATCTCCAGCTCAGTGGGCGTCCCAGTCAGGAAGGGGCCACCGACATCAGGGGGAAGCAAGCTCAGCTCCTCAAGGCAGTTCTGGCAATCTGATCAAGGGCGTGCGAAGCCACAGGCATGCAGGAGGACACAGGCGTAGCAGCTCACAAGATATGGACCACCAGCCTGGAGGGCCAAACCGAAGTCATGATGACCAGCAGGAAGTTCCCAGCATTCCCATGGCACCACAATAGCAGATGGTGACCCATGGTCAGGTTGGTGTAGGGGTGTGAATCCGAGCTCCCTGGCTTACCTCTGGTACTCAAGTCCCCCAAAGGGGTGGCCCAACAGTCACATGTAATGGGACAGGAGATTGAAGCCCTCTACTACGGAAAGGGGGTCAGTCACCAACAGCTGAACAGCAGGATATGGCTGCTGACCTGACAACAGGTGTTCCGGAGAATGAGGGGCCCCAGCTGCATACCCCGCACCCACCATATGATGGTGGGGCTCAGACACCGAGGAGGGGGTCAGGGTAGGGGTGCATGAGCAAGGAAATCCCATGGGACAGTACCTGACGGCTACTGAAAGCAGCAGCATTGGCGTAGCATACTGGTGCTGGGCAGTGCACAGGGGTAGCATCAAGGAGACCCCTCAGACAGGTGTGCATGCCACACCCAGGTTGCTGCACCAAACACTGAGGCCCTATGACAGATCATCCATCTACAAATGGGAGCCAGGTCACTTGCAAGGGCATGTTGTGTTGGTGGTGGTGGTTGTGGAGTGGACAGAGTCCTGAGAGAGATAGAGGGAGCAGAGGGTGCAAACTGAGTGTGTGTGGAGCAGTTGATTGAACTGTGTAACAGAGGTAGAGGGTGGGTTCGAGGTGTGTGTGTGGCTAGTGTGATATGTTGGTACGGAGCATTGCCAAGTGATTGAAGTGCATGGCCTGGAGCATGCATAGAGGGTGATAGAGACATGTGAGGGTGTGGGACTGTGGGGCGTGAGGGGGGAGCAGTGTTGAGTGCGAGGTGTGCTTCCTGCAGGTGAGAGAGTGCGGGCGAGGGGTGCTATCACAGGGTGGCTAGTTGGTTCAAGGTACCCATGCATAGGGTGTGCTGGCATGTTGGGGGCTGGTGGGCAGTGATTGGGTGTGGTGCTGGGTTCACAGGGAGTGGACACAGTGGTGAGAGCTTGATGCCCGTTATAGGCATCCTGCAAGGGCGAGCTGCGCTAATCGCCATTCTGACCACGTGCTTTGGTCTCCTGGCGCAGGTGTATGAGCTAGGGGCTGCCCCCCTGCTGGTATACCCATGGACCACACTGCAGGAGGGCAGCCAACCTGCACCTCATGGCAACAATGCGATGGGCGCTGAGGTTCAAGGCCAGGTGCCAAGCGATGTCAGGGACAGCAGGATCGCATCACTCCGCTCCATTCTCTCTAGGTTGCCCCTCAACATTTATGGCTGTCAGGTGACCCTTCTCACACGATGGCTAGGTTGGATGCAGTCACGGAGCACTGACTGGTGGGAGAACATATGGCAGCCTGGACCGACAAGGAATGGACCAACCACTTCCAGATGACCCACTCCCTGCTGACCTGCCTTGGAGAGATCCTTGCCCCCCACCTCCGGTGGAACGTTCCCAACATACGGTTCCCATTACCCCCTGGGATGCGGGTGGTGATGGCAGTATGGTGCTTGGCAACCCCCAATTCCTGCCGGAGCATCAGAGAGCAGTTTGGTGTAGGGGCAGCGACAGTGAACAGGACACTCCACAATGTATGCAACCTCATTGTCGAGCTACTCCTGGAGTGGGTCATCCAGCTAAGGGATCCAGATGTGGTGATCTGGGGCTTTGAGGCAATGGGCTTCCCTCATTGCATTGGTGCTATCGACAGCATGCACATCCCGATCTTCTGCCCTCCCCATGGCAAGACCGACTACCTCAACAGGAAGCAAGTGTTCTCTGTGAACCTGCAGGCAGTTGTTGACCACTGTTGTCTGTTCACTGATGTATACACGGGTCACTCGGGGAGGAGCCACAATGCTCAGATCCTGTACTCCTCCCCATTCTATGCCAGGATATTCGATGGGGAGATAGCCCTGAATACGTACAGGATTATTGAGGGTATTCCCATGGCACCGGTTGTTATAGGGGTTCCCACCTACCCTCTGACCCCATGGCTGATGAGGTCCTATCCTGTTGCCCATACCCCCAACCAGGAACTCTTTAATGAGCGCCTGGCCTCTGCACAGTGAGTGGTGGAGAGAACATTTGGCCTAATCAAGATGAGGTGATGCCTCGTGCTGAACCAGAGCCAGTTCGACCTCCAGCACACCCCATCATCATCCTGGCAGCATGTGTACTCCATAACATTTGTGAGACTCGTGGGGCTGCCTTGGACTATCCCCCACCTGTACAAAGAACAAGCCCGATGCCCCTGTACCAGCATGTTCAGGGTGGGGCCTTCAAGCAGATACCAGAGAACCGAGATGCCCTGTGCAGGTGTATAGTTGTCCAACTGGCCGAGGACTGACTGTCGCCTATAGAAGGCCCCCTACCAATGGCCCCGTATTACTGTTAACCTTGCATCACTATATTGTGCATTATACCCCTGTACCTGCTTTTGTCCTGTTTACTACTTGGCATGGGTACCCCCCATGCCCCGCCCCCCCCCAAGGTCTGTAAGCTGGTGAGGTGCTGGCATGGATCCCCCGATCCCCTTTGCCATGGCAGGGTTGCCCATTGCTGCACCCTAATACCTTGTGTGCTGGACATTCCATTACACCACTGGTGAGGTATCCCTGGTACTGGAGCTCAAATGGCCATGGTGGTGTGTCAGTGCTCTCTCACACCTTTCCATCCGCACTGTGCAGGTGTGGTATGGTACCCTGTAGGGCCCCGAGACATGTCCTGGAGGGGATGGGGGGTTCTAGTTTGCATGGTTGTCAACACCCTGGATCCTCTGGTAGTCCCTCTCTAGTTCCATCACCTGTTGGAGATGGAAAGGTGATAGCAAGACATCTCACACAGTCATCTGACATTCCAGAAACTTTACACGACTCCATCCCCTCCATGCTAGCATCTGGGGCTCTACAGGGTGCACTCCCTTCCCTCTCCACCATAACATCTTGTGGTTGGCCTCCTGTGACATACCGTTGCCCTCTCACATGGATCCTGCTACCGGGTTATGGTGTCCATCGTACCCTTACCTGTGTGTTCTCTGTTCTGTGTCATCTTGCATGCTGGTGGGGACCCCCTGTGGTATGCTCCCAACCCTCCTTGTCTGTGGATGCAGGGTGAGCATCCTCCCTGGGTGTAGCCCGAGTCCCAACAGCCAGTGGTCAACTGTGGCCAGTGTCGCAGTCAACTGTCACCTCCAGCACTCCATCACCCCTCACACTGTGGGTGATGACCTGGACCTTTGAACCGGCCATCCTGGGCCCCTTATTCCTTACCCTGTGCCGTGCCCTCTGGGATGCATTGGTATGATAGGGCACGCGTGTCAGCTACCAGGCCTGCCTGACACGCAGCTGTTTGCCACCACTTCCTTGCCATTAACCAACACTGTGGCTTGCTGCAGGCTCCTTCTCATCACTTGCATCCCCCTGTACAGACTGCAGCAGACAGGTATGTTATGAACATGATATTTATTAAGGGACTGTTTACAGGGGGTGGGGTTCACTGTTTACGGGGTCTTCCCCATCCCCTCTTTATGGCACCACTGGGGGATTGCTCTCTGCAGGTCTCGGCAGCCACTGCCCACTGTGATCACTGGCTGCCTGGCCCAGGCTCTCCTTCCTCCACTGACCACTCCAGTGCTGGGTCTAGTGGTAGCTCCTGTGGATGAGACACTCAACATTAGCGGTACAGGTACCCATTCCCTGTGCCCCCATTCTGGTACTCCCGTCCTTGACATCCCTGTGTCCATCACCACTTCCCGTGCTACCTTACTGCCCATTCTTGTGGCCAGGTGGGTACTGTGTCCTGTGTTCCCCCTCCCCCTGTGTCGGTTGGCCACCACCTGTTCCCCACCACCTGTTTCCTGTGCTTACCTGAGCATGTGGGGTGGCCTGCCTGGGCCGTTGAGGGTGCTGGGACATTCTGGGGTGACTGGAGGGGTCATGGGGGGTGCTGGAGGGGAACCGGGAGTGGAGCAGGCTGGCCAGGCCCCCCCCCCGGTGTTGCTGGGGGGCTATGGGGGGCCCATATGGCCTTGGGCGGGGTTGCAGCTGGAGAAGCCAGGGTTGGCAGATGAGCTGGGGAGGGGGCACTGGCACCTGTGGGAGGGCACTGTGGTGTTATTGTGCTGGCAGCCCGCTTACTGCGGCAGGTGGGCCCATGTCTTGCTGGGGCTGCCACCGCAAGGCCTCCAGGGTGTCTGTAATCACAATTGGTGGATCCTTGCAGAGGTTCCCTCCAGCGTAACATGGGCCCTCTCCCTCTCCTGCCTGTCAAGGTGCTGCTCGCGGAGGAGGGCTGCAGCTTGGTGCCTGTCCCACAGGTGCTCCATGCGGGACCGGGTGAGCATTTCTGCCATTTGTTCCCGGTTCCTTTCTCCCTCCCCTAGCCATACCTCCCTGTTGAGGGTCTGCTCCTTGCTCTGAAAGTCTGCCTGGTTTCCACCAGCAGTTTCCTCCCAAGGTCCTCCCTCCTCTGCCGGTTGCAGGCCCACATCTCCCGGTTCCTTTCTGCACTCCCAGCGGCTGCACCCCTGGAGGGACCGGGCTTCTCGTCTGTGAACGGCAAGGGAACCTGTGTTTAGCTCCTAAGGCAGCATTTGAATCCCCGCTCCCCCACCCCCGGTTGTCCCTTCTGTGGCCTTGGTTCTGTTGGCGTTCTCCCCTTGTGCTTCCACATCCTCATCGGCATGTGGAGGGGGGCCCATCCTTGCTCCCATTATCCCTCCATGGCCGTATTCCCCTCCATCCCCTCTGCTATCTCCACCCACGGTCTTGTGGTGTTCCCGGCTCCCCTCCTTGCTGCCCCCTTGACTGTCCCTTGTTTGCCCTTTGAGGGGGATGGGGCCAGGAGCACTGCTGTGCTCCTGGCCCCTTTGTGTCACCCCGCCACCTCCTACCACTGTGCCCTTGTTTGTGTGAACCTACCATCGATTCCTGGTCGCCGGGCTCCAGGATGGCCTCCAGTTCCTCCACATCCTCCTCCTGGGCCATCGCCTCCTCCTCCTGCACCACCAGGTCCACTTGAGCTGTGTGAGCAATAGCGATCTGTTAGTTGTGCATTGCTTCCTAGCTGGGACCCTAACTGCCCTGACTGTCATGGGCTGGGCCCCTCTCCCCATTCCCTGTGGTCATTCTCTTACCTGGGTCATATTCCTCCGCCTCCTGGGGACATTCCTGGTGTCGAGCTGCTCCCCATGCACCCCCTGTCCCTTTGGGTTCTGACCCTGAGGGTTTTGGGGGCGCACGTGGAGGGTGATGCTGCCCATGTCGTTTTCCATGGATGCCTCCTCCACCAGTAGAACGGGGCTGTCCCCTCCGGCTTCCTGGCTGGCCTCACCAGGGGCAGTGGGCTCCCCCTGCTCTGGGGGGATGGGCAGGGGGGTGTTGTAAGTGCCCTCTTTCTGCCCCTGGTGAAGGCAGTGTCGTGCATGCGGGAGGCCATGATGTCCCTGTCCATGCCGAGGAACCGATCCAGCAGGCCCTGGAACTCCATTGTGCATGTCACGGCCAGACTTGAGATGATGATTGTCCTTAATATGTTTACATCTGGACCTCAAGTCCTTTGCCTGCTGCATGCATTGGGTGACATCTCCATTGTCAGGGCCAGACTTAGGAATTTTGTGCCCCTGGGCCCTTCACAAGCTGCTGCCCCTAAGCCAAGCCCTGCCCCTACACTGCGTGTTCATGGGTGGGGGAGCTCCGTGTGAATGATACCGTGCACACGCCTGCAGTGACTGGGGGTGCGTGCATGCACCTGCCTAACATGCATCCCCACTTATCCCCCCTGCTTGTCCCCATGCACGGAGCAACCAGGGAAAATGGAGGTTGCTCCATGGGTGCGGATAAGCGGGGGGTGAGTAGGGATGTATGTGCGGCTGTGTGCATGCCCCGCCCATGCACCTGCGTGCCCACGGACCCCCCACCCAGCGGAGCCATGTAAAAAGGGCATATGAGGAGCCACTCAAAGAAGAACAGACAGTTGCTGCCTTGTAAACAAGATTCTTTGAGATGGCTCCAAACACTCTCACAACACTCACCCTTCCAGCCCTGCATGGAATTTTTTTCTTATATTCTTAGAAAGGGTTGGAAGGAATGGTCATTCTGATGGGGGGGGAGATTGCTTTTTATAGTAGAGGAGCACGAGACCATCACGTGATCTATTATTTGAATAGGGTGAGCATGTACAACCCAGTTGTGAGAACGTTGGGAGCTATCTCGAAGAACCTTCTTTACAAGGCAACAACCTTCTGATCGCTCACGTGGGGAGGAGTTGTTTGTAAACAAACAGCTTTATCTCCCAGTCGAATCAGTGTCTCAGTGTCCAGCTGCTGCTACTGCAGCACTACTAGCAGGCAGATGACAGAGGCAGGTGAGGGATGGGGACCCAGGCAGCAGACTTCGGCTGTGGGCAGCGACCTCAACTGTGCAGGGATAAAAACAAAAATGGAGCGGGGCAGAGCTGGGGCCAGGATTTTCGCCTCCCAGAAAATGCTGCCCAAGGCCCTAGGGGGGCCTGCCTATTGAACCCCAATCGCTGCATCTCCTGGGTGATGGCTTCATAGACCTATTTGGTCTTGTAGCTGGGCACCAGGTTGTCCTGGACCTTTTCAGCCCCCACACGCGTATGAAGTCCAGGGTCTCATTCTTGGTTCAGGCGTTCCCCTTTTGGCTTCTGCCTGTGTGAGGCCATCCAACGTTGCAGCTTGGGGACCGCCCGGTGGCTGTTGTGACAGTGGAGTGGGTGGTCTCCTGTTGGGGGAATGCATAGGGGTAAGCTGTTGTCCTGCTTCACCCCTATGCTTCTGTGTGTGAATGAGTGTGTGACCGCTTTTACATGAGACGCACCCACGCAGAGGCATGGGTAGGTGCATCTCGTATGAAAGCAGTCGCTTGTGCACTCCTGTGTAACAGGCACCTCCACCCATCACCCCTGCACAGAGAAACCTGCGAAAAAACAGATTGCTCCATGTGGGGGCTGTGGAGGGGATGAGTGAACACCTGTGTGCACCTGCAGTGTTCTTGTGTCTGGGGCCAGATTATGCATTAAACAAAACTATTAAGTTTCAAAAGAAGGGCAAATTACCGAGACAAAAAAACTTCAGTTTAAGAAGCTTGTTAAGGTGGCATTACAAATTCAAACGTTAACATGACAGTAAATTGTATGTTAAGGCAACTTTATTAAATATCAGACCAATCTTACATTTTTCTTTTCTTATTCATTAACAAAAAAATGTATGACTTAACTGAAATTAAACTGTCTACATTCCTCATCACGTATAAATATTGTTCAGTCACCATACCACACATATGCAGCTTAATTTCAGTTAAGTCATAATTTAGTCAGTGTCCAAAAATAAACACTGTCCCTCTTAAGCAAAAAATTATCTAAATCATACTGTTTATGCAAGCATTTTCCCAAACCCACCCCCCCAAAAAACAAATTCAATAGGTGAATGATTTGCCTCCAAAATGTTACCTAAAGGGGCTGTAGTTCTTCTGTTCTTTATATTACTTCTATGGGTAAAAACAGAGGTGACGGTGACCCACTTTAGGCCGCAAGCCACCAGCAAGTCTGTTTTGGAGCTGTCAAATGTTGGCCCGCTTCCACCTTGGGCCATGTTGGCAGCTAGCCCAGGTTGTCACCTCATAAAATCTCTGAGGTCACAACTTAGGCTACAGCCCACCAAACTGGACCACAGTGGACCAAAGCAGGCTAGCATGTCTGTGCGGCTGCAGCACACTTGCTAGGACTGCCATGCCCAGAAACTATGGCTGTGCTTCATTGGCTGCTATGGCTGCCTGTCATATTGGGGGGCAAGGTGCTGGGAGCACAGGGTAGGCAGGGCAGGCTGCCTGCACATTTGTTGCACTTCTGGCCATACATGGGCTGTGCGGCCAGCGGGACAGCTCCCCGACCTGACCCGGGCCATGTTGCCTGGGATTTTCCACCCTGGAGCAGCCCAGGAAGTGATCCCACTGGCAGCTTGTCTTTTTTTTTTTACTGTATGTTCAGTCATCCTTATCCATAATGGTCTAGGAGTTATAACAACATATAATGTAAAACCTGGCTGTTCGCCCAGGCCTTTGGGGAGGGGGGGTTAGAGGGTTTTATCTCCCCTACCCTTTTTATTGTTTTAATGTTTTCCCGGGCCCTGTTTTGATATTTTGAATTGTTTTGATGTTTTAAAATTGTTTTATATGTATTTTATATGGATGTTTTATTGCTGGAAGCTGCCCTGAGCTGTTCTCAGGAGGGGTGGGGTAAAAATCGAGAAAATAAAATAATTTCTTACAGGGGCATTCAATAACAGAAAATACCCTTGCTACTGCAAGTTGTAAAGTCCCTCAGGATATATTTCTTAGTCAATAATAAGTTAAAATCTATCGAGCAAGAATTAGCAAAATTACATTAAAATATCAGATATGAAATACAAAAGAATTTAAGGGACAGCAAAGAGTCTAATAATTAATATTTCTGGTTGTCCAAAAATATTCAAACCAAAATTGGCATACAGAAAGGTTACTTTTGACAATCATTCTAATGTTACAGATAGTGATGAGGGTACTAGTTTCAGTGATACATCTAAAACAGATTCAGAGGATTCCTCAGTTGAGTCAGATAATTCTTTTAGGGAAAGGGAGTTTGAAAAAAAAAGGGCAAGAGAGATTTACATCCTCTGTACATTGATACACGAAGAGGAGGGGAAGGAGTTTTAATTAGTGGTCAATTTGTCTGATACAGTTTTAACATTTGATGAAGAGAGATTGTTAAATAAAGGTCTTTCATTTGTCCATACACCTAAATATGATTCTTTTCAAGTGAGAGTTGTACTTTATAAGTTTATTAGAGTTTAAAGATTGAAGGAATTTTCTAGAGGCAATGTGTCATCGGATATTAGTATTTTTCACAAGAAATCCACCTGGCAATATCAGCCCTACCATTCAGGTCTTTAAAAATCTAGTATTGAGAAATATAGGGATTTTAGAAAAATGTAGTTTTCATATCAGAAATAATTGTAGTCACAAAGAAAGGACTATTATTAAAGGTTTGATTAAGGATAGAAATATGATCATTAAACCAACTAATATGGGTGGTGCCACTGGGTGTCTTTAGAAGGACACCTGCCCTGCTCCTGGTCTGCCCCATCCCCAGGTGGCCCGTCTGTGTAAAGGCAGACCACTCTAAGTTGAGGTGAAGCAGGAGGGGATTAGGCACTGCTGGCACAGCCAGCTCTGCTTGCAGTGCTCTGGAACATCGTGGAGCACCACTGTCAGTGGGGGAAGGGATCTGGCACACACCCTCGCACTCGCATCTAGTGTAGTCAAGCTCTGGCTTGAACCGTACTGGGAACTTTGCCCGTCAGGATAGTGCGTGGGCCCACAAAGTCTCGCAGAGACTAGGCCCCTATCATCATAGGGCGCAGAGCAAGGTGTAAGACTGGAGCCAGTCAGTTCCACTGTAAATTCCCACACACGCCCATTCACGCTGGGGAGGGGGGAAGGGAAAGGCAGTGCGACCTGGTGGGGAGAGGAAGGCAAGGGTCCTAGGAACAACAGGGAGGATGGAGGATGGACACCACTCACAGTGAGGGGGGCAGGAGCCCCAGGGAGGGGAAGGACACCCAGGCACTCACCAGCCACCCGCCTTCCATGCCCAATTGCACACCTCAGGGAAGGTATAAACCCCAGGACCCACTCACTACAACACAATCAGTACACAGTAGCTCAAGCACAAGAAGAAGTACACGTTAAACACAATCACAAGGAACACTTAGCTCTCTGGCGGGGCCAGCTTCTCGCTCCGATTACCGGCACTGTCTGGGTCTCAGCTCCAGCTTATTAATTCAGTAGCCCGCCCCCTGCCACGCTCGCAGCCATGCGGAATGCCACAATGGTCCAGGCCCTGTCCCCGCGCTTGATGGTGCACCCGGAAGTGCAAGTGCGCCACTGTCAGTTAGGCCAGTTGCCATAGCAACCGGCAATAGAGGCGTCGTCGGGGGGCTGTGGCTAGCGGCACTGTGGGGGTGGCCGGAGTGGCATCGGGGAAGGGGGGCCGAGGCACCGCGGGCGCCTCCCCCTGACAACCACGAGCGGAGTGGGCTGCCTGAACCCAAAGCACTAGCCAGGGGTGGAGCAGGAGTCTGACTAAAGGGTGTATGGCAGCCACAGCTCCGGCCCTGGGCACAGGTTGCCCCAGCAACAACTATAGAGCTTTAGGCAGCAGCCTAGTGGTAGGCGGCTTTGGGTAGGTTTGGGCAGCAGCCTACCAGCAATCTATCTGTGACTGCCAGTCCATCCACAGCTCTATGGTGCGGGGGAGGGGGATGCACGCATGGACTACGGTCTGTGGCGGCAGCCTCAATTTAAAACACATACACCCCCGTGGTGACCCCCAGGTCCATCTACCCACTGTTATTAATAGGGAGCACTATGATAGAGGAACCTTAAAACACAATGATCCAGTTTTGTTTTACTTTTTTATAAAGAATTGTTGCTAGAGATACAAGATTCCCCCCCAAAAAAAGTCAGCCCTCCCATACTTGGCAAGGCCATGACACACATGGGCCAGTGGGCATGAGGGAATCGGAGCGGGGCTAGGGCCAAGCCACCATGGAGTCTAGGGAAAGGGAGCCCGCTCAAGTAGAAAAAAGCCTGATCTGGGAGAAAGATGATTAAAGGAAGACAGCCCTTAGTAAGTATGGGGCCATTAAGAAGGGGTGTCTTCCCTGTTTTGAGAAACACCTGGTGAACAGAACCCAGAGTAGCAACAGCCTCAAAGGCATGGAAGATTAGTATCCCCTACCCCAGGCACAGCAAACCAAATGCAAAGGGATGTCGCCCATTAACTTTGGACCCCTCTCACAACTCCTCCCAAATCACCTGAAAACTCTTTTCCCATTCATGCTTAGGTGTGTCTATTGTATGTCTTTTGTCCCCATGGATCTCGTATGCATCTTCCCTTTTGTTGCACCTAGATACCCACCCAGATATGTTGGGTTATTTGTGTGTTCCTTTGTCCCATGGCTCCCATACGCAGATTCCCTTTCTCCTCCCTGTGCACCTTTTGTGACACCCCTGAGCCTATCCCAACTGTGTGATCCTGAACCCTATAACTGCTCCTCACTTCCCCGCCAAAAACTGAGAAAGCTTTGGATGCAGACACGTGCGGGTCTCTCTGTGCGTGCCTGTATCTTAAGGGGTCTCTCAGACTTTGGTCTGCCCCTTCCTCTTGACCCCCCGAACTTCGCTGGATCTGCGGGCCGCCTGTCCCCTTTCAACGGCAAGGAAAGGTAACCCACTAGTCCGGACTTTCCCTCTCGGTCTATCCCTCTCTTTCACTGTGTCTTCTCCAGATTCCTCCCCCCCTCACTCCTGACCTTACTTTCACTTTCCCCGCAGTCACGTGTGTTTTCCCTCAGATCCGCCAGCCAGACCAGGGCTGTGTTTATTAGTTTCTTTGTGTGTGTGTGTGTGTGTGTGTGTGTTTACCTACAAATAAACCTTTCTTTTATTTGGATATCTGTCTCCCTCTCTTTCTTTACTTTCGGGGAGGGCATATAAACTGCTTGTAGCACGTATCTGTCCTCAGACTGATCCTTGGAACATGCAGAGACCCCTAGTTTTAAAGCAGTGGTTTTTGGGGTACCCACCCCCCAATATTCATGAGTGGGAGGGGGTCTCTTGTTAACAGAATGTCCATATGATCCTACCCAAATTCTAATGGGAGAGATTTCTAAAGTTTTGGAGGAAGGTCTTCTTTTAGGATACATCACTAAAATGGAATATGATTTTATTTTGAAGCAACACCCTAGTACCCCAGTTTTACATACACTGCCGAAGATACATAAAGGAATCAATGCTCCTCCTGTTTGACAGATAGTATCCAATTTTAACTCAGTTTTAGAACCTTTAGCCAAGTATGCTGATTTCTTTTTAAAACCTTTTGTTCTATCATTGTCATATATCAAGGATACTACAGATTTTAGTAATAAGATAAATAATAGGGCATGTGATGTTTCTTCTGCTCTGAGCCTTTGTTACATTCGATGTTAAGTCTTTATTAAGGCCAGGATGCAGTCTCCATTATAAAACCTTGACATTCTATAGCTTAATTGTCACTAATTAGCCTATGTATCTCAAATTTGGTAGTGAGGGTTGCTGGATTGTGAGGTACCAGCTGTCCAAATTTCATGCAATTTGGACAAGAGACAAAAACGTTATAGCAGTTCAAAGGTGCAGACCAGAAAACGTTTTTACTTCTGGGTTTAAGATGCTTTTTTGCTCCCCCTGAATACTTAATGCTGAAAGACTGCATTGGCGTTGTTATCTAATTAAGGGGCATTTCCCTAGTTATTCTGGCTTTTGAAGTTTCAAAATGCATCTCGGGATTTTAAAGCTTGAAACATCATTGAAATCAATGGGAGTCTTCATAATGTCACGCCTGTGTATTAGCGTCTGTTGGCTAGCAGAGGGACTCTGACATCAGGAGGCAGGAGGGAACATGGTGGATCACTTTTATCCTATGGATAGAATGTCTGCTTGAATGCATGTACATTTCTCTTTGCTAGCCAGAAGAGGGAATCAGAAGGCAGAAGGGCTGCAAGGGGGTGGGGAGCAGCTAGGAGGGGACAGGCCACCTGCAGTACTTGCTAGCTCTGCCCCAGCTCTACCTGGTGGGAGCAGCAGCACAAGGATCCTCTCTCCATCAGGAGCATGCCGCTGCTCTCACTCAGGATAGGGGAAAGCTCCACCACCATACCCCAGTGAAGAAGATAATCTGCCCACCTAATGGATGGAAAGACACCCCAGCTGCAGGTGAGAGTCTGCAGCCAGCACTGGCTCTGATGTGGATAGGGGAGAGAAGGGAGCATCAGGGAGATGGGTGGGCTGCACTCAGCAGCGTGGGGGGCGGGTCCTGTGGATCCACATCTGCACACCATCCAGCCCCCTCCCCAGCGTGAGTCACCAACACATCTGTTCAGCAGTTGGGCCAGATCCTGACTGGGGTGAGAGCCCTCACGCTGGCTAGGATCAAACCCTGTGCCATCACATGTAAGCCTGTTTTGTACTCATAGTCCATTTGGGTTTAATGCAATGGATGGAGGCAAGCTATATTTAGAACTATCAGAGCATTCTAGTCTATTTCCTTGTCTTTACTGCATCATGATTCTGATGTGTTCTAATGTAGTTTGCCTTAGCCAGCTCTGTTTGGCTTCAAATGAGTACATTGGATTTTCTTTGTAGAACGTTCTTTACCACCAGTATAAATCACAACTATAATAGTGTGGCTGAAAGGTTGCAATTAATCAAACAATTTAAACAAACAACAAGAACAACGAAAACCATTAAAAAAAAAACAGAACCTTGTGTGGCATATTCTGATGGACATTTTAAACTGCCAATGTACAAAGAGTTAGTACTGTTGACATAAAACTATGAAGTTTGTGACATTTGCAACATTCCTTTGCATAAAGTATAGAACTAACTTGCATTCTGAGATTCTGTATTTTCAACTAAAGATTGACATGCAAGATGGTATCTTAAGACAGTACAGAACTAGAGATATATTTTAATTCTGCAAAATGATGTACTTTGTATAAAGGAAAGGGGAATATAGGAATTAAGAAATAGAATCTTTTCTCTGTGCTGCTCTGTGAATCTTCATGGTGTCGCACTATTAGCTCTGGACACCCAAGACAGGGGCAGGAGCACCTTCAGACCAGGGACAGGGTATGGGCAAGAATTGGCAGCCCACCACCAAAGCTTGTAAGGACAGCCTTCTCCTCCAAAGCAGCATTTGCTGGGGGAGGAGGGTGTACCTGATAACAGGTGGAGCAGTGGAGCCCCAGCCTTCCAATAGTGACACTGGAGGGAAGGGGAAGAGGAAGGTGCAGCTGACACTTTCTGAACCTGCACCACATAGTAGTGCCAGTGGCAGCACCGGTGCTGATGTCGGGTGTGGTCCTGGCAGGTCCACCTCACCTGGCGGGCAAGTCCACCTCACCTGTCAGCAGCAGACCAGATACCCATGGGAAGCTTGGGCACATCTCCTCTATCCACAGCACACCAAGCAGCCGTGTAATTACCCCCTCATCCCCTGATATCAGCAGAACAGTCCTATGGTGGAAGTTCAAGTGGGCATTCATCCTTATGTTGCCTCCTGTGCTAAGTCCTTCCCATGCTTAACAGTAGCCATGCAGATCAGACACTCTGCCAGTTGGCAATCCTCAAACTGGCAAAAGTACTGCCACAGCGCCAACTGCCAGGGCACTCCTTCCACCTTCCTGCTGGGGACTGCCATATCTGAACTGGGAAGCCAGGGAACAGCTACAGCAGCATCTGGCTAGGGTAGAGGGGTGCACTGTGTACTTTACCTGTGACTTATGGACCAGCTACACTGCACAGCATGCGTACCTCTTCCTCTCACCTTGCTGGTGGCAGGTGCAGGAGATGGGAGTAGGTGGCAGCTGTGTTGGGCAGGTCACAGGTGGCCACCGCTGCATGCCCGGGTGATGGATGAAAACTACTCTTCCAGGAACATTCTTCAGGCAGTGACTACTATACTAGAGGAATGGATAACTGGAGCACCCGTCACCAGGGGTTTCTTTGTAACTGACAATGGGGCCAACATATTGGAGATCATGCAAGATGGCAACTTCACCAGTATCCAGTGTGCAACACACACACTGCATCTAGTGCTCAAGGGGGCCCTGATGGAGGACAGATGCAGCCCCGTTGCTGGCCTCATTGACATCACCAGGAAGATGTGTGGGTACTTCCATAGGAGCATGAAGGGCACTCACCTCCTACAGAAACAACAGGTGGAGATGGGTGCCCAACAGCAATGCCTGCTGCAAGATGTGGCCACCAGGTAGAACTCCACCTTTAATATGCTGGAGCGACTGGTGAAACAGCAGGAAGTACTCCATGAGATGGCCCAGGTGGGTGATATAGGGGTGGACTCAGTGATAACCGGGGCACAGTAGTTGATGACACAGCTGGTGCATGTACTCCAGCCCTTCAAGGATGCCATCATGACCTTGAGTGCTGAGGCTGCCACACTCAGCCAGGTGATCCCCCTCATCCAACTGCTGCTTAAGAAAATGGCAGGCTTTCTGCAACAGCAGAATGAAGGGGCAGGGGAGTATCGACTTGTACCAGAGGTGGTGGCCCTGGATAAGCAGTTGTAGGTGGAGCTGAAAAGGCATTTTGGCCCCTTAATGCAGCAGGAGGACCATGTTTTGGCCATTATGTGTGACATCCCCTGCCCTGGGTGAAAGCAAGCATGGCAGCTTGCTTCACAAGCTTCACTATGAAGCTGAGGCTGGTGGAAAGGGTTTGGAGGGCTGAGAGCAGCACAATGGGGGAGCAGGGCACCAATGATGGGAGAAATGGCTGTTCCAGTAGCAGGATAAAGAACTGGACAGTACCCCCAGCAGCACCACCAGCAGGAGCAGGGTCAGCAGCAGCACTTCCATCATCCCCCACTGTACAACCTCAGGGCAGTCACTGTGGTCACAGGTGGCTGGAGTGGCAGCAGAAGGTGACCCACCTGCAACCCATTGGGAAAAGATTATATGGAGACCACAGGTGCCTGATATCTTGATGAGCACCTGGAGGATTATACTTGTGATCTGCTCACCTACTAGGCAGTAGACACACAAGGGTCAAGTGTGGCAGAACCTAGCCAAGGGGCAGTAGAACTTGTGTCCGGTCCACCAACCAGTGTGCCAAGGAAACTTGCTGCAAGTTGAGGCTCTGTCATACTTGGGGTGCCAATGCTAATGCCTGCTGCTCCTCTGACCACCTACTGCCTGTCAGTTCCTGCTGCTGTGACCAACTGCTGCCTGCCAGTCTCTCTGACACATTCTGCCACGCTGGGGCACTCACTGCCAGTTGAAGCCTTGTCAGACTTGGGTGCCAGTGCCTGCTGCTCCTGTGCCTGCCTGCTAGAGCCTGCTGTTCCGGTGCCTGCCTGCTACTTTCAAGTGCCTATTGCTGTTGCTGTGCCTGCCTGCCTTGCCAGCTTCTCTTTCAGTTAGTTAAAATTTGAACTACAGGTGGTAGTTCAACATCTCCCCTCCACACACACACACACACTCACTCACTCCACCCCACACTCACCCACTCTCCCCCTCCCGACTCATACAGACTTTTACTCCCATCTCCACACACACACACTCATAACCCCCTACCCCACACACACACTCATTCCCCCCCTCTCCACACACATCGTGCCGCCACCACCACCAGTTCTGTTCCTCCTCCACCATTCTTCTCTTCCTCTGCTGACCCGCTGCTGCCCTGGTTGGCCCTGTGCCACCAGCATGTTTTCAGTCAGGATCTGGCAGCGGGCACGACTCTGGAAAGGCTGAACCCCAGGGTGCACTGGCCACGAGCAAGTGGCAGAGCAGGCAGGGGGTGGTAGTTCTCCCCCCCCCCCTTCTCTCCTCTCTCTGCAGCCCAGGGCACACCGACAGTGAGCAAGCAGCTGAACGAGTGGTTGACGAGTGTGGCAGTAGTTCCTTCCCCCTCCCCTCTCTCCCCCTGTCCCTTCATGCTGAAGGGGGAACTGGGGGCACCAGAGGAGAAGGGACAGCCATGGGAGGGAGGATACTGGGGAAGGGGAGAGCTTGGGAGCAACCCTCTCTCAAACATACAGATAGGCATGCACTCAGACAGACACAGACGAGGAATGACAAGGGGTTGGATCCAGCCACTCACCATTCCTGCTCCTTGTGTCCTCTTTGTACTCTATCCAGTCCCACATGTTATTTCAGTTCCTCCCAGTAGCCTCTCTGCTGTGATCCCAACCAGTCCCATGTCATCACACCTCCTCTTGACTTCCTGTCTTTCTATCTTGACACTTTTTATTCTCTCCCACTTCCAAATGGGATACACACACATGCCTACCTCTGCCCTTTTTGGCATTCCACCACCTCCCTACTTTCCCTCTTTTTGGAGGTGCAGCTCCATTGTATTGCTTTACTGCCCAGTAAGGGCTATTGGCATTCACAGAACTCCATTATTTCCAAAGTTGCATCTGTTGTTTCCAATGGGCAATCCTCATTCATTTTAGTATGTTTTCATATATGCTCTGTGTGCAAGCAAGGTGCGGGAGGGGTGTGCGCACCCCTGAACCAAATGGGGGGCTGGACTCAATGACCCTCATGGTCACTTCCAACTCTGTGATTCCAATGCTGAATTATTTGTATATGGGTTTTGTTTTTGTGTTTGTTTGTTTTTAGAGACCTTTTAAGCTACGATTAGGTATTAGACCTTGAATCTGTTTCAGAGCTTCTTGTTCTTGGAGCTGGTCAGGACTTCTCTCTGGGAAAGAGTTCTGTTCTCAAATCTGCAATTTATTCCCCCCCAAAATAAAGATTCTAAAACTAAGGCCACTTTCAGACATGCCCCCCCTCCCCCACGCACATATTCGGACTGTGGGAGGGGGATGCGCAGCCAGGATATGCGCGGGAATCAGCCTGCCCCCCCCGACACGGCTTTGCCAGCAGATGCGCAGGGATGCCGAACTTGATTTCCTGTTCTGCATCCTTTCGCGTCTCTGCTCGTAAAGCCACGTTGTGGAGGGGAGGGCCCTTCAGACCAGCCGATCCCCACGCATATTCGGGCTGCTCATCCCTCCCCCGCAGCCTGAATACGAGCGGGGGGGGGGCATGTCTGAAAGTGGCCTAAGAGAGCAGTCTTCTCCCACTCAAGTCTATGGGAGCTGAGCCATAGACTTCAATGAGGACATAATTGCACTGAATATCCTGTTGCCCCAAACCCTTTGTTTTACAGATTAAATCAATCAACTCACAGACAATGGGTTGTCTGCTCTGCCTTAAGCCCTCTTGCACTCCTCCCAGCTGCAAATGATTGAGCCTTTGGAGCACTCTCCCTGCTCATCCTGCGCAGTTTGCAAGAACTAATTTTTCAAACTTAGGTAACTCTTCATACTTCACCAAAGGTCATCAGTCTATCATAAGTGATTGATGGACTGCTCTGGCTATAGACGTGTGAATTTGTGAGGCAGAACTCACTCAAATGAGAAAGATATCGCCTTGCAAATTATGGTAGAACTTGGCAAAAAAGACATGAACCAATTAACCTTAAAATCATTATAACTTTGGATTGGTTTTATGGATCTACTTAAAATTTTGCATGTACCACGCTATCCCCTAAGAGAACATACAGAGAAATCTTCAAAAACACAGCTCAACCCATTTATTCGTAGAAACATTTGGACATTTCAGTTTTTACAATGGAAGATCCTGCATTTAACTAAGCAGCCCCTAGCAGGGGCTAGATAATACACACTTGCTCTTGAATGATCAGGAACACAGAAGTCTCACAAAGGTTGACTACAACCACAAGCTGCAAAGCTGCGGCCCTTACAGAAGGTGGGATAAGACAACTCACCCCAACAAGCTTCCTGAGGAATTCCCTGGAGGACACGATGTCTGTGTTGGAGAGTTCGATGTAGTCTCCCATCATGCCCTCTTCTGTTGCTGGCACCTCTCGGTAGAAATGCTTGGCCCTGGCGTAGAACTGCATCTCACCATTGATCATTTCGCTGGTTAAAGCGTAAAGTTTCACTGCAAACAGAAAGCAGCAGCCACTGACTACACCATGCAATATTCTTATTCTTATT
>QEPC01000978.1:663240-680027 GCA_003113815.1 Sphenodon punctatus | reverse complement strand
AAAGAGGTGAGTTTTAAGGAGAGATTTGAAGGTATGAAGGGAGGGGGCAAGGCGGATGTGGACAGGGAGGGAGTTCCAGGCATGGGGGGCAGCAAGTGAGAAGGGACGAAGGTGCTTAGGGGAGCAGGGAAGGCGTGTCAGGGTGAGAGAAGGGACAGAGGAGGAGCGAAGTGCACGGGCTGGAGTATGGAGGGCGATAAGTGCAGAGAGGTAGGGGGGAGCAAGGTTGTGAAGTACATGGGTAAGCGTGATCCAGCTGATATAGTATATCTCCCCTGCACCATAGATTTGCAGGCAGATCGCCCAGTGCTCTAGGCTGCCACCCACAACTCTATGGTGTTGCCTGGGGCAACCCCCAGCCAAGAACAAAGCTGCAGCAGCCATCCACTGAGCAGATGGACAACAGCCCCACTTCCGGCTGGTGACCCAGGTTTGGGTTGCCCACTCCGCTGGTGGTGCTCATAGATGTTCCAAAGTGCCACTGGTGAGGCTGCCCTAGAGTGCTTTTGCTCCACCTGCACATCTAGCAGGCAACCTTTAAATGCTTAGGGGCGAAGCGGAGCAGAAGCGTGGGTGTTTTCCGTCTAAAGACACACAAAGTTATTCAAGATAGTTAAGACTGGGGTGGACTGTGAGGGATAACAGGAGAATTTTGCAAGACTGTGTGACTGGGCAACTAAACAGTAGATTAAATTCATTATTGACAACTGCCAAGTGATTCACATAGGGAAAATATTTGAAACTATACATACACAACGCTGGGTTCTAAATTAGGGGTTGGCATGCGGGAAAAGGATCTTTGAGTCATTGTACACAATGCATTGAAACCCTTATCTCACTGTGTGGCAGCGGTCAAAAAGGCAAACAGACACCCTTATTCAGAAAGAGAGAAGAAATAATGCCACTATATAAACCTATGGTGTGACCACACCTTGAATATTTTGTGCAGTTCTGGTCACCCCATTAAAAAAACAATATAGTAGAACTGAAAAATGTGCAGAGAAGGACAACAAGAATGATCAAGGGTATGGAACAGCTTCCATATGAAGAGAGACTTGATAGGTTAGGGCTCTTCAGCTTGAAGAAGAGACAATGGAGCGGGGATATGATGGAAGTTTATGAAAGCATATATAGCATGGAACAAGTAAATAGGGAGTTATTTACCCTCTCAAATAGTACTAGAGCTAGAGAACACTCCATGAAACTACTTGACAGCAGATATAAAAACAAATGAAATAAATTATTTTTTCACTTAATACATAATTATCGTGCATTATTTATTGCCAGAGGATGTAGTCAAGGCCACTATGCTATTTAAATTAGCATAGCTGAGTTTTAAAAAAGATTAGATAAGTTCTTGGAAGATAGATCCATTAATGGCTATTAGCCAAGTAGTTGAGGGTGTAAACTCTGCCTGTTGGGAGCTGGGAGTGAACAGAAGGGAACGGATCATTCCATTATGACCTGTTGGTCACTTCTACAAAGCAACTGAAAGTGGCCACTGTTGGAGGAAGCATGCTGGGCTCAATGATCTATCGGTCTGACCTAGTATGGCACTTCTTATGTTCTATGTGGCCTTTGGAGCTTGTACTCATTTTCCAAGTGACTTGTGGGTGGGAAAATGTTCCTCAGCCCTGTTTTAAAGTAACACTGAGCAGCCTAGATTAAATGCTGTCTCATACAAAAGGCAGCACATGACACTCATATCTCACTTAGGGTGAAAACAGACATGCACCTTAACTCTGCTTTAACACCGCTTTAACATTTCTTATGCATGTTGCAGGGTTGTTGTATTGGTGCCTTATGCAGCTCTGCAACATGCATAAGAAATGTTAAAGCTGAGTTTAAGGTGCAAGTCTCACTGTTTTCACCCTTAAGCACTGTTTTGATTGAGGGTGAATTTCACATTGCATATCTGTTTTCACCCTTAAGCTCTGTTTTGCATGAGGGTCAATTTCACACTGCAGTGTACACCCAAATGAGGGGTGCCCAGTTCTAGACATTTAGCCTTTCACACTAACAGTATTGTGGGTGTTTTTAAACAAGTGCCTCCCTACACATCCACCAGCTACCCAACCATTATGCATATTGCAGGGCTGCATAGGGCACCAATGCAGCCCTGCAACATGCATGATGGGTGGCTAACTGGTGGGAAATGAGTGGGGGATGCACTAGTCTAAAATCACCCTGTGTTTTGTTGATATAGATGCCACTTCATCAGGCCCAGCCCCTGACTCAATAGTTTACATAAGCATGTCTGAAACTTGAAACCTGTGTGTAATCCTATTGGACTCCAGAGAACTACTCACATGCTTCAAGTTAGGTACATGCCTAAGCGTTGTTGGATCAGGGCCTAAACTCAATTTATAGACACAGAGGAAAAAATGTTTCTTTTTCTCTCTGTGTCTTTTTGCCCTGTTCCTGTAAAAAAAATATTAAAACATTCATACGTAGTCCTATTGAAATCAATGGGCCTATGTGGATGTGCAGATTAAGCTTGATGGGAGCCCAGGGTTACAATAACTTTGGAAGCCCCCTTAGTTGGCATACACAATTCCACCTACAGCAGCCTAACTGTCAGGATCCGCGGCGCCCTTCCCGGGCGCCGCGGCTTGCAGCGGGGGGGAGAGCGGCGGAGGAGCAGAGGCCTGCAGGACGGCTCTGGCCCGAGGGAGGAAGTGGCCCCGCCCGCACAACAAGACGCGGCCGGAGAACGGGAGGAGGCCACGCCCCCTGGGGAAGTACACAGCGTCCCTGGCCACGTGGAGGATAGAGGGGACCCGCCCACCTTGCAGGAGGGCGGGGTACCCCTGCAGCTGTCAGAAGCGGCGTCACGCCCGCTGCGCCGCTCTGCACGATTAGCGCAAAGAGGAAAGGGCGGGGCTAGCCCTTTATAAACCCAGGCGGCCGGAGCGTTCAGGGCTGGTGATTGAACGCAGACCGGCCGCCTGAAAGCAAGCTAAGTGGATTGTTGTGTTGTGAAACGAAATTGACTATTGTGTATTGTGTGTTGAACCTACCTACCCCTACCCCTGTGTGAGTCTAGTGTGAAGAGTCAGGGTGAGTGAGCGAGTGCCTCTCCTAGTCCCTCCGGTGTCCCTGCCCCCTCCCTTGGGGCCTGGGTGCGTGAATCCCCTTGTTCCTTTCCTTCCAACCTGTGGGCCCCTACGCACGCCTCCCTCACTGGTCCTCCGCACCCTACCGCCCGTTCCCGGAGTGCGCGAGTGATTGTGGTCGTGGTGGAAGGTGAGGGCCTTGCTTTGCCTACAATCTCGGCGCCCTATGATGATAGGGGCCTAGCTCAGACCTTGTGTCACGGGCAGTGGCCCAACTACTATCCTGACGGGCATTTCTCCACCCCGGGAGTATACCAGCCGTATTCCCAGGCGCAAGGTAGCGTGTGGTGTATGGTGTACGCATGGTCCCTAGGGCCGCCCTCTGACACTAACCTTGGTCTCTTCCTGGTGTGAGTGGAGCTGGTGCATTTTTGGGGACGCCTCAAAATCCAGAGCCATGGGCTTCAGTTTGTCTTAATCTCATCCTGCCTGTATGCACTAAAGTGTTTCCAAGATCAGGGCCATGGTCCAGTCTATTCAGCGAGCATTAGGTCTATTAGGTCAGTGAAAGCCATTAATCACATTTCCTCCTGTTATGACTGTACCATGCCCACTAGCTTGTGGTTGGCTAAAGGATCCCTCTCAGAAGGGAGTCTAACCTCGACCTGAAGACTGGAAGTGATTTAGCATTTTCCATTTCATCAGCTGTCTGTTCCAAAAGTTAATCACTCTGCTGAGGTCAGAGAGGTTATTGCCATAGATTTCCATGGTGCCAGCTATGTTCATACATGAGATACTGTCTGGGCTGCTTGCTCGCAGCATTCAGTCTAGGGCTGAAACAAGATTTCACCAAATGGGAAATCTCATTGAAATCCCAGTTCCCAATACTACCTCGGTTGAATTGATAACGTCTCAGTGCTCGGTAATGTCTTGATCGACATTTCATTTATTTATTGGCTTTCCGTTTACCACTTTGCTGTCCATTTCAATCCCAAGAGGTAATACTGACACTCCATTTCCCCTTGTACTTCCTTGTCACTCATTGGCTGGTACACAGATTCCTTTGCTAATCTGCAATCCAGTTGCAGATTGGTTAATAGGGCTGTAACGGAAAGTCGTAGCGGTAGCTATTTCCGCCAGAAACAGCATTTCTGCAATTAGTGGTATGGCGTGGCAGAGGCTTTCATTCCACTAGTTTCATTCCGCTACTTCCGCAGTTCCGCTAATTTCATTCCGCTACTTCCACAGGCTTCACAAATAGCGGAAACATGCCATTTTCGCTACTTATTATTAATTATTAATTATTATTATTATACATTTATATAGCGCCAGTCGTATGACCTGGTGCTGTACAGAACACAAAATTAGACGCGGTCCCTGCCTGTGGCTTACAATCTAAAAGATAAGAGGGGGGAGACAGGGAGAGGGGACAGTGGGAGAGACATGGGAGAAGACAAACAAACATTCAAGCGGATGCAAAATCTCAGGTGCGTATGCTTGGCTTGGTTACAAAGAGGTTGGTAGGAGCAGTCATCAGAGGAGGACAGACAGTACGAGTAAGGGGAAAGACTAGCAGGCATTGGGAAAGGCAGCAAGGAAAAGGTGGGTCTTGAGGAGGGATTTAAAGGAGCGGAGGGAGGGGGCAAGGCGGATGTGGGCAGGGAGGGAGTTCCAGGCATGGGGGGCAGTGAGGGAGAAGGGTTGAAGGCGGTTAGGCGAGCAGGAGAAACGAGGGAGAGCGAGGGAGGGGACAACGGAAGAGCGGAGAGCGCGTGCAGGAGTGCATAGGGAACTTCCTCCAGCACCACAAAATAGCAGAACAGCGGTTTGCAGACAGTTTCTGACAATTCTGCAATTTTTCCGATAGTTCCCAAATTTGCAGAATGCCGGTGGAAGTAGCGGAATGTTGGCATAAAAGCCGCAGTGTGGTGCGGGCAATTCCAAAATGGCAGAATGGAATCACGGCATGGTAAAAGCTGCTGCCGCTTCAGCCCTATTGGTCAAAGCAAAGGGAACAACATTATTAATTATTAATTATTATTATTATTATTATTATAAGCTTTTATATAGCATCAGCAATGTACCTGGTGATTTACAGAGAATAAAATAGACACGGTCCCTGCCCAAGAGCTTACAATCTAAAGACAGGGGAAGGGGAGACAGGGAAGGGGGAACAGAGTGAGAGACAAGGGATGCAACATTCATGAGGATGCGAGAACTCAGGTACACATTGGGTGGGGATGATTAGCAGGAGTTAAGAAGGGCAGAGCGGAAAAGGTGGGTTTTGAGGAGGGACTTGAAGGTGTGGAGGGTGGGGGCAAGGCGGACAAGGGCAGGTAGGGAGTTCCAGGCATGTGGGGCAGCGAGGGCAAAGGGACAAAGGTGGTTGGGGGAACAGGGGAGGTGTGGGAGGGTGAGGGAGGGGATGGAAGAGGAGCGGAGTGCTCAAACAGGGGTTCGGAGGGAGATCAGGGCAGAGAGGCAGGGGGGAGTGAGGTTGTGAAGGGCTTTGTCGGTGAAGACAAGGAGCTTGTGCAGGATACGCTCAGGAAGGGGGAGCCAGTGGAGAGAGGAGAGGAGAGGCTGTACATGGTCAAAGCAACGGGCTAGGTGGATGACCATGGCAGCAGAGTTTTGAACAGAGATGAGGGAAGAAAGGTGAGAGCGGGGAAGGTCAGCAAGGAGGAGGTTACAGTAGTCGAGGTGTGAGATGACTAGTGCATGGATAAGAGTTTTGGCAGAGGAGACAGACAGAAAAGAGCGGATCTTAGCAACGTTGTGGAGGGAGAAGCGGCAGGATTTGGCCACGGAGTCAATGTAGGGTTTGAAGGTAAGGTATGAGTCAAAGATGAAGCTCAAGCTACGGGCTTGGGGAACAGGGAGGATGGAGACCCTGTCAATGGCAATTGACAGGGAAGAGGGAGAGGAAGAATTGGGAAAGAAAATAAGCAGTTCAGTTTGAGTGTGTAGGTGGTATTGGAAACGGTGGGAGGCAATGAGTTTGCCTAGGTGTCAGGGCTGGGTTTTGAACCCATGGCCTCAGGAGTGGTTTGAGGGTGTTTTGCCCCTTGTGCCACAGGTAGGAGACGACAGGGAGTGACTTTTCCCCTGCCTCGGTATTCATCCTCTTCCCTCCAGCTCTGTGTCCCACCTGGAAGTGGGCGTGGACCCACTTGCCACAGCCTGATTGGCCCTTTGTGGTATTTAGGGCTGCTCAGAGCTGTTGTGGGTGTGGAGGTTTGAGTCAATTCTCTCTGATTTGTGCTTAGCCTGCTTCCCTGTTACTTCCGCTTGTGTTGCCGCTACTTGTGTCTGTTTGTGTCTTGGTGTGGGTAAGTCTTAATGTGTTTTCCCCTTTGTGTGTCATTAGTGTATGAACCCTTCCCCATGTGTGAACACTTGTTCCTTTTGTAGTCTTGATTGTTGGGGCTTTCTTGCCCAGTTTCCCTCCCTCTCCTTCTGTCTGCACTGAGCATGTGGTTTGCTACCTACTCACCCCTTGTCCTGTCTCTATGATGGCCTGTCCCTCTCATGTTCTACATCCCCTCTAGTGGGTCCTGTTTCTTCTCAGTCTTTTATCTTGTTCAGCCTGTCTTGTGGCTATTAGAGTTCTCCTGTCTCTCTCTAGCTTTCCTTGACCCTTGAGCCAACAAGAGTCCTGTCCACTTTGTTGCCTCTGCCGCTGGCTTCCCTCATTGCCGCTGGCTTTGATTTCCCTTGCCGCTGGCTTCCCTCGTTGCCGCTGGCTCCCTGTTCCCTCTTCTCTGGCTTTCCCCCCTTGCCTCTGCCTTTTGGCTTCCCCTGCCTCGGGATCCCTGTTCCCTCTCCTCTGGCTTCCCTCATTGCCTCTGCCTCAGGCTCCCTGTTCCCTCTCCTCTGGCTTCCCTCATTGCCTCTGCTTCTGGCTTCCCTTGTTGCCCCCCGCTTTCCCACGTTGCCTCAGAGTGCCTCCCGCTTTCCCTGTGTTGATCCCTGTTTCCAGTTCCTTGTCCTGTGTGTCTCCTGGATATCAGAGAGTGGCTGAGAGGTTCCCTTACTAATCCCGTGTTTCCCCTTTTGCCTTCCCTTTCCCTAGGCTCTGACCCTGGAGCCTGACACTAGGAATTGGGTGTAGACCGAGAAGATGAGAGGGCCAAGGACAGAGCCTTGGGGAGGGTTAGGGAGCGGGAGGAGCTACGAAGAGATACATTGAAGAAGCAGTCAGAAAGGTAGGAGGAGAAACGGTAGAGGACAGAGTCCTGGAATCCAAGGGAGTGAAGCGAATCAAGCAGGAGCGACTGGTCAATAGTGTCGAAGGCAGCACAGAGATCAAGGAGGACAAGAATAGAGTAAAGGTGGTTGGATTTAGCCACAAGAAGATTGTTGGTGATCTTAGCCAGAGCAGTTTCAGTGGAGAGAAGGGGTGGAAGCCAGACTGGAGGGGGTCAAGGGAGGAGTTGGCGGAGAGGAGGTCGAGGCAATGGGAGTAGACCATGCATTCAAGGAGTTTGGAAGCAAAGGGAGGAGCAAGACAGGACAGTAATTAGAGGGTTCAGAGGGATCCAGAGTGGACTTTTGGAGGATGGGGGAAGACAGTGGTGTGTTTAAAGGCAGAGGGGAAGGAGCCGGTAGAGAGGGAGAAGTTGATGATGTGCAGGAGGGGAGGGATGACGGTGGAAGCAATGGCGGTCAGGGGGCAAGTGGAGGGGTTGGAGGAGGAGAGCAGCGAGGAGATTTCTTCAAGGGAGGTGGGAGGGAAGGAGGACAGGAGAGAGGTGGGAGGGGGGGGAGTGGTAGGGTGAGAGGAGTTGGAAGTGATTTCCAGGCAGATCTTGTCAATTTTTGAGGTGAAAAAGAGGGCAAGATCCTGAGTGGAGAGAGAAGAGGGAGGAGGAGGACAGGGGGGTTTGAAAAAGGAGTCAAAAGTGGAAAAGAGGTGGCAAGGGTCCTAGAAGCAGGACTCAATGTGTGAGACATAGTACTGCTGTCTAGCGAGGGAGATAGCAGATTCTAATAGAGCAATCCTAACTGGAGGCACTGGAGTGGAACTTAAGGGGCACTGGGGTGAGGTTAAGAGATGAGCTATTTGCACAGTGATTGGTTCAGAAATACAGAATAGTGACAACTACCTCTTTCAGAAGGATGAACAACAAACACAGAAGTAAAATGGTACCCTCGGTAATGCGGTAAGTGGTAAATGAATAGCATGCGGTAAACGGTAGCTAAAAAGTTGGTAAATTGGGACAGTATCTTGCAGAATTGCTAGAATTGAGAAATTGCATCCTTACTAGTAAACAGGTGGGAAATTCATTTATTTATTTAAATATTTTTATCCCACCTCTTCTGCTCACAGCAGCTTGAGGCAGCTAACAACAACAAAATCAAACATAAATACAACAATACATATATTAAAACACTAATAAAACTGTACAATTAAATTAAACTGGGGGGTAAAAGGTAAATCACCTTACTACCCTAACTCACCCCTGCCCCATCTCCCTCAATGAATGCCTGGCAGAACAATCAGGTCATGCATTTAAAGGAAGGAAAGTCCAGAGCCAATCAGACCTCTGCTGGAAGGGAGTTTCACAGCCTAGGTGTGGCCACCAAGAACGCTCTAGCCAAAGTCGCTCCCCGGGATACCCAGGGGGCCTCTAGGAAGGCACCCCCAGCCGACTGCAAGGGCTGCTCCAGCTCCCAGGGAGTGAGGCAGTCCCGCAGGTAGGCAGGGCCCAGACTGTTTAGGGCTTTATAGGTCAAAACCAACACCTTGAATCAGGCCCTGAAGACTGTAGGCTGCCAGTGCAGGGAGCGAAGCACTGGTATAATGTGCTCATGGTGACCCACCCACATAAGGAGGTGGGTCACTGCATTCTGCACTAGCTGTAGTCTCTGGACCGTCACCATGGGTGGCCCCATATAAAGCGTGTTACAACAGTCTAGTCTTGAGGTAATGAAGGCATGAATGACAGTGGCCGAGTCGGAGTCTGAGACATATGGCTGAAACCGCTGCACCAGATGTAATTGGTGAAATGTGCTCCTTGCCACAGTCTCCACCTGGACATCCAGGCGGAGCTGGGAATTGAGCACTTCCAGACTACGAACCTGAGAAGCCAGTGGGGGACGGACCCCATCAATGATGGGGGACGTCACACCCACTGCCTTACCCACTAACATCACCTCCGTCTTCAGTCAGTTTGCCCTCATCCAGTCCCCCACAGCCACAACATCGGGTAAGCAGTAGCACTGAGACTGCAGGGTCTGGATCGGATGAAAAAGAGAGGTAGAGTTGAGTGTCATCAGCATATTGATCCCTGGTTCCTGATATGATGAAATTTCAGTCCTAGTTCAGATGTGATGCTACTGTTTGCGGTGATTCAAGAGACTGCCCATTCAGTGGGATGTTACTGCTAGTTGGGTAGAGTTTAGACTTTCCTATAATTCATTCCCTCGGAGCACAGAAGAAAGTCTTAGCAGAGGCTGGAGGATAGTGAATCGGTGGGGGTTTTCCACATAGTGTTCAGACATGATAGCTACTACTTAGTAGCCCTCTACTACATCTACTAATTATCATTTCTATAGTGCTTCTAGGCATACGCAGTCTCGCAGAACTTTACAGTAACAGATTTTCAGAGACAAGCCTCTGCCCAGTGGGTTTACAATCTAAGATGGACACGGGTGAGCAGAACACAGAGAAAGGCACGCACACACTCCCATTTTACAGATAGGGAACTGAGGCAGAGACTTGCAAGGTCACCATGACTAGGGCAGGATTTTAAACCTGGTTTCCTCGGTCAAAGTCCAGCCCCTTATCCACAACACCACACTGGCTCTCATCTGATGCTGTGTCTGAATGCTTTAGTGCTAGTTAGGGCTGAAGTGGATAACCCATGTGCGATTTTATGCGTCTTTTGAACAACCCATTGAGCTCCAGTGCAGAATTTCAACTATTCTGGATCTCAGTGGGCCATTTTGAATGCTTCAGTTGGGTTAGGGTGGGGTGGGTATATTTTTATATTGTGTTTTAATAGTGTTTTATATTATTATTGCTGCTTTGAATCGTTTTAGTGTGGTGTTAGCTGCCCCGAGATGCAGGAGGAGGGGGCGGCATATAATTTTTATTATAAATAAATATTTTTTTTGTACAGCTCACTAAAAAAAACACCTCTTTGCACATGTGCAAAAAGTATTTGGGTTTAATGTGTATGTTCAAAATGGCACTGCACAAGGGAAGGGGAAGAAGGGCTATCAGTATGGATCTCTTGCAGAAAGGGGACTGGATCATTCCGTCAGACCTGGATCGGACCAGGCAGATTCGTCAAAGATGGAATCCACCCAGATTTTCTGTTTGAGCCCTCATGCTAGTACATGGATGTTGGACAGTTCATACACAGTCTAGGGATTCTCAACCTGGTGCTCAGGAGCACCAGAGGACTTGGACAATATGTGAAAGTGCTCCCCAGTGGTCAGTAGTGCTCAGGAGCACTTTGAAACAGTCCTTCATCCATCAAAGTCAATGTGAGCTGGGCTATGGACTTCAATGGGTGGAGGATTACTGTCACAAAGAGATACTGGACTATAGGTCTAACAAATATGTAAAGCCAAAGGTTAAACATGTATGTAATGTTAAGAACTGGAAACTCACTTCATGTAATGTAAAACTGGGAGATGGAGACTCACTCCAGGAAATGGAGAGAGACAAAGACAAGGATGATTGTGTATTCACTGAAGACACTAGACAGAAGCCCCATGGAGTTGCAAATGAATCTGCATGTCTTCCTGTTTGCCTTTCTGCGGACGTGATTGTGAACACGAAGGGTGATTTCAGACGAGACGGGGCGGCATTCGCCCTGTCCCGGAATCACCCTTCTGATTCCCTGCCGGAATCAGCCCGTCACGTCCAACAGACGTGCCGGCTGATCCCGGTGGGGAATCGGGGAGGGGGCAGGGCCACGTGCCCCCTCCCGCCACCCGTCCTCTGGGGAGACGGGCAGGTGCCGCAGCCACTGCGGCCGCGGTGCCCTCCCGAATTGACCATGGCCCAGAATCCCTCCAGGGATTCCGGGCCGTGGTTGCCGTCCAGACGAGATGGGCCCCTTCATCGCAGCGGGGAATCGCATTCACCACGCGATCAGTGCCAGCTCCACCGGTTCAGCCAATTGCGTGGTGAATGTGATTCCCCGCCACGATTGACCGTGGTCAACATCTGGAGGGGAACTTCCGGTTCCCCAACAGACGTTATGGGACCATTCCCCACCACAAGGTATTGACTGTGATTGAGCGTGATCTTGTAACGTCTGAAAATACCCGAAGTCTCCAGACTTCTCCAGGCAGGAAAATCAGACAAAGGGATGGCAAAGGTTTTTAAGGAAACATCTTTGCTAACAAAGAGACAATTGGAATTCAACCGCTGAGTCTAGGATCGAAGCTGGGGGAAGGGCAGCAGCCTGCTAGCCAGCTTTTGCTGAAGCAATGCTTTGAGAGAAGAACTTTGCTTTCTACCAGCTAAGAGACCAAGTGCCCAGCCCCAACATCAGGCTGAGAATGCATTCATGTGCATGGACTTTTTATAGGGTAAGATTTATCTAGGGACTCACCCAGTACAGATCAGGAATGCGTTATTTTACTGTTTGCTTTATTAGCCACTCTGTGTCAACCTATCTTTGCTTATGTAATCAATAAACTTTCTTATTCACTAAGAAAGTGTCTGTTGTCTAGCATTGGGGGCACAATCTGAGGATCCTGTGCTTGCAAGCACTGGCAAACCCAGAGAGAGGCAGTGTGTAAACAGGAAGTTTCTGGGAAGTTGGGAGACAACAGGATTATCCCACTTGCAGGACTGAATCAGTCAGAGAGAGAACTGGTTCAGGTGGGCTGCAAGTGAGGGAAATTGAGTCACCCAACCCAGGAAAGTGGAGTACTGGACCTCAACCCCTGTGACAATTACTTTTAATGTCTTGTTGTTAGTAAGGCAAAACATTCCCTTTGTATCATTCAGCGGGGGAGACACCCAGATCTGCCCTGAGGGTGTTTCCTCCTTCTTTCTAAAGTCCCAGTGAGACAACATTGCCTCACCCCAAAACCTTTTGTTTTGCAAACTAATCATTCAATAAGAACTGTCCCCTGGTCCCCCCCCAACAGCCCTGCCACCGGCAACTAGATGAAAGCATTTACTAAGGGCACTTTTACAACTGCAGGAATGGATGTTAGGAAGTTGGCAGAGCAGACGCAAATGCAAATTAGCCATGTCTTTGATGAGGTTTGAATGCTGACAGCCAGGTGATTTCCTCCGATATGCATGTTTAGAATGACAATTGACTGAGCTGGATTTCGTCCCTTGGTCAATTGGCATTCTAAACATGCATATCAGAGGAAATCCCCCAGCTGTCAGATTCACACCTCATCAAAGATGTTGCTAAGTTGCATTCCCATCTGCTCTGCTGGCTTCTTAATGACCCTTACCCGCAGGTGTGAAAGTGCCCTAAGTCTGGGAAGCTCTGAGGCTCAAAAGTTAGTGAGGGGGAGAGGGGATTTGGGCATTCATATCCCCACTGCTCAGAATGTGGAAATAGAGGGGATGTATCCCTTCTATTTCCACTGTAAACTAATTATGTTTCTACCAGGTTATGAAATTGTGGCAGCTCACCTCTTAGTTTGGCTGCAATGCATTAGTAAATTGCATTAGGAGAGGCAGCAGCTCGCCTCTCAGCTCGGCTGCATTAGGGATTTGCTATGGACCAGTGGCGCTCTGTGGGGAAAACAAGTTCCATCCTTTCATGCTCTCTCTTTGCCACTTCAAGCAGCAAAGGGACAGAGTGAAGGAATAGAGCATCTTGTGCATCCAGAGCCACCTCTAGAAGTCACCAAGGCTCAAGAGCCACCAGTGCTGTACCCTACTGAACTTGGAGTCCAGGAACCACAACTTTGCTTGCCACCAATGCAGCCTCTGCTACCCCACCACTGACCCATCCCGTGCTGGGAGAGCAGAGCCTGGAGCCTGTCCTGAACCTGTTCGCCCCAGCTGGAGTCCACCCACCACCATGGCTGTCCTGGCACTGGGCTTCGTGCCCACCCAAGGCTCTTGCTGCCCTGCCATCATTGCTGTCCCTGCTGGGTGAAAGCCTGCCTGGACAGGCTGCTGGATTCCACCTAGGGATGCCACCACCGATATCACTGTGACCATGCCAGGGCAGGGGCCTCTCTCGACACTGTGAGGCCTCCAGTCATAAGTCACTGCTGTAAGTGGAGTAAGTGAATTGAATTGAAGCAGGCAAAGAATCCAAGTGCCGTTTAATGCAATCCCGTCCAAGCAAAGGTTGTGCCTCTATCATAGGGAAAGGGGCCAACACACCAGATGTCAAGACTAGAGTTTGTGGTCCTGCCTTAATGTGAGTTAACTGGTTGTCAATGAACCTGAGCTAGCCAACAGAATTATAAATGCAAGGCTGGACACCCGCAAATGGGTGCTCACGTGACCACAGGTTTTATTATTAAGTTCCTTTCCTTTTCACCAAAGGTCTGACAGTCTGTTTGTCTCCCTTTCTCTCTCAGTTCATCCTCCATTAGACACATGTAATACTTGCGATTTTGCATTTCTAGCATCTACCTGGCAATATTGCTGAAGCTAATCTACTTTTGCATCTACCCTTTCAGGGCTTTCTGCCAGCTTAAATCCCCAGGGCCACAGATTAATATAGGTGCTTGTGCCAACAAAAACAAATGCAGCCTCAGTCTCTCCCTGCTGTAGGAGAGAAAGGAGCTGTTCCTACTACCACTGACAGAATCAGCAGCCTCCTCCTCACCCACAACAGTGCCAGCTCGAGCCCTGGCCTAGGCGAGACCAGGACTTCTGTGGGCTAAATGGAATATGCAAAGAGGGCCCCCCACAAGTATCACTGCCTCAGCTGTGCATATTCAGTTCACAGTTGCTGTATTGTCCCGTATGTGCATACCTGAATGTGGACAAAGCCCTCAGGGCTGTTGTGTAAAGAAGAATCTTGCCCTGGGCAATCTGATAGACTACAATGACCTAAAAATTCTTTTTCTCATTTACTAAGTTGCTAATTGCTATTATTCTGTCAATCACTGTGGGATGCAGCTTGGAAACTGTCTTAATACAATATTGACCCAATCAAACCCTAGCTTGTTTTAGATGAAAAATGTATACACTGATATTCTGATACACATTCAAACCACTGGGTATCCAGGATGTTGCAGGACTGGCTCAATTCCAAACGCAAATGCAAATTTGCTGGAATACCTTTCTGCACTTGGCTATGTACATGTAACTGTACTGAGGAAACACAAATACACATAATTGTACAGAGAAATCAGAGGAGCAACTGGGCCCCACATCTGAGTTCCCTACCTTAGCTAACCCCCAAGAGTATACATTCCCTGCTCCTGACCTGAGCATGCCTGTCAAAACCTATCAAGTGAGCAAGCAAAACCCTGTTGGCGAGTGCCCATGGGGCACCGTGCTGCAAGGCTTTGGAGTGTGACACATGGAGGTAACTGCCCTGTTTCTTACTCATGCCTCATGCTCCCGTCCCTTCCTCTGTAGAGCAAACCACCCTCTCTGGAATGTAAGCAGAGTTTGGAAAATGGGGAGGGACAGGGACTGTATGCTCTGGGAGGGGGTGAGAGGTATTTCCAAAGGGAAGGGGTAAGCCCACTCCTCCTTAAGATTGTCCTGTTTGCAGCCTTGAGAGAAACCCCATTGTATAAATGGCATGCCTCCTTTATGGCTCTTGAGTCTGGAAAAGCATTACTTTGTGCTTTACATAAGCAACAGTGAAGACCAACACACAGCTCTGAGACTGCATGTCAAAAAGCTCCTGATCAATAGTTCAGCCAATCCACAATAGATTGCTGGGACCACCTGTCACTAATAACAGATATCCGGCTCCCATTTGCCCCAGAAAGGTATTCAGTTGATTTGCTAGTTAGTTCTGAATTCTGATTCTCCTGGAAAACTCCCTGGGGTGATAAAGAAATGAGGTGCTGAAGGACATTGCAGTTACAAACCGCTGACTGGTAATAGCAGCAACTTTGTTTCTGTAAGCAGTAGGAACCCTGGCTAGCCAACTTGTAACTCTGTATACTGCTCCAACAACTGTATAGCAGTAGAGGTAGACAGACAGGTAGATTCCCCTATAATGTGCTATTTATCTTATTACCAGGATTAAACTTGTGTTTAACTAGACTCTGGCTAAATGGTTTGTGGGACCTTTTCCCATGCAGCGCACTCAAAGAGAGCCCATACCCTAAGGCTATCCCAGAACAGACATGCAGCAGAGAGGTGGAAGACAATAGCTTAATAAAACTTGGGTTGTCTTGAGCTGGGACTTCAGTGCATGGACACTGAGAGGGCTGTAGTGCCCACCTTGCTGAGGGCACAGAACTCCTCGAACTCACCCCCAGCAGAGATCGGAAAGACAATAGCTTAATAAAACTTGGGTTGTCTTGAGCTGGGACTTCAGTGCATGGACACTGAGAGGGCTGTGGTGCCCACCTTGCTGAGGGCACAGAACTCCTCGAACTCACCCCCAGCAGCTCCAGTACAAATATGGAGCTATTTTCAGTGCTGACAGAAACACTTTAAAAGGAAATAAATCAGTCAGTTTGGTGGCTAGCCAGAACAATTTGGGCCTGAGGGGAACAGCCCACCCAGCCTGGGGAACATGCCTCATTAGTTACTCACCTAGAGGGAGCCTCTCTAGCAGGTAAAGGTAGCTCTGGAAGAAGTCATTCCGAATGGCTTTGTGCAGGATGAAGGACATGCTGTGTCGACAGAGCTCCTCGTCTGTCTTGTGCCAGCGTGACTTAAAGGCTAAGTGGGCTCCTCTTTACTCCATGCTGCTCATGGTTGCCTGGAAGGTGCCCTGAGTGAGATTTGTCCTTCCAGAAGGGCTGAGGTGGTGTCATTTAAAGCATGACAGCCCTCTGTCATTCTATCTTGGGGTGCATGAGCGCCTGTGACTGGAGGAGGGACAGCCTGCAACTCCTGGCATTCACTCAGAATAGTCTCTGGAGTGTCACCCTCCTGAGCCAGCAGGTGCTGGGAAGTAATAAAAAACCAAACCAGGATACTGCTTAGCCAGGGAAAATGTATCTCTACTCCCAATAGGGGCCACAGTAATCCAATTAAAACTTAATATCTCTTCAGCTTCTCATTGAAGGGGCCAGGGACATGTCCAGGAGCTCCCTCTCCCTCTTGGGCACTTCAGAGGAGGGTGAGGCTGTTTCTGAACATTCAAGTCATATGCCTGGTGCATTTGCTGTTCATTTGTTTCAGTGCAAACTCATAGTGCTAAATGCCTGCCCTCCTGCAGGTTCACATGCCCCAGTCCAGCATTCTGTAGGTACCCTTGCAACCACAGTATTCCTGCTACCTGCCACTGTTTAGTAGGGGTGGGAATACCGGTAAATCCAGAATCTGATAATGCCGGTACTGGGCGTACCAGTATTATCGGATTCAACCCAGTAAATCCGGTACCCGTTACCAGATTCTGGGTACCGGATTTTTTTACATTGCAGCCATTTAAATGAATGGCTGCAATGTAAGTCCCACGAAAAAAGTAAAAAAAAAAAACACCTCCCCAAGTCCAGGCTGCGCGGGTGGAAGGGGGGACACTCCCCACCCACCCTGCCCAGCCTGGATTTTTGTTAAAAAAAAGAGCCCACCCCCCAGCACCAGCGGCCGCGGCGTCCCCGCAGCTGCCGGTAAGTATAGACCCGATCCCTGGGGGG
>QEPC01000978.1:607856-648691 GCA_003113815.1 Sphenodon punctatus | reverse complement strand
TGGCTCCTCCCCGAGAGGAATGAGCGGAACCATTCAAGAACAGTCCCGTCCAGACCCCCCAGGTCACGCAGCCGTCTCAACAGCAGCCCATGGTCCACGGTGTCAAAAGCGGCCGAGAGATCTAGCAGGATGAGAAATGTCAAACATCCTGCGTCCATCTCCCGGCGGAGGTCGTCCATCATGATGAGCTTGTATCAGTGAAGCTCTACACGATGGAGGGGCAAGAATCTGGCCCTTGTTGATCCATAATCCTTCGCGTTTTTGCCACTTTGGAGTAGGAGCATCTGGCAATTCATCTTGGCTGGCCTGTTTAAGTCGTGCGAGCGTCACATAAGTGGCCGCAAGCACCTTGGCCGGGAGGATGGTTCCGGGCGGGTTCCGGTCTCCTTCTATCCGTTCATGGCAACGGGAGAGGGCATCAGCTAGGACATTAAGGTGCCCTGGTCGATATTGAATGTGAAAGTCAAAGCGGGCGAAGAAGACTGCCCACCGGGCGTGACGTGCGTTATTTATTTGTGCTGTTTGTAAGAAGGTGAGGTTCTTGTGATCCGTAATTACTTCAATGGTATACTTGGCCCCTTTGAGATAGTGCCGCCATGTTTCAAACGCAGCTTTGATAGCTAAGAGTTCCCGATCGAAGATAGAGTAATTTCGTTCTGCTGCTGTAAGTTGTCGCGAATAGTAGGCACAGGGTAGGGGAAGTTTGGAGGAGGAAGCTTCTTGTAGGAGGATGGCTCCAATGGCCGTGCTGGAGGCATCCGCTTCTACCCAGAAGGGCTGGTTGAAACTGGGATGTCGTAGAAGAGGGGCTTGAGTAAAGGCCCGCTTCAATAACTCAAAGCTTGTCTGCTGGGCTTCGCCCCAGAGATAGGGTTGTTTTTTCTTTAATAGACGGGTAAGGGGTGTGGTGATGTCTGCATAGCGGGGAATGTAATGTCTGTAGTAATTGGTGCTTCCCAGGAAGCATTGAAGCGGTTTCACCGCTTTGGGGGCCGGCCAGCGCTGGATTGCTTCTACCTTTTGCATATCCATCTGAATTCCCAAGGCGGAAATAACAAAGCCTAGAAAGTCTACGATCTTAAGGTGGAACGCACATTTTTCCCCTTTGCAGTACAACTGGTTATCTCGCAATCTCTGTAAGACTTGGCGTACATGCTGGCAGTGCTGTTCCTGTGAATTGGAGTAAATGAGAATATCGTCCAGATAGGCGATAACAAATATATCCAGCAGGTCTTGCAAAATGTCATTAATAAAGTGCTGGAATGTAGCCGGGGCGTTGGCCAATCCAAACGGCATCACTTGATATTCATAGTGTCCATACCTGGTCCGGAATGCGGTCTTCCATTCGTCTCCTGCCCTTACCCTTAGCAGATTATAAGCTCCCCGGAGATCAAGCTTGCTATAGATTGTAGCGCCTTGTAGTCGGTTCAATAGTTCCAGAATCAGTAGAAGCGGGTAACGATTCTTGATGGTGATAGCATTCAATCCCCTATAATCCACACATGGGCGGAGCCCCCCATCCTTTTTTGGCACAAAAGATATAGGAGCCCCCGCGGGGGAGCAGGAGTGCCGAATAAACCCGCTTTGTAGGCTGTCATCCAGGTATTGGCAAAGAACCTTTAATTCCGGTGCCGACAAGGCATATATCCGCCCGAAGGGGGGTTCTTTGTCCGGGACACGATCTATAGGGCAATCGTATGTCTGATGAGGGGGTAGCTCCATCGCTTGTACCTCGTTGAAGACATCTACGAAGTCCGCGTATTCCGGAGGTAATTGAAGCTCGGATGAGGGAGATATTCCTTGGGTGGTGGCTAGGGTCTTCAAGGAGGGGGGCTCGATGTCCTTACACCGAGCCTGACAGTGGTCGGATGTGAATTGTACTTGGCGTGTGACCCAATTCACCTGGGGGTTGTGTAAGGTGAGCCACGGTAGCCCTAGGACAACTCGAAACATCGGGGTGCACACGGGGTCTAGCGAAAGAGTCTCCTGGTGGGCCCCCACAGCGCATCGGAGGGGCTGCATCTGCAATCGCACTGGCCCGGATACCAAAGGGGATCCATCGATGGAATGCACTATCTCGGGATTCTTCTTAGGCATGGTGGGAATATCGTGGTCTTGAAGCAAGCCTTCATCTATGAACTTGCCGGATGCCCCAGAGTCCACCATGGCCCAAACCACTACAGAACGTTTCACGCTCACCATGATTGTAAGGGGGATGCAGAGGTGGCTTCGCGGGGCCGTCACTGTAGCGGGGAGTGAGTTTATGGTCGGGCGATCCCTGCTCCCTCCCGACCTCGGGAATTTCCCGGATCCCTGCGATCCGGGGGCAAGGACGGGCATTCACGGATGAAGTGGGATGGACTTCCGCAGTAAAAGCAAGCCCGGGATTGGCGCCGCTTCTCCCTTTCTTCTTTCGACAAGGGGCCCCGAGATGCACCGAGTTGCATCGGCTCCGGCTCAAGGGCTTTTGCGGCCCCTGAAGGAGCGGGGGGGAAGGGTAAGGGGCGATTGAGAAAAACCCTGCCCTCTTGCTTCCGTTCTCGGCGTCTCTCTACAAGGCGATCATCGATCTGCAGAGCCAACGTGGCTATTTTCTCCCAGGTCTCGGGAAGAGCGGTAAATGCCAATTGATCCTTTAGATCGTCGCCCAACCCCCTACGAAACATGACTCGCAAAACCTCCTGGGGCCATTGGAGTTCCAAGGCCAACTGGCGGAACTGAGTGATGTACTCCAACAAGCCCCCACGGCCCTGCTTTAAGGACAAAATGGCCGTCTCCGCATCCCGTACCCTATGGGGATGATCGAAGAGGGAAGTGAATTCCCTGACGAATTCGGCATAATCGGATAGCAAGGGACTATTCCCTTACAGCAAGGTCGTGGCCCATTCTAATGCTGTACCCCCTAAGTTTCCTAGGATATAGGCTACCTTTAAGGGGTCCATGGAATAGGTCTGGGGCTGCATAGTAAAGGTCAGCTGGCACAAGGCCATAAACCCCTGGAAGACCCTTCGGTCTCCCAGGAATTTATCAATCTGGGGCCCGCAGGACTCCCGCGGGAGATTACCCAGGGGTCGGTCTGGGGCCGGAGCCGGCACGGCTACCGCAACTTGGGGAGGGGCTCCCTGCAGCTGGGCCACAGCCGCGGTCAGGGTCTGTTGGTTATCTTGCAAGGCCCTGACTTCCATTGCCACGGACTGTACAGCTAGTATGAGTTCTGTAATTTCCTTAGTTATGTCCATGCTTAGAAGGGGGGGGGGAAGGGGATAAAGGCTGGTGATTCTGTCACAGGGGAGGGGGCACAATCCCTGCTACCACCCTCCACTGCCGGGGGCCACCCTACCCACTCCCCTGGGGTCCCCACGCACGGGCTCAAACTCTCAGCCTGGAGGGAGCTCTCTGGGAATAAATGCCCGTCAGGATAGTGTGTGGACTTTACGGACCTCACAGTGTCCAAGTCCCTATCATCATAGGGCGCCAGGTGAATATATGAGTCGGAGCCCCAATCAAGCTTTCTCTCCAAGCACAACCCACACTCGGAGACGGGGGGAAGGGGGCACTGTGGGGGAATCGTGTCTGGGGAGACAGGGAAAGGACCCTTGGAACACAAGATGGCACACAGGGGAAGCTCACGTCCCATGGGGAAGGGAACCCCAGGAAGGTAGGGGGGAGGGGGAAAAGGAGTCACTATCCACACCCGCATGCACTCTCTCACTCACCACGTTTTCGTTCAGGTCGGAATGGGAGGACAGGGAACCACTCAAGCACTCTCTAACGTAGGCGTCTGGAACAACAAGGGGACTCAAAAAACATCAATAAGTTTCACTTAGCTGTACACAAGGGCTGGTCTCTGCTCAATCACCAGCGCCGAGTGCTTCTCGGCGCTGGCTTTTGTATCCAAGGCCCCGCCCCCTGCACGCTCCCGCAACCGCGCGGCGCGGTGCAACAGGGGCGGGGCCTCCCTCCGCGCCCCACCGGGATCTCCCTGGGCTTGCTCCGCCCCCCGCTGCCCCAGCGCGGCGTCTTCCGTGGAGGGCTGTGCGTCCTCCTGTGATGCAGCTGGCACGGGGGGGGCGGAGTCCCCGCTGTCTCTAGCTCCGCCGCTATCAGGTCCGGGGATGCTTTGGGCCTCCCTAGTCGCCCCCCATGCCGCCGGCTCTGCTGTTTCCCGTGGCGGGGCTTGACAGAAGCTTTGGGCTTACAGTCGTTGGTGGGGAGTCTCAATTTTGCCTGCTGGGTGGTTGTGCCAGGTAGAGCTTTTTTGTCCCAGCTATATGGTAAGTTGAGTAACGGTTTATCTCCTCACCATCATATACGGGTTACACAAGAAATGTGGCAGGATTTGGGTACGTGGCTGGAATTCCTGGAAGGGTTTAATGGTGTCAGTTTTTGGAGGGAACGATTATTACTGAGATCCGACCTACAGGTGCAATCGGACTCTGCCGGTGGGAGTGGGCTTTGGAGTTTATTTTGGAGGCCGCTGGTGCGCAGCTCATTGGCCTGACAAGTGGCATCGAGCTGGAGTCACCAGGGACTTAACCTTCCTGGAATTATTCCCAATAGTAATAGCAGTTTTACGATGGTCCCAGCACCTCGCAAACCACGTAGTAAAATTTTGGTGTGACAATTTGGCAGTTGTACATGTAGTAAACTCCTTGTCCTCACGGTCTCCTAGAGTGATGGCTTTAGTTAGAGCTTTGGTTGGGGCATGTTTAAAAAGTAACATTTTATTCACGGCACAGCATGTCCCTGGGGTTGACAACAGCATAGCCGATGCCCTTTCTCAGTTCCAAATGGACCGTTTTCGGGAATTGGCACCAGAGGCCAGGGAAACACCAACCCCTTGCCACCTGGGGTGCGGAGCCTTGGGTTTTAGAGTTCCAGACCATCGTGCACGGATCCATTGCTCCAAGGACACAGGCTGCCTACAGCCAGGCATTACGTGAGTTCCAGAACTTCAGAGCAGACCAGGGGTGGGGGCTAGGATTTCCCATAAACGAAGCTAAGGTGCTTCAGTTTGCAATGAGTTTGAGGCGCAGTGGGCTGACAGCTGGTACAATAGCAGGAAAGATGGCAGCCCTTTCATTTGCCAATAAGTTAATGGGTTTTCCATTCCCCGACAGGGGATTTTATATAAAACACATGTTGGAGAGCTGGGCACGGGTGCCAACTTGTCCAAGGGCGGTCAGGGCTCCCATTACTTCCCATACATTGCAGCAGCTGGTTGGGGTACTTCCAGTGGTTTGTAGGGACAGTTTCGAAGTGCAACTTTTCACTGCAGCGTATGTACTAACCTTTTTCGGAGCATTCAGGGTCAGCGAGATGGTTGCCCTATCAGCCAGAGATAACACTGCCCATGCAGTAGGGTTTGAGGATCTTGAGTTGACCAGCATCTCTTTACGAATACGACTGCGTGTGTCAAAGACGGATCAAAGAAGAAGGGGACAAATGGTACAGTTATACAGATGTGGGGTGGATAGCATATGCCCTGTGGTGCAGTTGGGAAAATACTTAGTTATACAGCTGGCTCTGCCAGGAAGGCTGTTTATCCATAAGGACGGCACCCTACTAACTAGTCATCAATTTTCAGCCATGCTGCGCAAAGCTTTAGGGCACATAGGGCTCTCACCCGGGGAGTATGGATCACATTCGTTTCGGATCGGCGCAGTTACGACAGCGGCAGCAGCAGGGTTAGACGAACAAAGGGTTACGGCAGTGGGAAGATGGCGTTCTTGAGCATACAAAAACTATTTCCGACCCTCATTCTATTAAAAATGCTTTATTTTACTAGGGTGCAGTACTCCTTCGGAAACCAGAAGTGTGGTGTGGATTGTTGGGCACAGTCTTGTGTGTTGGGCAAGTAGTGCGGCTGCACAGACTTCCGATGGTCCTCATTTGGGACTGTCAGGCAAGACGCAGATCGCATGGATGGGAAAAAGTGGGATGCGATGGCACCAGTTATTACCTACATTGCAATGAATGGTTGACGAACTGGCACCAAACATAATAGTGGTTCATCTGGTGAAAATGACATACCTGCTCGCAAGGGAGTTAATTTGATTATAAGTATTAAGAATGATCTTTTGATAGTTAGACAATGGTTTCCCCATGTTCACTTAGTTTGGACCTGTTTAATTCCCAGGTTAAAATGGGGAAGAGCACAGAACCCAGGTAGAGTGGACAGAGCTAGGAAGAATATAAATAGGGAGATAGCGAAATGGATAAAGGGGTTGAATGGCACTACTATCCAGCATTCAGCTATAGTTTATTCGAGGCTGGAAATGTATCGAGGAGATGGGGTGCATTTATCTCCTCTTGGTAATGTGCAATATTTGTCAGTTTTGGCGGGACATTTGCAGTCCCTGGTTTGAGAATGGTCGGTGGGTGCCAGGGTAGTCAGTTTACGACTCCCCCTTTGTGGCAGGGGTCCAGTATGCAATAGTAGGATAATTAGATAAGGTTATAGGAAAGTTAGAGTCTTCTCCTTAAGAGATGGGGAAGCGATACCCAGGCAATGCTGGGCACAGCCTGCACTGGTATCACATCCCTGGGAGGAGTGTCTTAGCAGGGTGTAGAAGGACAGGCACAGTCCTACACCTTGCAGGCATGGAAACTCCTTACTCTGGCCCAGAACGGGCTTGCCTCCTTCGGCCATGGCTAGTGACCTGTCGAAGGGGTGAAGTTTTGTTGGTTAAAAGGCAATATGACCGGAAGGCAAATCCAGGGCTTTGTTTAAGTTAACCGTTTATGATTAGCTAGCATACTGGACCCAGATTGCCTGATGCAATTACCCACCGTCCTGAGATTTGATTAATAAAGAGTGCGGCCTGTTTTATAACCCATGCAATGTGTCTGCGTCTCATTGGTGGGGGGTGCATCGACAAATTTGACGGTGTACACTGTTTACTCAATTCTGAGATTGCACAAGGAGAGGTGCCTGAGATTTCCTGCTCTCTTGGCAGAATTAGAAAAGAGGCATAAGGGTGAGTGGAGCCATGAGAGGCACTGCAGATCCCACCCACATCAACAACATTATTCTGAGTCTACTTTGCCAGAGCTCTCTGTGCTGAGTATGGGCACCGGGGAGACACTGATTACTATCTGTGATGAGTCCCTCTCATCACCACAAACTCCAGAGCCTCCAAGGTATCCTCAGTAAGAGAAGGTACCTTGTAGGAGGTTTGCTTCCTTGTAAATAATGTTCTTCAAGATGGCTCCATACATTCTCACAAATGGGTGTGCGCAGGCACGCCCTTCACCCACTTGCGCACAGGCAGTGTCTAGCCTAAGCAAATTTGAAGTGGCACATGAATGTATCATGCCCCCTAGTATATATATATGGCTCCCCTACCCTCACCTGTCAGTTCCTTCCAACCTAAGGTTGCCACCTTTGGTCATTTTTTACCTGACACTTCCATTTTGGCCTATGGGAGTGTCAGGTTCAAAATCACCACAGATGGCAACCCTATTCCAACCCTGAATTCTGATGTGGGGCTGGATCTTGAAGCCATCTTGAAGAAGCTTATTTACAAAGAAGCAACTTCCTTTTCTTCTTTGAGTGGCTCCGTAATTCTCACAAATGGGAGAGTACCAACCTTATTCAGAGGTGGGAAGAATTCCTGAAGTCTCAATGAGATGACCACTTGTTAAGGAAAATTATAATAAGTTTATTATCATCATCATTATTAATGGTTCAACCATTTTTCTTTTTTTGTTTTCTTTTTGGAACCACCACCATAGAAACTCAGTGAACAACTACATTCAGGACTGCCTTGTCCAGCATAGTATCATTCTGCAAATGGAGGTGTAAGGCATAATACTTAGTGAAAGTATGTGTGGACTTACTTCCAGGTAGCCACCCTACATATTTTGGCTGTTAGAATGCCCCTAGAGGCTGCTACTGATGCGCCCATGGCCCTGACAGAGTGCGCCCTGATGGAGAAGGGGGCGTGTTTCCCAGACAGTCTGTAACACCTGGTGATACAATGCACCAACCATTTGGAGATGGTTTGTGAAGAGACTCTCATACCTAGGTTAACTTGAGAGTATGAAACAAACAGGAACGCTGATCTCCCAATTGCTTTAGTCTTTTGCAGATAGTAAAGGAGAATTCTTCTATGGAGTATTCTTTCTTGGTCAGATTGGTGTGGCTTTGGGCCAAATGTTGGCAGCATGATGTGTTGCTAAAGCTGGAATTTTTAGACTATTTTGAGTAGGAAAAAAGATGGGTGCAAGGTTATAATTATCTTGTCTCGATTGATCCTGAGGTAGTGTGGGGAAGCAAGAATAGTGGAGAGCTCACTCACCCTCCTGAGCAAGGTAACGGCCATTAGGAAAACTGTTTTTAGGGTTAGATGAAAACAAATCCGCCAAACTGGTGGGTTCAAAGGGAGGTTGTGTCAGAGTCTGTAAAACTAAATTTAAATTCCATGCTTCCACTGGCTCTGGTCTTGAGGGGAACGTGTTCCCCAAAGCCTTCAAAAAGCTCTTAACCATAGAATTGGAGAATATGCTATTTATGGAACCAATCTTCAGGTATCTTGAGATCACTGATAGGTGTAGTATCCAGAGTGATGACATTGCTAAACCAGTTTTTTGCTAGGTGCAAAATGTAGTGAAATAGGGTTTCTAAAGTACAGGCTGTAACATGAATGGATTTGGCAGCAAGCCACGTTATAAATCTAGTGGAGGGTTTAAGGTCATTTTGTAAAACCTCCAAGATTTCCTGAGAGAAATTGGAGATATTCATCGTGGGTGAATTCTCCAAGCCATAAGATTTAACTTTCGAAGCTCCAGATGCAGGAGTGTATCTTGGTCCTGGGATGAGAGATCCCTTGTTTGGATAAAAGCATAGTCTCTACTGACTCTCTTCTTCTGCATGACTTTTTAAAGGCACTTGAGTGGTTCAAGGTATTACAGTGCATTTTTTAAAAATTCTACAAGAGATTCACTCTACATGGAATATTTATATAGCTCTGGTGGTTTGTATGATGAAGAGTGTTTTATGGGATTTTTTTAAACCTAGTTTTACTTGCCATCTGATGGGAACACACACAAACACCGCTTAGTATCAGAATTTTAAATGGAACAACATGGTTGCTAGATATATGACAGGCTTAAAGGAAAGATGATGGAGCAGCTTCTTGAGACACTTCTTGTTCTTTGTTGATTGATATTGCAGCATAGGGATGGGCAAACAGATCGCAGTTCGGGTTTGGCCGTTCGTTTCGGCCCGGTTCGGTTTGGGCATTCGGGTCATTCACCGAGTTCGGGTTCGGCTGTTCGGTTCAGTCAAGTTTGGTTCAGTTCAGGCATTTTGAAAAAGTATCGCGAGAGCATGTGATCACGCCGGAAACTGGAAATTCGAGTGCGTGTGGAGCTGTGTGGTGAGAGAGTGTGTGTTTGGCTGGGTGGCTGTTCGGTTCGTGTGTTTTGGCTGTTTGTGTTTGGTTTGGCTGTGTTGTTTGACTGGTTGGTGAGTGTTGGTGTGTGGTGGGTGACTGACTGTGTGTTTTGGTTGGCTGCGTGATTTTAAAAAAAATGAAGAAGGCTGCTGTGATGATTCCCCGGCTGGGGGCCAACTTGGTGCTCTTGGAGGAGGAGGCTGCCCCTAGATCTCCGGTGGTGGTGACGACTGGCTCCTCGGATGAGGAGCAAGCGGCGGGCCCAGGAGGTGCTGCCAGGTTTGTAAACTTTTTTTTTACCTGGAGGACAAGAAAGGCTCTATCCATTAGAGCGACCACACTGGCATGCGGGTGGGTGGGTGGTGGGTATCAGTCAGGCACAAACAGTGGGCATCAGCAGGTAGCAGTGGATGCCTGCTACAGAAAGAGAGGGTACTGTAGTGTGGGGGGCTCTGGCATGACCAGCACCCCCACCCAAACATGTGCCAGGCTAGCAAGTGTCTCCACTCTCCAGTTGCCATCCCATTACCTATGCACCCCCAAATAAGGGCAGGGTCTTTCCAGTCAGGGTCACATCTCCCATTGCCATCCCTAGTACCCCAAGGAGGGCAGGATTTGCACGTGCCAGCCAGGGCCTTTCTAGTTGCAATCCCTAGCAACCCCTAGCACCCCTGGGAGGGCATGGTTTGCACATGCCAGCCACCAGGGTCTTTCCAGTTGCCATCCATAGCGCCCCAAGGAGGGCAGGGTTTGCACATGCCAGCAAGGGTCTCATTCCTCCACAGCACCCAAAGAAGAACAGGATTTGCAAGTGCCAGTCAGGGTCACATCTCCCGTTGCCATCCCTAGCACCCCAAAAAGGGCAGGATTTGCACGTGCCTGCCAGGACCTTTCTAGTTGCAATCCCTAGCATCCCCTAGCACCCCAAGGAGGGCAGGGTTTGCACGTGCCTGCCAGGACATTTCTAGCTGCAATCCCTAGCATTCCCTAGCACCCTAAGGAGGGCAGGGTTTGCATGTCCCAGCCAGGGTCTCTCCATTGCCATCCCAAGCACCCCAAGGAGGGAGGACTAGAGGCATCATTATAAATGCATGATATTACTTTGGTGTTCTTAATGTGTTTTCATTTCAGAGAGGAATCGGATGCCGGCCCCAGCGCTGGTGCCAGGCCAAAGAGGACCCTTAGGCCGAGGTCACCAGTGACACCCCCAGACATTCAGCGGACAAGGTCGGATGTCTGGAGGTTTTATGACAAGGGCGACAGAATCGCCACATGCAAGTTATGACACGGGGACTGGAACAACAGGGAATGAATTGCCCTATGACTGTCAGCTGCCGCCGTCACTGGCATCAGCCCCACCCGACAAGAACAGCAGGAACCACGGTGCCCCAGGATGCCCCACGGGCAGTAACCACGCCCATCGCCGATGATGACAACAGGGGAGAATGCCATAGAACCCTCAGCCCCGCCCCTAGTAGCCCCAAGCCGGGAAACACCATCTCCTGCTGCAGACCCACCCCTGGCCACACCCCTGCTGCTGTTACGCCACTCAGAGCAGCTGCGGGCACGTACAGGGGTGGGGCATGGAATTTAAAGGCCAGCGCCGCGTTCAGAGCGGCGCTGGTGATTTCAGAGGAACTGGCCCCCTTGCACTTGTGTTTTGACTTTCTGTGGACTTGGTGCTTGTTACTGCCTCCCCTGCCTGGATGTGTGGACCTCTCCTCCCTTTACCTTACCTTGGCTGACACAAGAGTGACTGGAGAGAGTGAACGAAGTGTGACAGTGAGTGTGAGTAGTTCCCCCCTTCTCCTCCCCTCCAGGGCCCCCACCCTTGGGATAGCACGAGAGTGTGTGTGTTCCCCTTCCCCTCCTCCCAGTCGGAGGTAAGCCCCCCTCCTCACTACATTCCCCCTCACGACCCCCCTCGGCCCCTTGTTCCCTCCCTGAGTGTGCAAGACAAGGTGTGTGGGGGTACCTTGTGGCCTCTCTGTGTCAGGGCGCCCTATGATGATAGTGGCCTGTTCTCTTTAATTAGAGGTAACGGCCGACCTACTATCCTGACGGGCATTGTTGTTCCCCATTCCCCTTGTGACCCAGGAGAGCCTTTCACGAATTGGTACTGCGTATCTGAGAGAGCGAGGCTACCCTCCCCAAACACCCCCCTCCCCAGTGACAATGACCTGTTAGAAATGGAAGTCCCCTGCAGAGAGAGATTGGCCACCCAGTCCACCCACTTGTGGAGACAGAATGCAGGCAGGGCTTGACAGACCATTGGTGTGACACAATATGGCACTTCTTATGTTCCTATCTTTTTAGATCTGTCAGAAAAGATTCAGGCTGCAGAGAGAGGGGACCACATTGGGGCTCATTGCCCACATTGAGAGAAGGCATGGCAGGAGAGTGAGGTGGCAGGAGGACTCTGGTGTGGCCATGGAGCCTTAGCCTCAGTGTCAGAAGAAGGGGGGGGGGGGAAGGCAACCAAAAAACTGTCTCTTATACACATCTAGATGTGTATAAGAGACAGTGGCAGGAGAGTGAGGTGGCAGGAGGACTCTGGTGTGGCCATGGAGCCTTAGCCTCAGTGTCAGAAGAAGGGGGGGGGGGGGAAGGCAACCAAAAAATGATGGTATGTAAGCCCTCCTCCCCCCCTCCAGCCCCAATGTGGAAACCCCCGGGCCCTGGGAGTCTGCTGAGGCCAAGGCCTTTCGGGCCGAGTTGGAGAGGCCCACCCGGGACTTCGTGGCTGGCCTGCATCAGACAGCAGCCACCATGGAGAACCGCCTGGTGGAGCAGTTCCAGGCGGTTGAGGTGGAGAAAAAGAAGGTGGAGGCGTATGGTCAGTATGTCTCTGCCGAGATGGAACGCCTGGAACTCTACCACCAGGCACTCTCCAGGTGGCATTGGGACATAGAAGGGGTTGTGGAATTTGCTGTGGCCAATGACTATGAGCTTGAAGAGGACTGGGTGGCCGCCCATCAGCCCTGTGCTGCACCCCAACACCTGTTGCCTTTCCCCCAAGTCCCAGGGGGCAGGCCCAGAGACTAATAGTTTAATTTATAAGTTTCCTTTCAATGTTTGTTTTTTGTTTCATAATGTTGTTGTTGTTGTTGTTTTGTTGCTATTTAAATATTTTAAATAAAAGTTGTTACATTTCTTGTTACGATCTTCATTTGACCTGTCCAATCTTTTATCCCTATGTGTTGAAGTTCTGGCTGGCAGGTGGCAGAATCTCATACAGCTTGTCCATCCCTACCAGCAGCACCTGTCACCCCATGTAGCATAGTTATTAACCCAAAGATGTGCTATGCCAGCAGCAGAATCTCAACTTGCAGACAGCCCTCCAGGAGGTGCAGGGCTTGTGTTTCTGTGGGTGTGTGTGACAGAGAGAAAGAGAGACAGGCTCCTTGGCAGCTGGCAGCAGGCGATGGGAGCTGGTGGTTGGAGGGGTTTTTATTTCCCGCAGCTTCAGTGGGCATCCACGGGTGGGTGCAGAGGAGTAGGCTTTTGGGGGGGAGTGTCAGGCTGGTGTGCGGGCACAGGGCTTCTGGATGCAGTGGAATGGAATGCAGCCCCCAGTGGCTGGAATGATGGGCCCAGAATCTAGTTGATCATTCCTGGGACGGGCAGGAATGACTGATTCAGGGATAGTGGAATGACAGCCTAAAGCCTATTGGGCACACTTCATTCAATCATGCGATAGGTGGTAGCAGCAGGTACAGGAACTCACACAGACAGGCAGGCAGGCACATATAATACATTGTGTTATATTCCATCTCATTATGGTAGTGAGAACTTGGTGGCACTGGTGACACAGCTCTGGGAGGAGGGTCAGCCATCACCTCAGCTCCAGACATCTCCTCTGAGGCACTAGTGTCTGCCTCTGACTCACTGTCCGTGATCATGGTGATGTCCCATGAAGGGGAGTACTGGGACCCTGAGGCTAGACTGCCCGTGCCCACCATGCTGCTGGCACTCTCCCTGTGCCCCCCTCTGTAGCTGCTACTGCTGCTGCTGCTACTCCTCTCCCTACTGTCATTGCCCGGGGATTGGGCCCTGCCTCTAGCAGCCAGGGTGGGATCCACCAGCTCTGGACTGCTGGGGATCGCCTTGACAGTGGGGGACATTAGTGGCCCTGGAGGAACATCAGAAGCAGCAACAGCACCTGCTCCAGCACCAGCAGCAGCAGAGACAGCCGCAGCCTCAAGTCCTGCAGGTCTTCTAGTGCCCTGCATGGCAGTGGAGGAGGGCACTGCCAGGAGGAGCCACTGAAGTCTGTTTCCCTAAAGCAGGCCTGCTGAGTTTGGGGTGGGGTGATGTGCTCTGGCTACTGCTGCTGCCTGCTGCCACTCCCCTGACATGGCCCCTTCCACCACTGACACGTGCCCCATTGCCTCCCCTTTGGGAAGCAGACCGGCCTCTTCTTCCCTTCTCCATTTCTCCCTCCAAAATAATGTTTTTATTTTTTATTTTTTATTTTAATTTTAATTTTTATCTAATATTATATATATCTATCTACACTAAATCTAACTGCTATTAACTATTCTAAATGCTATGAACTAAATGGATTATCTAATAAGTACAAAGGCCTGCTCCTACAAACACTAAAATTAAATCACTAAATGCTATCTCTAAGGCCGTTAACAAACAGGTGGGACCCACGCAAAAACACGCAGTGGATGGGTGGGCATGAGCCTGTGTGTACATGCATGACCGCGTGGGGGCACATGCATGACCCACACGTCAACATGCGCAAACACCAATGAACATGCGCGGAGCATCTGCGAGGACTCAGAAAACCCCCATGCGTAGGCATGCATGGGTACACGTGGGTACGGGTGTCCAATATGTGGGAGCCCATGTGTACAGCAAACACACACACACGCCGGCGGGAGGGGCGGGACTGGCCAGCGCCGGTGCACAGGGTCACACAAGTGGACGCACGCAGACACGCCCACCAGGAAGGGGCTGGAGATCCGGTCAGGAACCCGGAAAAGACACCAGCAACAGAAGACACATGTGCGGGCTCCCAACATGTCATGGAGCCATGGATAAAACCAGGGGAGCCCCTGCCACCACACACAGCGGAAGCAAACGGGTGAGCCAGGGGGTGCAGAGAATGGGACAGGGGAAGGGGTCACCAACAGCCAGGCCACAGGGGTGGGAAGGAGAGAAGGGAGGGACAGCGGAGGGCAGGGGTCATGGGGGGGGGGAGGAGGAGCACAGGGAGGGGCAGCACCGGAGGGAAGGCGGTACGGGGGGAGAAGGGGGCAGGCAGCCACAGGCAGCCAGCACAGGGGTCAGGGGGACCGAACCAACATGTGATAACTCCCCACAGCCACACACCATGGCAACCAGGGCCGCAGAGTGGAGGCAGCCAGAAGCCAGGCCCTTGGCATGCAGGCACCGCAGGATCAGCAGCAGTGACAGCGGGGTAAGGTCCAGGGATGGGGGGGCAGCGGCACCCAGAACGGGGCAAGGGTGGGGAAGGGGGCATGGAGGGGTTTCCAAACGTATGTCACATCCCCACAGGACACTGAGAGAACAGCAGACATGGGCGCAACCTGGGAGCCACCAGAGAAGGCCGCTCCCAAGAGCCAGGTAAGGTGAGGGCTGTGGTGGAGGGAGGGGGGCGTGGGACGGGTGCATGGTGGCCAACACAATGTAACGTAACCACCCACTCCCCACAGGACACTGCCACCACATCAGCCACCCCACCCAGAGGGAGGGCCCCATGCAGCCGACCCAGAGGGCCCCCTACACAAGGGGACCGCAAGGCAGACCCCTGGTGCCACCAGGAGCTGGTGGAGTTTATCCGCTTGTGGGGGGCCAAAAGGGTGCAGCACGACCTGGGGCCCAATGCATGCATGCAACAGGGATGGGGCCCAATGCATGCAGTAGGCAAGGGACTTGAGGTCAGGGTATAAGCATATCCTGGACAACAATACCTCATCTGGCTGTGCCATGTGCACAAACCCATATTTCAAGGAGCTGGATTGGTTCCTGTGTCTGGACGGGGACATAATTGCCTCCCGCACCCATGGTATGGCCTTCACCCGGGGGCACCGCAGAGCCACCACAGAACCCCCCACTCACCCACCACAACAGGAGGGGGTGTGTGCGTCCCTGGGGGAGGCCAGCCAGAAAGACAGTGTGGAGGCCCCCATAATGGTGGAGGAGGAGGCGCCTCATCCAGGTATGGTGGGGTCAGTGGAACTGGGGGGTGGGAGGGGGTGCAAGCAGGTAACTAACTAACGGACCCTCTCGCCCATTGCAGCAGCACACCACATGGTGGTGCGGGAGGTGGAGGTGATGGCAGAGGACCCAGACACGGCGGAGGAGGAGGCCGCACAGGAGGCACCCGGTGAGGGTGGTGGCAAGTAGCTGCAACAAGAGGGGCCGGCCATGGGAGGGGGGTGCAAATGGTCCCGGGGTGGGGGGCAGTGGTAAGGACAGGGCACGAGCACGGGTTGAATAACAACGTGGGGGGGGAGCCGAGGGTCCGGCACACTGCAACACATAACAGCGGTCTAGCCATATTCCCCTGCATGGGTCACCACCACAGGAGGGGACACGCCCATGCGGCCGACAGTTCCCAGCACAACTGGGAGCTGCGTGCCAGGAACAGACGGAAGAGGGAGGACCTGGGCCGGGACCTGCTGCGGGAGTCACGGCACCTAACAGAGGAGGAAAGTAGAGAGCTGTGGGCCACACGGGACCTTCTGGAACTGGAAGGGGGGAGGGACCGGATGCTGGATCGGGAGCTCCACAGAACCGCCATGGCCCGGTACTGCCACCAGCACCTCTGGGAGGGGCGACGAGCCGCCAAGCAGCACCGTGACCACCAGCACCTGGAGGCGGCTGTTGAGAGGGTTGTGGCAGCGCTCGATGTCCGGACAGGCCGACTAGATGACATCATGATACGGGTGGTCGAGGTCCTCGAGCGCGAGCCACCAGACACCAGGGGCTGGCTGGTCGCAGACCCAGGAATGGTGGCCGCACACCACCAGGGCCTCCACCCAGGGGTCCTCGTGCCCCCTCCCCTGGCCATAGGTCAGCCCTGGCTCCCACAGCAGCTCCCCCACCCACACCAGTGGCACCATAGCCCCCCACCCACCGCCGTGCCCCTTGTGGGAACACCAGCCGAGCCCCCCGCCAGACGCCAAGAGGTAGGGGGGTGCAGGGGTATGGGAGCGGGGGGGAGGGGGCGGTGGAGCAGACCTGGGGGATGGGGGCCATGGGATGGACGGGGGGCAGCTGGGGCCACCAATGTGGCATGGCATGCTGTACACCAACGTAGTGTGTTCCCCCCCCCCCAGGGTTACCTCGGGCAAGGGGCCCTCAGGTGCTCATTCGGTGTATCCACGGAGAGGTGCGGCCCTATCCTTCCTGTGTGGTCCACTTGTGGGTGAATGGAAGCCAAGCCACGCTTACAGCCAGGGTAGTGCCAGGGCTGGCCCATCCCGTAATCTTGGGCCGAGATTGGGGGTCTTTGGCTACCCTGCTGCCCAGCTCATCCGGGCTTCTGGGAGAAGAGGCCGATGCTCCAGGTTTAGAGCTAGCCGGGGACGTGGAAGCCAGCCAGGACAACCCGTTGGGAGACCTACCCCACCTGGTAAGGACCTTGACTTTGTACAAGCTCAAAGGAATGACCCTAGGCTGCAACATGCGTATGAACAAGTGAGTGTTGTAAACTGGCAGTCCCGGAACCTGGAGAGCCCCGTAGTATACCCCCACTTCGAGTTAAAAGAGAACAGGTTATACCGGGTAGATAGGGACGCTCGGAGTGGGGAGGTGTACCAACTGATAGCCCCTGAGTGTGTACAACAGGACTTAATGCGGCTGGCCCATGAAGTGCCGTGTGCCGGGCATTTGGGGGCGGAAAAAACATGGGACCAGCTGATAAGCTGCTTTTATTGGCCAGGGATCCGGGAAGGGGTCAGGAGATACTGCACCTCATGTCCAGAGTGCCAGTTAACCTCCAGGAAGAAGGTGGCCCCTGCACCCTTAGTTTTCCTCCCTTTGGTGGGAGTCCCCTTTGAAAGGGTGGGGATGGATATTGTGGGGCCAGTGGAGCACTCGGCAGAGGGGCACCATTACCTCTTGGTTCTAATGGACTACACCACTAGATACCCCGAGGTGGTGGCCCTGAGGTCCATAAAAGTGCCAGTGATAGCTCGTGAGCTAATAAAAATCTTTGAGAGGGTGGGGTTCCCCCAAGCTCTGCTCACCGACCAGGGGACAAACTTCATGGGGAAGATTATGAAGCAGTTATGTAAGGTATTACAGCTTAGGACTTCAGTGTATCACCCCCAAACAGATGGCTTGGTAGAACGATTTAATCAGACATTAAAGAATATGTTGAGGAAATTTGTGAGGAAGGAACCCTGGGCCTGGCCTTCCCTACTACAAGCCTTACTATTTGCCTACCGCGAAGTGCCCCAGGCCTCCCTGGGGTTTTCCCCGTTCAAACTCCTGTATGGGCGACAACCCCGGGGGTTATTAGATCTCGCCAAGGAGGGGTGGGAGGAGTCCCCGAACCCCCAGGACAACGTGGTCCAATACGTGGCCAAAATGAGGGAGAGGTTGAAAAGGGTATGGGAATGGGCCTGGCGCAATGGGTTGGAGGCACAGCAGAAGCAAAAAGCCTATTATGATCAGAAAGCTCGAGTGAGAAGGCTGTGCCCCGGCCAAAGGGTGTTAATACTTCTCCCTACCAGTAAGTCAAAACTGTTGGCCACCTGGCAGGGGCCATTTGAAATTGTACGGCAAACCAGCGAGGTGGATTTCATAGTGCGGCAACCGGGACTACCGCCCGAGCTACAGACATATCACGTGAATATGCTCAAGGAATGGACGGCTCAAGAGGGGGAATGCAAGGAGTCAATGGTCACCGAGGTGACACCAGCCCCCCAGCGGGACCCCCCAGGAGAGTGGCTGACTCGGGCATACACATCGGGGACAACCTGCCACCAGACCAAAAGAACCAGCTTGGGAGTTTGCTCACTTCCTTCACCAATGTATTTACATCCACCCCCAGACATACTCGGGCTATCTATCATGACATCCTGACCGAACCCGGAAAGGTGGTAAGGGAAGCCCCCCGTTGGCACCCCCATCATTTGAAGAAAATAATAGAGCAGGAGGTAAAAGCGATGTTGGAGTTAGGAATCATCAGGGAATCAACAGTCCATGGCAAAGTCAGTCAGTCTTGATAGGGAAACCGGATGGCTCAACCCGCTTCTGCATAGACTTTCGGAAGGTCAATGTGATAACCCGGTTCGATGCGTATCCTATGCCTCAGATAGACGTGCTGCTAGAACAGCTAGGAACAGCTCAATATCTGTCGACGTTAGATCTAACCAAGGGGTACTGGCAGATCCCCCTTACAGCTCAAGCTCAAGAGAAAACAGCCTTCGCCACCCCACTGGGTCTCTTTCAGTTTGTAAGAATGCCTTTTGGCCTACACGGGGCCGCCGCCACCTTCCAGAGACTGATGGATACCGTGTTAGCCCCACATCGCGAGTACGTGGTGGCCTATATTGATGACATCGCCGTGTTCAGTCACTCCTGGGACGAGCATGTGGTACATCTACAGCAGATAGCAGCAGCATTGGGCCAGGTAGGGCTTACCGCAAACCCCCAGAAGTGTCGGTTGGGGCTGAGGGAGGTGGTATACCTCGGGTATCAAGTGGGGAAGGGAAAATTAAACTGCTCTGGGACAAAGCACGAGCTGTTCAGGACTGGTCTCCGTCCCAGTCAAAATGGCAGGTGCATCCCATTGCGTACATCAGCCGAAAATTGGATGCCCGGGAGCGACAGTTCACCATGATCAAAAAGGAAGCCCTGGCAGTACGGTGGGCCATAATTTCCTTACACTATTACCTAGCAGGGGCGGACTTTACCCTCATCACAGACCATGCCCCTTTGCAATGGTTGGCCGCCATGAAGGACACAAACGCCCGCTTGATGCGGTGGTATCTAGCTTTACAGCCCTATAGCTTTACCATACAGCATAAGGCTGGGCGTCTCCATAATAACGCTGACTTTTTGTCTCGACAGGGCGAATCGGCACCCCTGGCCATGCCCCCCCCAGAGATCTCGTCTTGAAGAGGGGGGGGTGTGACAGTCCTGCCGGCTCAGGTCCCCCAGGACTGGAAGGTAGGACACCGGGCCTTAAGCAAGGCAGAGGAGACCTACCCGCAGTTCGCGGTGGCTTTTGCTCCCCGAGGTGACTGGAGTGAAGCGGCGGAGGCCGGGGGACAAGAGAACGCCGAATCGGGCCGTGCGGCTGGTGGGAAGGAGGACACCCAAGCACTTCTGGGTTCCCCGGCGAGCAGTGAGAGTTGGGAGGTCTCGTCAGATGCCACGGTGATGATGTCAGGAGCTGGCGCCCGGCCCTGGCTGGAGAGAACGCGCCACACCTGTGGACGGGGGGTGGACCGGCTTAAGAGGAACCCGGGGGAGGCACTGAGGGGCAGCTCTTGGCAAGAGGATCGGGCTGACCAGGTTTACCCAGCGTGGTGGGAGGAGCTCTAAGGGCCAGTGACTAAAGGTTCCAGGCGAGGGGGGAGGTGGGTAGCACGACGGGGGAGGCAAAGGAGAGGTGACAGTAGGTTCAGGCCATGGCCTGCGGAAATGCCCCTGCAGGAGGGCAGGGCACCCTGGAGAAAAAGGAGGATTCCCCACCCGGCCAGCCCTGGATTTGGAAGCCGACCGGGCACAAAAATAGGGGGTCGCGGACACCCGAACTGATGGAGTAGTCTGGGTCGCCCAGCACAACAGGAGCCATGGGTTCGCCCTCTATCACGTGGTACATGTTGGAGGCGATCTCCCCGTCAATCATCCGCACGTAGAAGGGGGACAATCAAAGGATGCGGGTGTCATGGCTCCTTCTGGAACGGGTCGCATACACATCAATGAAGAGGCTCCTGTGGTCAACAACGGCCTGCAGGTTCATGGAGAAGGTCTGCTTCCAGTTCAGGTAGTCCAGCTTCGCATGGGGGGGCCGGATGATGGGGGATGTGGGTGCTGTCTATCACCCCAATGCAAATGGGGGAACCCCATTGCTTTGAACCCCCTGATCGCCTCCTCCAGGTCCCGGGGCTGTATCACCCTCTCCAGCAGTAGGTTTACGATGAGCTCGCACACGTCATGGAGAGGACGGTTCACCGTACTTGCCCCAAACCTGAACTGTTCCCCAACACTGTGGCAGGAATTGGGTGTTGCAAGTCGCCATATCACCATAGCCATGTGCCTCCCCACAGGCAGAGGGGTCCGCATGTTGGTGGGGTCCCATTGCAGGTGGGGGCACAGGATCTCCTCCAATCATTCCAGCAGGGTCTGGCTCATGCAGAAGTGCTCGGTCTACTGCTCATCCATCCAGGTGTGCACCATGGCCACCCACCACTCCGTGGGTCGGGGTTGCACCCACCGATGCCGGTCTATCGGCACCACCACTCGCCACCCATAGGTGTGGAGGGCTGCCCTCCCCCTCCTCAAGCGCATGCTCATGGATGAGGCGATGGCCAACATGGCATGCCTCTGTGCACAGCACATCCGCCACCTCCGGTGTGTCCTGCACCAGCTGGTCGTGTCAGGGCTCATTGCCTGGGCTGGCGTGTGCAGCTGGGGGGGCCAGGACCCTCAGCAGTAGACCCATCATCTCCTGCAAGTGGGTCCACAGGGTGTACCCCACCCTCAGGATGGTGAGGGCTAGGACAGTCCTTGGGGGGATGCTCCGCCCAGGTTGGCATGCTTCTCCCGACCGCAGGCACCGGTGTACCTCTGACCTGCCCTGTGTGCTGTCGGATGGATGGAGGGTGGGGGTCGGTGGCCAGGGGGCTTGCGGTTGCTTCCACCCCAACATTTATCCATGCACCCAAGCACCTGCCTTGCGCATTGTCCATGGACCGTTTGGGGGGGGGTGAATGGCAACCTACCATGGCCACGCCCCGCTCCCCGCCCTGTACCTGTCCCATCCCCCTGCCCTCCCCGGTGTGTGTGCACTGCTTCTCTGTGTCCCCCTCCTCTCCCCTTGTGTGGGAGGCTTGGGGGCATGCTGTGGCCTGTCGCTGGTGGTGTGATGCCTCTCTCCCCTGTCACAGTGCTTCTCTCATGCCCGTCCCCGCTGTCTGTATGGTGTTGTGTGCCTGGGGCTCTGTGCTGTCAGAGTGCCTGTGGTCTCCTTGTGGTGGCGGGCGGGGTGGGGATGGTGTGATTCTTGCTGCCAGCGCCTCTCCCTCTTCCCTCCTACCCTGCCTGCACTGGTCCTGGCGGCTCTGGTGCGGGGCTTTGGTGTGTGGCATCGTTTGCCCTCCCTCCGCCATGTTGCCTCGCCACTGTGTCAGCTGGGGCTTTGCCTCCATCTCTGGTCCCGACTGTCCATGTGTTTCCACGCCTGTGGGGTGGGCGTGGCCCGGTGTGTCTCTGTGCCAGGTGTGTGTTTGCAGGAGCCTCCCTTCCGGTCCACCGACCCCACGCACCTCCGCCCGTGTGTTCGCTCGGCCCCTGCGTGTTCTTCGCGTGGGGTCACCCACGCGTCCCCACCCACTCTGCCGCCCGTTTGTTAACGGCGTAAGCTAACTCCTACAATTGTCTACTCTCTCTCTCTCTCTCTCTCTCTCTCTCTCTCTCTCTATATATATATATATATATATATATATATATATATATATATATATAATAGGATGGGGGAATCGCAAACAACACAAGAAGGGGTACAAAACTGAAATGAAAACTAAATCAATCTAATAATCCTACTCTAAATGAATAAAAAAAACAAGGGAGGGGAAGGGAATCAGGGATGGAATATATATAGAGGGAGGGGAGAGGGAAAGGATTGAATGGAGGGAGGAGGGAGGAAGGAAGATTGAACACAGGGAACACAGGGAGGGGTAAAAACAAAAAATAACAACTAAATCTATCTAATCTAAGCTAAATAAATTATAATATGGAGGTAGATAGGTTGGATGGGTGAAATGGGAGGAGGATGGCGCAGTGTGGCTCCGGAGCTAGCACAAGCAGCATGGAGGAGTGCTCAGAGCGCATCAGCAAGGTCAGTGCTGCGGTGGGGCGAAGTGGTCAAGGTGCTGCCGGTGCTTCTGCGCAGAAAAATTATTTTTGAAAAGCAGTGGTTCTACCTGGACAATGCCATTGGACACATTTATGGAACTACATTTGAACTATCTATTTTTATTTATTTATTTATTTATTTTATTTTCATCAATTTATATCCCATCCCTCCTGCAAACAGCTCGGGGCGGCTAACAAATATAAAATACAAGTATAAAAATATATAAAAACACTCATAAAAACACACCAAAGAACAGGCCAGGATAATATAAAAATACAATAAACAGGGTGACGGGGGATAAAAAACCCACCCACGTCCTCCCCAAAGGCCTGGGTGAACAGTCAGGTCTTGCAAATTCACTGGAATGTTAAAAGGCTTGGGGCCAGGCAAGCTTCCTCTGGGAGGGAATTCCAGAGGCACGGCACGGCCACTGAGAATGCCCTCTCCATTGTGCCCGCTTAACATGGGGGAACCTCCAGGAAGGCACCCCCAGCAGACCCAGGAGCTGCTCTGGGGCACGGAGGGCGAGGTGCTCCCTGAGGTATGAGGGGCCCAGACCGTGAAGGGTCTTATAGATTAACACCAATACCTTGAACCTGGCTCGGCACACTATTGACAGCCAGTGCAGAGTCTGGAGCACAGGTGTTATATGTTCCCGACGACCTGTCCCCAACAGAAGATGGGCCGCTGCATTCTGCACTAGCTGCAGCCTCCGAACCAGGAACAAGGGCAGCCCCACATAGAGCGTGTTGCAGTAGTCCAGCCTTGAGGTGACGAAGGTATGGATGAGGGAGGTCAGGTCTGGGCCGGAGACATACGGACACAGCCCCCGCACCAGATATAACTGGCTGAAGGTGGCCTTCACCACTACCTCCACCTGTCGCTCCAGGTGGAGATTTGCGTCCAGAATCACCCCCAAACACCGAACCTGCTGAGCTATAGGAGGGTGAACCCCCCCAACCAAGGGGGCCGACACCTCCCTCGCTCTCCCCACCAACATCACCTCCATCTTATTGGGGTTGAGCTTCAGTCTGCTCTGCCACATCCATTCCACCACGGCCTCCAAACACTGGGATATCAACGAGATGGCAGGGTCTGGGTCAGTTGAAAAAGAGAGGTACAGCTGAGTATCATCAGCATATTGGTGACACCGCACCCCGAACCCTCTCACGACCTCCCCCAAGGGCTGCATGTATACATTAAATAACATTAAATAACAATGGAGACAGAATGGAACCCTGCGGAATGCCCATCTAATGGTGGGAACCTTCAGCCAAAGAAGAAAATGGAGGCGATTACCCCAGAATCAAAGGAAACTGGTACAGATAATCATAATATAGTTACGACGGAAAGTCTCAGAAACTGACTCATGATGATATAAAGGCTTTGAAGGACAAGGGCATTAAAGGACAGGTGTTGCTGATGCATCCTCTCGAGTGAAAGCTGTATGGTATCGATCTGCTGGATGTGTCTTTTCCAGTCCCCCCTCTCCAAGCTCCGGTACTTCCTCATTTTGGATAAGAGGTTCCTTTGACATACAGCCAGTTGTTGCATTGAACGATCCTGGCCCACCTCCATAAGCTGGATGACTTCTGGATCTCTTGCCCCTGTCTGGTCCCCATCTGAAGAAGTTCCTCTCCTAGATCTTCAGGGCATCCCCCATCCTCTCTGCTCCTGGTACAGGCACAGTATGGATATCCTCTACATTGGCTGAATGCTCTGTGGAGAAGGGGTGTTGGATGTTGTTTATATGCTAGATTGTATCTTTTGATTATATTTAGATGTTCATGCTCATAAGATGTTTGGTGGGTGGGATAGGTTTTATATCGCTGTATATTAGTTAATCCCCCACCTGTGGGAACAGGTGGGGAGCCCCCGAGGTGGTGAAGCAGCAAGCCCAGTGGCAGAGATTCTTCCCTTCCCTCCTCCCGGTGATGTCAACTAGCGGGACAAGCGGGACATGGTATCGAGGGCGGGGGATTGCTCTTTGGCCGGCGTGGGGTGATGGGACTACTCTCGCCTCCCCCACACACCCTTGCGGGGGCGGGGCCTGGAGGAGCCCACTTCCGGGTTGCCCCCCTTAACATTGGGGGTGGCCAAGGCGCATGCCAGAGGTGCGTCAGGAGCGCGGCTCGAAGGGGCATGGTCAAAGGGGCTTGCCTTTTGCCCGTGCCCCTTCGGCCTGGCTGTGAGGCTGAGGCAGGGAGCTACTGTGGTTTGTATTGGGGGGAAACTGTCTAAGTAAAGGAGAGCAGCCAACTCCCCCCTGTGAGAGAGGGGTGATGGAGGCTGATGTTCCCTGGTGGCAGCGGGAGACAGAAATGTTGGAGCAAGGGCCAATGTCCTGATGTGAGCAGGTGTTGGCATGGAAGGGGAGTAACAGTAAACTATGTGGTATGTTTTGTTAATTAGAATTGCTGCTGTTTTGTGCGTTATGAGTTCCCCTGCGTGGGATAATACCCAGCTTATGTACTATTCATTGTGTGTGCTCCCCTGTGTGGGTTATTATTTGGTGTGTTGTTTGTATTGCAAATTATGTGAGCCGCCTCGAGTCGGAATTGTTTTCGAGATCGTGCGGGATATAAATAAAAGTGGAATGGAATGGATTAGGAATAGGAAGGAACAGAAACTGCTGGGAGAGGGAGCCTTCTGAAATGCCTGCTGTTCAGGAACAGTGATTAGCTCAGAAGGTGTTGGCAGGGGGGAGGGCAATGAGTTTTGTTACTTGCTGTGCCCACCTCAACGCAAGCCCCATTGGCTCCATGCAGCCTAGCCCATGGCCAATCGCAGACTGCGAAGCCAGTGGTCTGAGGTGAAAAGGGATGGTGATTGGGCAGGCTGGCTGCTACTCCAAGCCTCTCCACCCCTGGTGCCTGTAAGTCTGCTCCTCAGCTGACCACCCCCCTCCCTGGGTCAGGCAGTGGTTAACTGGTCACTCACAGGGCACTGAACCATCTGAACTAGCACCGAACCGACCGAACTGTTCGGTCGTTTCGGAGTTCGGAATCAGGTTCGGTTCGGTCAGTTCGGGTTCGAGTTCAGTCATCCGAACAGACCGAGTTCGGGCCGAACTCCAAACTTCCAAACCGCGTTCGCCCATCCTTATTGCAGCACCCATGTGGCCCGCAGAGCATGTAACCCTTCTTGAGTGCTAAAAAGCATCTAATCCTTTGTGGATGAAATGTTGCATAAATAATCATTCTCCACGTGGGTGAAATCTGTTGTGATTTTGTGGTGTATATGCACGAATACATAATTACTGTGTTCTCCCTACTTATTAAATAAACAAATAATCCAGTGGTTCCCAAGTTTGGGGGGCTGTTAGACTATTGTCCACTCCCAAAATTCCATGAACCATGGGCCAGCATTTATTGCTTTAAAAGGGGAAAGTAAAGGTGGGAGGAAAAAATACATAAAGGGGAACCAGCAGTGGATCCGCTAAAGCAGGTGTGGGGGACCTTTTCCCTCCCAGGGGTCACTTTCCCTCCCAGGGGTTGCCTTGATTATTATTTAGGGGTGGAGGGCAGGGCTAGAGGTGGGGAAGGGGGTGGGGCCATACTAACTTTGGACTTCAACCCCCCCATCCACATCACTTCTGAATCCACCCTTGGGGGGCATGGAGGCTAAGTTTGAATCAAACACAATATGGGAGACTGTACAATGTCTTTACTGTTTACATGGCTTGCAAGTTAAGGCAGGAGCCTTAACTTGCAATTTCCATGACTTTTTAGTGTGTGAGTAAATTTGCAAGAGGCTTAATTTTTTTATTATTGAATATCATAATCAGTAGCTCCGCAATTTCATATATGAGTTCTTTTAGAACTCTTGGGTGGATACCGTCTGGTCCTAGATACTTGTTAGTGTTTAGTTGATAATTTTGTTTTGAAATCCTCCTACTGACAAATCAATTGGTGGCAGTTCTTTAGATTTATCATCAAAATGAAATAACTCAAAGGATTATTTTAAACAGACACGGCTGTGGGGCAGGTCTGTTGGGGTTGGGTGGAGCAACCATGCACCGCCCACCCACCTTGGGTGAACACAGAGGTATTCAAATGCCAGGGAGATCATGGGAGATTGCTGCACCCACACACTCAGCACCCAATCCCCAACCCCCAACAAAGCGGCCCTCCATCGATTGAACACATTTGCCATTTACGCAGACAGATGTTCCACTGGTTTGAGGAGGGTCATGGCCCCTCCCCCCCATATTACATGGCAAAATGGCAAAGGAAGAGCAAGTGAAGTCACAGCCGCCTTTACCACCCATCCCCAACCAGACCCCGTGAGGGCAATGGAGGAGGCACGGAAGAAGGCACAACAGAGCAACACACACAACCCCAGGGCACAGCACACAAACCACAGGCAGCTCAAGGAACAAAAGGGGGCATTTATTGCAACACAGAGACCAATGTGACAGCAGCAGGGAAAGTCACGTTCCAATGCACAGACACCTCCTCTTTGGTCGCTTTTAGACGATTGCGGCAGCGCCCGCGTTTGTTTTTCAAAACTACCAGGAGGCGGGTTTACACGTGACACCGCTACCGATTATGCGCATGTGTGGGCGCCGCACATCCATTTCTGCCCGCGAGCTGACAGGGTCGCCGATCAAAGGTGGACATACGCGGCCGGAAATGGATGCGCGTCACCCACACATGCGCATAATCGGCGGCGGTGTCACGTGTAAACCCGCTTCCCGGTAGTTTTGAAAAACAAGCGCGGGCACCGCCGCGATTGTCTAAAAGCGGCCTTAGTCAAGGTGATGGTACTATCCCAAACACATGTCCCACACAGCACAGAGGCCAGGGAAAACACCAGCAGTTCACTCAACCCCGTATAAGGGGGATCTCGGCTGCTAGGGTGGGAGACATGGACCCCGTGCTGCAAACAGGGGGACTCACACAGGCAGCTCACAGTATGGTAGTAGGGGAGTGCAGAAGAGGAGCCCAGACAGCTCAGACCAAGGGCAGAGTGAAGCAGGTAGAGCTTGAGTCACAGGAATGTGGGACACAAAAGGGGCCACAGTCACAGAGAGTTGCCCCAAGGCTAGGTCATGGCTGTTGCGGAGCACGAATGGAAAACTCTGCACCCTGCAATACTCTGCCCATGCAAACATCCCTCTCTGGTACCCTCTTGTCCACATATGCCGATCCACCATGAAGTTCAGGTCAATAGAATGCCCACGGGCCAGAGCAAGCTGGATATCCGCCTGGCTCCAAAACTCAAACAAGACGGCCATCTCCACTGCATCAGTTGCCACAGTCAGATAGGGACCCTCAGCCAGGGGCATGAGCAACCTCAGCTGATGCATGCAGTCCTCGCACTCTTCATACTCCGTCTGATAACTCAGGGCACGCAGTAGGGCACTTGCAAAGGTGATGGGCGAGGATTGGGCCCTCTCCATAAGGCACACACGATATTTCAAGAGAGCACAGATGTCATGCAAGGCAGTGCTTTCACTTGCCTCCCATGGTAACAGCATTCCCACCACAGCTCAGGGTGGTTAACAATTTTTAAAGTATAAAGAAAATACAAAATACAATAATATAAATATAATATATAAAAAACACATTCAAACAGTCATATCAATGTAAAACAACGTAGGGAAAGTCACAAAAACAATACAAATGCCCTACCACCCTAACTCACAACCCCCCCACTCATCAGAGACTGGGTGGTGAAGTGGTCCCACAGGTAAGTTGGGCCTAGGCCATATAGGGCTTTATAGGTAAGCACCAACACCTTGAATCGGGTCCAGAAGACTATAGGCAGCCAGTGCAGAGAACGGAGCACCGGTGTAATGTGCTCACGGTGGCCCGTCCCCATAAGGATGTGGGCCTCCACATTCTGCACCAGCTGCAGTCTCCAAGTCATCACCAAGGGCAGCCCCACGTAGAGTGCATTACAATAGTCTAATCTAGAGGTGATGAAAACATGGATGATAATGGCCAGGTCAGAGTCTGAGACATACGGCTTAAACTGCCGCACCAGATGTAGCTGGCAGAAAGTGCTCCTCGCCACAGCTCCCACCTGGACATCCAGATAGAGCTGGGAATCAAGGAGCACTCCCAGACTGTAAATCTGGGGGACCAGCAGGGGGCGAACCCCATCAATGACGGGGGACGCCACTCCCACTGCCTCATCCACCAACATCACCTCTGTCTTGTCGGGATTCAGTTTCAGCTGGCTCGCCCTCATCCAGTCCCCCACAGCCGCCAGACACAGAGTAAGCACCGAGACTGCAGAGGTGGGTCGGATGAAAAAGAGAGGTAGAGTTGGGTGACATCAGCATATTGATGACACAGAACACCAAACCTCCTCACGACCTCACACAGCAGCTGCATATATGTCAGGCCCTGGGGCCTGAGGAGGTGGGGGACTCGGAGGGCACCAGTGCGGGGGGGCAGGACGCGCCGCACGATCATCCCTACCTCCCCGATACGCCCGGCAGCTGCCCCCCGGCCTCCGCTGGGAACGGACCAGCAGGCCACAACCCCGGCACCGCAGCCTCCACAGCACGCACCAGGCACGCCCCCGGGGGACGCTACGTGCCAAACCACGCCCCCTGACAACATCGATCCCACAGCAACGCCTTTGCCGCCGCCGCCGCTGCGCCGCTCAGCACGCTTACAGCGGCACGCCCCAGCCCCGCCTATATAAGGGGACTAAAGCCACACTCACATTGCTGGTGATCAGAGCCTTGCCTGAGAGACCGGCCCCGTGCGAAGTGTGTTGTTTGGAGCAGTGAGAGTACTGAGCAGAAGCCTTCTAAAGGAGTGACTGAGAGCGAGAACGTGAGAGCGCGTGGGAGAGAGAGTGCGAGTGCGATAGTGCGTGTAAGTAGCCCCGTGGAGCGGAGTGTGTCTGGTCAGAATTCCCCCTTTCCCTACACGTGGTGCCCGCAACAGCCTAGGATACAAGGAGCCCTATTCCCTAGACCTGAGGGTTACCCCGGGTGGGGTTCCCCCACCCCCACTGGAGATATCACTACCCCAGCACCCCCTCCTGGTTCCTGGGGCCCGGGTGTTTGCAAGGGCGACAGAGGGGCTTTCCCTGGTCAGGGAGCAGCGTGGCCTGAGTCCCTATGATGAGCTTGGCAGGGAGAGACTGAGATCCTCCAAACTGCCGCATAAGACCCTGAGGGAACCTTTTTCAGGCTCGCTGCTTTCTTCCCCAGGTCGGGGCCAGTTGTTGAACCCGGAGACTGCTTGTGGGGGAGTGTCTCGGGCCCCCGTGATCCAGTCTCCTACCCTACCCCCTCACTGGGGTTTGGAGGCAGTCCTCCGCCAAACCCCACAATATACACATTGAACAGGAGAGGAAACACAATAGAACCTTGCGGGGCTCCACACGAGAGGTCCGGGGAAGATGACGAGCAATCCCTGAGCACCTCCTGAGTTCTTCTGGCCAGGAAGGAGCGGAACCATTCAAGAACAATTCCGCCCACTCTGGCTTGGTCCCGCAAGCGAGTCACCAACATCTCATGGTCAACGGTATCAAAGCAGCCGACAGATCTAACAGAATCAGCAGGGTCAATCAACCCTCATACAATACACGGCAAAGGTCGTCAGCCAAAGCCAAAAGCATCGTCTCAGTGCTATGGCCTGGATGAAAGCTGGACTGTGAGTGATCTAGATTGAAAACTGATGTAGTCCAGATGCTCCTGAAGGTGCTGAGTCACTACCCATTCAATAACCTTCCCTACAAGGGAAGGTTAGAGACCAGTCAATAACTAGCAAGGGAGTCAATGTCAAGTGATGGCTGTTTGAGCAGGGGTTGCCCCACCGCCTCTTTGAGGCAACTCAGCACCCTGACCCAACCCCACCCACCCCAAGGGAGGCATTGACCACCCCCGACTGCAACGGCCCCATCGTCTCCCAGTTGGACTTAACCAGGCAGGACAGGCACGGGTCTAGTTCACAAAAGGTGGCTTTAACCGCCCCAAGAACATCCCCCGCATCAGCAGGCGATACCCACTGAACCGATCCCATGAAACCAGACAAGGCGGGGCTTCCATAGCCTCTGGTCTGCCTATCATAATAAGCATGGCATCAAAATCATGGTGGATACTAGCAATTTTATCCAGAAAGTAATCAACAAACATGTCACAGTGGGCACTGGACAAACCCAGTTCCAGGCAGAGGGAGGCCGAAACGACCAGCCCCCTCAGCACCTGGAAAAGCTCCGCTGGACACGACTTCACAGATGCTATGAGAGCAACGAAGAACTCCTTCTTCACTGTCCACACAGCCATGACATAGGCTCTTAAACTCGCTCTATGTCACACTTGGTCAGCTTCAGTACAAGAACGAGGCCAACCGTTGCTCTAGCCACCGCCCTTCCTGCTTCATCTGCTGCAGACTCTCCATATACCATGGTGGCCTGCAGTGCTGACGTGCTGGAAGCGGATGCCTAGGAGCTGTCTGGTCGATGGCCTCAGCTAACAAGGTATTCTAGAACGCTAACAAGGTATTTTCAGCTAGCAAGGTATTCCAGGATTAAGCCACACTTCGGCCAGCAAAACCGTCCCACTGACATCCCACACCATGGTACTACACGTTGTAGAGGGTTGGGCCCAGGTAGTGACTGACATTCTAGATTAACAGTAAGCAGGGTGCTGAGAGCAGGCAAACAGGAGCACAACAGACACCTGCAACCAGAAGTATCAGTGTCCCAAGGACACATGGGTCCTCACACCAGCACACAGGAATGCCTGCAGGCAATTCCCAGAGCCCTTATCACATACAGCAACCTTGGCCCCTTGTTAACATGGGAACAGCTCCACAAGAATAATGGAAGGAATATAGGCAGGCCATGGACACTCTCCATCAACATTCCTTCCCCCCCCACCCGGCGAGGATAGAGCCATCCACCCAGCAACAATGATAAAACGGACAGCGTTGGTCAGAGAATAAGAAGGGAAACATAAATTATTATGCCAACGGTGGTCAGCAACATTAGGGATGACTCCCACAGACAATGCTCCATTGAGCGCTCTGGGGCTGGGAGAGGACATGGTGCCACCTCCTTGTTTCTAGGAGGATCCCCCTGATCTCCTGCCTGTCGCTCAAGGGACCACTCCCATATGAGTACTCACACAGAAAAAGCAAGCATGAAAGGAAGATCCACATGAAGCACAATGGCAGGAGGATATATCCTTCAGCACCTGTCCCCCACAGAGCACTGTGGGACAGGGTTGGGGGGTTGGAAAGCTTGTGGCGGGGTCAATCACGGGACTCCTGGTAAGTCCGTTTTCCGTGGCTGCCCCTCCTGTCCTTGCTCCCAGAGCCTACCATCCAAGCAGGTGACCCTGTTACACCTTGGGTAGCAATGCACTGGCACAACTCCATGGGTGTATTAGCAAGATGCAAATGGAGCCAAAAGAGGTTCAATAAATGAAAATATTTATTCACATAAAGGGACAAAAGTACAGGGAGGGGTTCACATAAAGGGACAACAGTATGGTTAATTCTTATTCCCCTTCCTTTTTCCTTTTCCCCTTCCACCACCACCCGCTGGCGTCTGGTCTCCTTTGGCAGGGGCTGTTCTCTGGGGCCATTTGAGGCTTGGTCCTATCACATCCTTCTCATCCAGCCACTCCTTTTCTGAGGCTGGGGTGTACTGATGTTCCTGTGGGACATACCATTAGTCGTGATGTTCAGAAGTTCCCTGCATGCTCACCATCTGTTATTGCTGACTGGAGCATACATCCTGTTAACCATGGGTGATGGCACCGTTGCCTATGTGAGGGGTCTCCTGTACCCCTTCTTCCCTCCCTATTCCCATTGGTACCATGAATCATGTCACCCCAACCTTCCTCCAGAGGCTAGGCTGGCTGCTGGGGCAGCTGGCCCGGCTGATGGGTAGGCCAGGGACACTGTGGAGGAGCATCGAGATGCTGCTGAGAAGGGACAGGGAACAGAACTGGATGACTGGTGGCTACCTGTTGTTGGTGAGTGGGGGAAGCAGGGGGGAGGAGGCCCAGGTGGTCTTGGGCAGGGGGAAAGGTTTGCTGCAGCAGCAACCAAGGCTGGCAGATGAGTGGGGAGGGGGTCGACTGTACCTGAGGGCATGGCCAGGCTGTTGGCAGCCCTGCCGCAATGTTTGTCGCCACAATGTGATGGAGAAGGGAGCACTCTACATCCAGTGATGCCTCCATGATCTGGAGCATGTGAGCACTCACCATCTCTATTACATCACGGGAACATTGCTGCTCGCGGAGGTAGGCAACCACATGGCACCTCTCACACAGGTGCTTGTTCCTTGCCTGGATGGCAAGGGACCATTGAACAAGAATGTCTTTCTCATGGTCCCTTGCCATCTGCTCCTGTGACCCCTGGATCTCATCCCTGTTGGAATTGGGGAGTGGTGTGGTCTCCTCCACCTGCTTTCTTCCCTTGGTGAAGGCAGTCCTATATGTGTGTGAGCCAGGAGGCCACAATCTCCCTATCCACATGGAGGAAACAGTCCAGCTCTTCATTGTACAGGGATGTGTGCTGGGCATGGCCGGATTTGGAATTATGGTCATGGATATTTTCATATCCAGTTCTCAAGTCCTTTGCCTGCTGCAGGTACTGGAACATGTCCCTATTGTACCCCAGCCTCCTCATCTCTTGTGAAATGTGCTCATATATTGCCTCATTGCAGTAGCAAGGTCGTGCTGCACTTTGTTGTCCCCCCACAGCCGGATGAAGGCTCTGGTCTCCTCTGGGGACCAGGGCATGTTCTTTGGGGCAGGGTCTGTGGGGGTTGCAGCTTGGGCTGGGGCCCTCCTGGAGGTAGTGGAAGGGGGGGGGCACGGAGCTGGTGCTTGCCTGTGAAGGGAAGGCATACCTGTCAGCTGTCATCTTGCTCTCCCTCTGCAGCTGCTCTCTAGGGCACCATCCTCCGTCCCTCCCCGGGGTCCCACTGCAGGCTTACCTGGCTATCAGAGAGAACCATGGCTGTGGCCCACCTGGTTCTTTGTGTGGTGGTGGTGGAGGCAGCTGTGCTGTGCTCGCCTGTCACGGGACATGGTACCTGCCAGCTGTCATGTTGCGTCCCCACAGCAGCTCCTTGGGACAGCATCCCCGGGGTGTTGTGCACTTGTCTAGATGTCAGTGGGTATTTGCATGGTGCTGACTCTGTTCTTTTGGGGGGCTGGACCCATGGTGGTGTTGGAACCTGTGTGCCCATGTCTTCACGCGCATGTCCTTTAAGGGCTCCTGACTGGACTGGGAAAATATCATGAGGAGGGGATGTTGGTTGGTGGCTTGAAGGTTTGACCCGGAAGGCCTAGTAGTGGCCTGAAGCGCTCTGGAGTGCTGCTGCCGCCGGACCCACAGCTGTGGACCCGGGGCCAGAGCCCCAGCACCACCAGGTAGGGCGATCCCTGGGGTGGGGGGGTTAAAAAAAAAAATTATGAGGCTGGGCGGCGGGGGGAGGGGCTCCCCAGCACCCCTTCCACCTGCGCAGCCTGGAGGGGGGAGGGAAAGCCCCCCCCCCGCCCAAATGGGTTCCCCTCCCCCCCGAACCCATTTGGGCAAAGCAGGCTGAACTGAATGGTTTCGGGTTCAGCCGAACCCTGAACACCAACCCCCACCCCCAACCCCAGTGTATGTTTGCACATCCCTACAGGCATTTGCACATATGGGGGATGGGTGGACCTGCATGGTAGTGTCTCATTTGAAAATGGCCTAATATGGGTAGCTCTCCAACATCCTCTACAATGAAGACGGATACAAATAGCTCATTAGTTTTGGTGTAATGGCCTACTCTTCCTTGAGTACTCCTTTTACACCCTGATGGTATAATGGCCCCACCAACTTTCTGGCAGGTTCCTGCTTCTGACACACCTTTGGGGTATATATATATAATGTGTACTAGTGCTATGCTCATGCTGTTTTAAAATCAAAGGTTCCCAAATGTTGGTTTTGGGGTCATGTCACCATGTGGAGTTTCATATGGAGTCCCAATTCTGGATATTGATATGTTTTGCATGTTTTTGTTGCTGTTTAGGTTCACAGGTTTTGATTTAAGTCTCCAAAAGAGTTCATGTAGGCAAAAACTTGGGAATCCCTGTTTTAACTAGTGTTCAGATTATGGTTTATGTTCATAGCTCCTGCTTTTAATTCCTAAGTAGTCTTGCCATGTTTTTCAATTCTCCCCTTTGAAGTTAAACGTTACTATAGTGAGATTTCATAATTTGCATTTTCCCTCCTATATAATAAAATAATAATAATAATATAATATATACTGTTCCAGTTTATGGCCTAGGCTGAATGGCATTACAGTTTAATTAAATGAGCAGTATGAACTGAATAACACCATGTAAACAAGCAAGGGAGAATGTCTGTGAGGCCCTCATGGGAGTAGCAGCTGTTTGACAAAATGTTTTTTAAAGAATTTGATAAGTGGGGTGAGGTCTTTGGTGTTTGTGCAGTGGGTTCATCTAAGCCTGGCATCATCTGATTTATGAGAACAGGATTGTCTGTTCTTAGCACCACTTATGCCTCAGCTGTGACAGAGGACAAAGTTGAGGTCATTCCACTCTAGACTCCATGGGGCTAAGGAAGCCTTTTTGTGTGGATGTAGCAGGCAGAGCTGGACCTGAAGTGTTAGTGTGCTCAGCTCCCCTGCTCTTCGCCAATGTACCCCAACTGAAGGGAGTTTTAATCTATAAAGGGGTACGGGTAACTGACTAAAGCCAGGAGTAGAAAAAGCTTTAGTACAGCCTAGCCTGTATAAAAAGCTGGGAGTAGAAGTAGGCCATCTGACCCTAGCCCATATAAAAAGTCTTAGCTGAAATTGGCTGGGCCACCAGGGAGAAATAGCTTCGTTTAGACGAAGCTTAGACCTTCCTCCAGCCAAATGGGGAGGAATCTGGGAGCTTGTCAGAGGTCCTGCATTGCAAGGCTCACCCTGGTACTGGCTGACCAAAGGGACCAGGCTAGGGGGCCCAGCTAGCACAGAAGCCCACGGAAGCTAAAGAATGTTGTAACTTTGGGCACACCGCTTTCCCACATTCTCCAGCATGCATGATTTGCCTCCGAGAAGGAATCTGGATGGCAAAGCATGAGCGGGGTTTGTCACGTGGGAAACCCTTCCCTTCCCTGCCCCCCCTCCCCCGCCCCCCCAAGTGCATTTTTGCATGCGATCCTGCGCAGGATTGCAGAGTAGGGAAGTCCAGCTTGGCAATCCTATGCAGGATTGACAGCAAAAATGTGCAGGAGGGGAGGGCCTCTCACGTGACAAACCCCGCACATGCTTTGCCTTCCAGATTCTTTCCTGGAGGCAAATCGTGCGCACTGGAGAACATAGAAAAGCACCCTGTTAGATGATGCCTGACTAAAGGATTTTGTAAAAGGATTTAGAATTATGCTACACTGGTTTATGTAGTAGTAAATGGACACTGGCAAAGAATACTCGCTGTGGATTGTCACATGTGGACCTGCTTCTGCAATTACTTAGAATGGTGCAGTGCAGATCCATTACAGTGCCTTTTTGTGCTTTCCGTCCTTGTCGAACAACATGGTGAGCATGAGTATCCTCCTTCAGTCCTGGCCTGACAGTATATTTTCATTGCATCAGCTACATTGTCAAGCATCCATTTTAATGTTATGTTCCATCTATTTCTTGTCAGACCTCACACCTCTTGTAATCGCTAGTCAAAAATGGCTTCCAAATCATATTTTAAGAACCTGAATAACCAATTTGAGTTTTGAAACTGCTGAATTTATACAAAGCATTTTTTATGGAAGCCAATGTTTGCTGCTGGCTGCTCAGCCCCATGGAAATCAGCTCCCCACCCTCCACCCCGCTCCTCCTCTCTGGTTAAGTGCTCAAGAAAGATTTGGATTTGGGAGCTTAACTTTCAAGATGACAGGCTGAAATTTCCCAAACAGGTCCTTCGAGTCCTTGATTGCAGAATACTAAACTTTTTTAATGTGTGGTTGTCATGGGATTGAGGTATCATACCCCACTCTAGGTTGTTGTAACTCAGTTTCCCTGGCTTGCAGCTCCCACTGGACCAGCTCTCTCTCTAGAACTGATTCAGCATGCAACAGGTGAACCTTCTTGTCACCTTTTTAGCCTTGGAGTTTCCCAGTACAGATTTTCCCTGTGTTTGTAAACACAGAATTAACCCAAACTGTGTCCACCCAATGTTAGGAATTCCACTGGACCACACTAGATTCAGTTAAAAGAAGTTTAATGAATAAATCATGAATAAGCGTGCAATAGAAGATTATACTCAAGAGTACAGAAACCAAAATAACAGAATCTATAATGCATTCCTATCTGTACTTGAATTCTCCTAACTTAGGCTTACCCTAATCAAAGTCCAAGGCTATTTCAGTTCATGTCACAGGGTATTTTCAGACGTGACGGGGCCTGTATTTGCTCCATCATGGAATCACCCATTGATCCCCCGCTGGGATCAAAGTGGCACGTCCAACAGACGTGCCGGCTGATCCCAGCGGGGAATCAGGGAGGGGGCGGGGCCGCGTGGCTCAACATGCGGCCACATAGCCCCGCCCCCCACGCTCCCTAGGCCGCCCACTCTCTTGGGAAATGGGCGGGCGCCGCGGCCAATGCGACTGCAGTGCCCGCCCGCCCCCCTCGCCCCCCCGGGGAATTGGCCACAGCCCGGAATCCCGCCGCTGATTCCGGGCTGTGGTCGGGGGACAGATGAGACGATCCCCTTGATCACGGGCGGGAATCACATTGAACACACAAATGGAGATGGTCAGGGCAGGACCTCCGTTTCCATGGTCAATGCGATTCTCCCCCCCCCCCCGTGATTCACAGGGGTGAACATCTGGCGGGCGGCTTCCGTTCACCCCAACAGACGTTACAGGACCACGATCACCATGTGGGAATTCCCCGTGGTTGAGCGTGATCTCGTAATGTCTGAAAATACCCACAGTCAGCGGTGGTAAGCTTGGCTGGGTACAAGTCTTAGGACTTCTAATAGATCAGTCCTTACTTTATAGCTTGTTTGATGCAGCCCTTCTCTGGCTGGTAAGATGTGATGTCTGGAGATGGCTCTGGAATTGCCCCTCTTTGTCTTGTCTCATCTATTAAGTACCCTTCCAGGTCCCTTTGCCTTCCTGCTGAAGGTGAAGATGTGATAGTTTGCATGTAGGCATTCAGTTCCATTTGCAAGTAAATGGCTGTTGGCCAGTGTCTGTAGAAGGTGTCAGGTCCTTCCTGATTGCACAATGTCATTCCTGTAATGACTTCTCAGTTTTCATTTTACATTGGTTACATGAGGCGAGTTTTCAGTTTTCAGCGTACATTATACATGTTGCCTTAATGGTTTCCTTTATATATCTTACATATATGGTCTACATGTATCCCAGTATCTGTTCGTCACAGTGGTAATACAGCAATTGGAACTGGAAGTAACAACTAAAAAGTGTGTTGTGCCGAAGTGAATGCCAATCCTGTTTGGTTCATTTCCAGTTCAGGTTCCTAGTATTCCCCAATTATCCAGTTCAGTTTCAATTCACACACTAAATTAGGCCACTTTTAGATGACCGGGCCAATCTAGCAGATTGAAAAATCCACTTTTAAAGAAGTCACGCAGGGGGCTTTTACACGCACTGGAAGTCGCTGGTCGCCATTGAAAACAGCAGCTCCTGGTGGTTCACGCATTATTTTTAAAACTGGATTTGTCAAGCCCAATATTGAGGTTTGACAAATCCAGTTTTAAAAACAATGCGTGAGCCTCCGGACACTGCTGTATTCAATGGCGTCCGGCAACTTCCGGTGCGTGTAGATGCCCCTGGCCTGTACAACTTTTTTAAAAATTGATTTTGTCAATCTGTTAGATTGGCCCTCTTGTCTCAGTGCCTTCCTGGGAAGAGAGAGACCCTTCCTCAGTCAGCATCTCAGAAAGACTCACACACACCCAGTGCCTGATTATTGAATGTTATTTTGAACTGGGCTTTTAAAAATATATATATTTATATTCAGTTTGGGTTTGATGTGACTGAGAGATATTCAATTCAGGTCCAGTTCTGCTTCACTCAAAAACCCTCTCTGAACTGGTTTCTTCAGGTTCAGGTTGTTATGGGTTAGGGGACTACAAGGGGGTATTCCACAGATCCAGCGCTCCACGCACGCCCCACGTACTCTGTCACTCGCTCGGGGCTCCTCCATGAAGGAATAACTTCCCCTCAGGGTAAAAGGTGGCCGAAAAGTCCCTAATGGGATACGGGCCTTTTCATCATAGGCGTCCGAAACCAACAGGCCCTGTGTGAAGCCCCCGCTCACAATCCCACCCACACCTATAGCGCCCACACCCCCACCCACACCCTCACGTGTGTGCTGCTCGGGGAAGGAAGGTGCAGAGATGGTGAGGGGGGACCGGGCGGTTCTAGGGGGGGAGAGGGTAGGTTGAGGGGGGGTCCCCAAGGGAAGGGTAGGGGGAACCCCGGAGGGGGGAAGGGTTTGGAAGTACACTGCACACCACACCACACCAACAACAGATTTAACACTCTCACTCACCCTTTCACTCTCTTTCACGCCGCACACTCACACTGATTACTGATATAAGTTCAACGCTCAGACTTAGCTTCGCTTGCTCCTTCACCACGCTCGGGGCCAGTCTCACAGCACTGCTGATCACCGGCAGTGTGTGAGCCTTCTCGTTGTCTCTATATGGAGGGGGCCCCTCCCCTCTGTTCCTGTAGCCGCGCTGAGCGGCGCCGGGTTTCCGGCTGCCCCACCCTTGCTTCCACCTGTGCTGCCTGGGGCTTAGTTTGGCCAGCTGTTTGAGCGCGGGGATGCATGCTTACATCCCCGCATTGCCCCCTCCTTCTTGGGGGCGTGTCTCCTCTGGCCTGCCTCGCTGAGCGTGGTGCTGCGTTCCTCCGTTCCCCAATGTCTGCAGGGGGCGTGGCCTCTGCCTGCCGCTTTCTCCTATGAGGGTTTGTGCCGCCGCAGCGCCTAGGCCACCCGCGCTGGGGGAAGTTCCTAATAGCACCCCCCCTGGCCCCCCCCTCGGCCCTGGGGACGGGGTTTGGAGGGGTGGCGGAAGTGGAAACGCTGAACCAAGAGGAGGGCATGGACCGCAGTTGCAGGTTCCCAGGAACGTTCAGAGGCATCATAACCCTTCCAGTCTATTAGATAGTAGAGGACGCCCCACCGTATTTTGGCATCAAGGATCGCCTGTACCTCGAATTCGGGCGACCCGGGAACATCACAAAGGGGTGCGGGGGGCGATGGGAGTGGGAAGAGGCCGGGTTGCCATGGTTTCAGAAGGGAAACGTGGAACACAGGGTGAATACAGAGTGAGGGAGGAAGGGCAAGACGATACGTAACAGGGTTGATCTGTTGGGAAATGGGGAAGGGTCCAAAATATTTGTTGTCCAATTTGGCCGACGGCCGGCAGGAAGGATAGTGGCGGCGGTCCACCCAAACCAGATCACCAATCTGTAACGGCGGGGCCTCCTGTCGCTTTTTATCTGCTTCCTTCTTGTATTGCTGGCGAGAAGTCTGTAGCATAGCAAGGGCATGAGCATGGCATTCCTGCAGCCGTCGCAACAGTACTCCTGCGGCGGGAACTTCAACGGCGGGGAGTTCCGGGAGGGTCAGTTGGGGGTGGTACCCATAGGAGACATGGAACGGGGAGGTACCGTTTGACGCATTGGGGGCATTATTGAATGCAAATTCTGCAAGGGGGAGAAGTGCTGACCAATCCGTCTGAAGGTAATCCACATAACACCGTATGTATTGCACCACTGATTGATTGGTCCTTTCGACCTGTCCATTTGCCTGCGGATGATAGGCCGTGGTGGAAGCCAATTTAACTCCTACTGCTGTGAACAAGGTCCTCCAAAAGCGGGCTATGAATTGCGTTCCCCGATCTGAAACAATAGTGGTGGGGAGTCCATGTAATTTAACTACATGGTGGAGGACGAGGTTTGCTGTAGCTTGTGACGTAGGTAATCCCTTGCAGGGAATAAAATGTCCCATCTTGGTGAACTGATCGCACACGACAAGGATGGTATTGTACCCTTCGGAATTTGGAAGTTCAACAATAAAATCCAAATTAATGCGTTGCCACGGTCCTTTTGGCAATGGTGAGAGTTGGAGAAGTCCAGTAGGCCTGTGACGGGGTGTTTTAGTTCGATTGCATACGGTACATCCTTGAACATATTTCTTTATATCCTGGTGCATAGTGGGCCTGGGCCACGAGAAATGTCGCTTGATCAGATCGAAGGTACGATGTTTATTTTATTTATTTATTTATTTATTTAGCAAATTTATACCCCGCCCCCTCCTGCAACGCAGCTCGGGGCGGCTTCCAACAATCAATTTTAAAACATTTAAAATTCATTTTAAAATATTAAATATAAAATATACCATATAAAACA
>QEPC01000978.1:468965-590708 GCA_003113815.1 Sphenodon punctatus | reverse complement strand
TTAGCAGGAGTTTGGAAGGGTGGAGTGGAAGAAGTGGGTTTTGAGGAGGGACTTGAAGGTGTAGAGGGTGGGGGCAAGGCGGACGAGGGCAGGGAAGGAGTTCCAAGTGTGCGGGGCCGCGAAGGAGAAGGGATGAAGGCAGTTGGGGGAGCAGGGGAGGCGTGGGAGGGGATGGAGGAGGAGCGGAGTGCTCAAACAGGGGTTCGGAGGGAGATCAGGGCAGAGAGGTAGGGGGGAGCGAGGTTGTGAAGGGCTTTGTAGGTGAAGACGAGGAGCTTGTGCAAAATACTATCGGGAAGAGGGAGCCAGTGGAGAGAGAAGAGGAGAGGCTGCACGTGGTCAAAGCGACGGACTAGGTGGATGATCCTGGCAGCAGAGTTTGGAACAGAGATCAGGGAAGGCCAGCGAGGAGGAGGTTACAATAGTCGAGGCGTGAGATGACTAGGGCGTGGATGAGAGTTTTGGCAGAGGAGACAGACAGAAAAGGGTGCATCTTGGCAATGTTGTGGAGGGAGAAGCAGCAGGATTTGGCAACAGAGTCAGTGTATCGTTTGAAGGTAAGGTGCGAGTCGAAAATGAAGCCCAAGCTGCAAGCTTGGGGGACAGGGAGGATGGAGACCCCGTCAATTGCCATTGACAGGGAAGAGGGAGAGGAAGGACTGGGAGGGAAGATCAGGAGTTCAGTTTTCGCCATGTTCAGTTTGAGTTGGCGTTGAGACATCCAGGCGGAGATATCGGAGAGACAGTTGGTGAGACTAGCAGCGGGGGAGAGGGAAGGAGTGGAGAGAGAGAGTTGAGTGTCGTCAGTGTATAGGTGGTATTGGAAGCCATGGGAGGCAATGAGTTTGCCTAGAGATTGGGTGTAGATAGAGAAGAGGAACGGGCCAAGGACGGAGCCTTAGGGAACCCCGACCGAGAGGGGTAGGGAGGAAGAGGGGGAGGAGTTAGGAAGAGATACATTGAAGGAGCGGTCAGAAAGGTAGGAGGAGAGGTACCCCACAACAGTCCCAATTTAGAAGGGACAGCCGCTCTTTGGGTGCTGAATCCCACTGCCCCTCTTTCGGACGAGATAAAAAGACCAGTATCCAAGCCTGTACACCTTTTTCTTACTGGTGGCCTCAGGAAAAGCACTTGAGAAGACAATGGGGAAAATGATGAAATGACAAGAAATTCAGTGGAATGATAAGCAGAAAAGCTTCTGTCCATCTTCATGAACTTGGAATGTTGGCAGGTGCACGTGGGGACATGAAAGCTATGAGGATTTTGAGTTTATTTGCTATGGGGTGGAACTTTATGTCTGAGAGGTGGGGCTTGCCCTGCTGGCTGCTTGATATGTTGGAAGCAGGGAGCACTTTCCTTTGCATATTCAGGTCTGCCCACAGCAGCTTTGGTGACAGTGGGAGGGAGCTACTGTTGCCATCCACAGCCTCAGCTCCAAGCCAGGACGCGCTGGGGGTAGGGGGGATATCTCTGAGCTGTAGCTCCTGCATTAGCCGCTTCCTGTTACTGGATACTCTGCCCATAACAGCCTCACAAAGGGAGTGGCCAGAATGAGGCTGCCAAGCTCCGCTGCAGGGGTCCAAGCAGTTTGCATTGATACTGGTTCCGTGCTGAGGCTACAGCAATAGGGCTCTGACCTGTGACCAACCCTTCCACGCGCGGGCTTCTAGACTTCGGTCAATGGCTCCTCCGCGCCTGCAGGGGAGCAACGAGCAGCTCTGCAATCAATCTAGCGCCAATGCGGGCAGCGCCAAATTGGTCCCGGCCGCGGCTTTCCCTGCGCTTGCGCGGGACGGCGAGCGAGCGAGAGGGCAGGCCGGCCGACCGACCAGGCATATGCGCCTGCGTGCTTTGTGAGCTAGTTTTGCCTTGGTAACAGTGGCTGCTGTGGAGTCTCCTTGCTCCGCCTGTCACCCCGCCAGCAACATGCAGGGGGAGGATGCCCGGTACCTCAAGAGGTAACCCACCCACCCCCGCCCTGGGTCAGGGGATGTGGGGGCCTGGCAAGGTGGGGGGAGGGAAGGAGAGGAGTTGGAGCAGGTATGACATAACATGACGGGATTGGGGTAGACGGGCCGGGGGGAGAATGGCAAAGTGAGGATGTAGATTTGAGTTGGGGAGAGGTGTGATGGCAGGAGTCATGGAATGACGAATGACTGGAGGAAAGTTGGGGAGTGGCAGGGATGACGTGTTGGGGGCATGGGGTGGACGGGACAAGGGTTGGGGATGAGTGGCAGAGTGGGGGATGGTACCATGGACGGGATTGGGAGTGGGGTGCTGACTGACTGTGTGTGTATAAGGGATGACATGAAAGGAGTGGGGTAGGGAGAGAATGGGAGAGTGGGGATAGAGATTTGAGGAGTTGGGGAAGGGATGTCAAGGTGTGTGAGAGGGTGGGACATAGATAGGCTGACTGGGAATGGGATTGCACTGCAGGGCTGGATGGGGTGACAGAAAGGGCATGTATAGGATGTAGGATGGCTATGGGGTATGGGATTGGTTGTTTTTTTTAGGGAGAAGTTACATTATTTTAAAAATGTGTGTGTATTATGTGTGTTACATTACATTCATTTTATATGTTGTTTTTGAATGTGATGGTACCTACTCTGAACCTGTGGGATAAGGTGGGATGTACATCTGAACATGTAATAAAGAGGAAGGGTAGGATGAGTGGAGGCTGATGCTGCCTGCTGTTGGTTTTGTTTATTTCTTTTTTTATTTTATTCCAATTTTTACCTTGCCCTTTCCAAATGTGTCAGGGTGACTTACAAAACAAATACAAACACTACATATAAAACAGAATACCTCCCCCCAACCCCGCCACAACTCCACAAAACCCTCCCCAACTGATCCCTCACACCTCTACCCCAAAACCCACCAACACCCACCCCCCACATCTTCCCTATCCCTGCTCACCAAATGGCCTAATACACCGCCTCTGGAAGATGCCCAGGCTCGGGCTCAAATGATGACGCTGCCCAGCTGATTGATTGTAGTAGGAGCGCAGGAATTGCCATACACATCAGACCTATGGTGCAGCTAGCTCACTAACCTGGCTTTGACTCTGGCGCCAGGACACTTGCACCTGCCTTCATTTATTGGAGAAAGGTGCAAGAAATCATCAAAATAATAGGTACAGAACAAGAGTGGGCAAAGTTCCCAAGCCTAAGAGCCACATACCAAAATATTCATATTGCTGAAAGCCACAACATACATTATGTTGATCACAGCACTCCCCAGTCCTGGGGATGGGGTAGCATAGCCAACACCCCTGTCACATCAAAGTTCTGGCTTCCAGGTGAACTGGTTGGGTTCAGGCAGAAGCAATAGAGGCAAAGGGCATGTTCTGAGGGAGGCACACGGACATAACCCCAGGCAGCTACTTCTGGTGAGAGTTGCAATACATATAAGATGCCCAGGAACCTTTTGCAGCTCAGTAACCACCATTTGTTCACCTCTGATATAGAATAACCTGCACCCGCAAGTAAGTTTCTTCTGATCCCCAGCCAATGGTTGGCTTATGCCCTGAAGCACTAATTCTTATTCCCCTGCTCATTTTATCAGCCTCTGGGTGTTAATGCATAACCCTGCATGAGTGGGTGTTTTCATGATTGTCTGTTAAGTAGTCGGTATCACCCAACATGTGGCCACCATGAAACAAACAAACATGCACCATCGACAGCACTGGTTCAGAGAATGTGAAGCCTGCCGTGCTGGCTAATACTGGGTAATGCACACCCATATCCATCAATTAGGGAGAGGTTACATTAGGTTGTGGAGGAGTTGGTGTATGTTTGGGGAGGGGTAAGCAACGGTTTGTATCTGTTGCTGCTGTGATAGGAAGTAGGTGGGTGAAGGGTAGGGTTGGGGGCTGACTTGGGTGTGATTTGATCGGCAAATCCGCTCGGAATGGGTTTGTATTTGAGAGAGCGAGATTGCTCGCTCTCTGTGTGCAACATTTCACCTCTGCCATGGAGTGACTGAAGAGGGCTCACAAGAGATGGAGCCCAGCTTCCTTAATTGCTAGAGTGTCTGAGGGGGAGTGGAGGAAAGTGGAAGCGCCTGGGTTCCCCTACCTCTCTGCTGCACCTCAGGGTAAAGAGTGAGGTGACCAAACTTGCAGCTGACACGAAGTTATTTAAAGTAGTTAAAACCCAAGCGGACTGAAGAATTTCAGGAGGATCTTGCGAGACTGGACTGGGCATCCAAATGGCAGATGAAATTTAATGTGGATAAGCGCAAATTTATGCACATAGGGAAAAATAACCCAAACTATATGTATAGGATGCTGGGCTCTAAATTGCTGGGCTCTATATGTATACGATGCTGGGTTCTAAATTGGGAGTTACCACTCAGGGTGTGAAGTGCCTTCTTGAGTCCTTTCCAGAGATTCAAGTCACTGCCACTCTCCAGTTAGATAGATGGCTTCTTTATCTTTGTTTGTTAAAATGATTAAGATTTTTCTTTCAAGGCTACAGTGACCACCTAGTGTATTCATTTCTGATAGCCATTGTAGCTGCTTCAGAACCAAGATTTTGCTTGAACGCTGTGTGTTCATCACACTAACACTCCCATATTGGTCCTTGTTTTCACATGTTTATTTCCATTCAAAGTGCCCTCCCTGATCTTGGAGTTTCTATTTCAGTATCTGAGCTCTGGGGAAAGCCTTTTGAAACAAACCTGGGACAATGCTGGCAGTATGTGCAGAGCTGTGAAAATGATAAAAAAATGCACTAGCCATCTAAAAAATGTCTACTGGCTAGGTTTGAACTTGCAGTAGAGAAATGGGCCCAGGTCTCTAAAAATTCACCTGTCAGCTCAAAGAGTATACTTTTTGAGTATATCAAAAAGAGGCAAGTGTGTGAGTGGATTTTTATAGCCCTGTGTATGAATATGTTGTATTTTTTCTAATCTGCTTTGCCTTATTATCCTCCCAAGCTACTACCCCACTGATTTCTCAGCCTCACTAAATGGGGAATTGTAGTACTGTTCCTCTCTGAACCGTTCATAGAATGACATTCTTGTCAATTTTAAGACCCAAGAGGGAGGCAGGCTGAAGGAGACAATGGCCGTTTTCAGACGGGATGCATCTACGGAGGCCCACCCATCCTCCACAGACCCGGGTGCTCATCTGACGGTGGTGTGGGTGGAGACATGCTCATGGGACCTGTGCACTGCCCACTCATGTCCCCACACAGAGTAACCTAGGTTTTTCATGGTTGAATGGGCACTGTGTGGGTCTGGGTGCACACCCATCTCCTGCCGTGTGAAGCCCCCCCCCCCCCCCCCAAGCCAACCACAAAGCAGTAAACCTAATGAAAACCCAATCCACTCCTATAGATCGCCTTAGTTGGGGCTAACACCTCGCCCCCCCCCCAGCACACACCGGAAGTACGTGGCGGCAGTCCATCTAAAAGGTGTTAATAAACAAAATGATGGCCCCCTAGAGTAGGGGTTTATCCCGTGTAGCCACCCCTCTCATGTGTTAGCATGTTGAGTCTAATGAATACATGCAAGGGGATACCAGTTTCTTGTGGTTTTGGACAGCCCCCATTCACCTCCACTCTCAGTATCCCACCCCTGTCATAACTCTCAGCCATGGGGAGCCATGGGAAGAAGCTCCACCAACTGTTTCTTCTGGGGCATTTCAGTGCCTGCTATCCCTGCTCACCGATGGAGGTTCATGCCTGTTTCTTGTGGGTTGATACCTCCTAGCTCTTGGTAGCTGGAATTAACCTTTTGCTGTGCATAAAACGTTGAGTTTATTGAGCAAATCACATACTTTATTGAGCCCCTCTCCATAATCTTCTGCATTACCATGCAGTGGGGACGGAAAACATTCTCGCTTGCAAGGGTGCTCTGCGCTTCTCCGAGTGTCCAAACATTGTATAGGGTAACAAGCTCTCCTTCAATCGGTTCACGTTCCTTGTACCCTAAGTCACTTATGTCTCTGAAAAGATTATTCTCTGCCCTCCGATAGAGGAACTCTGAGTGGCCCTGTGTGTATCCTGTTGCTGTCATCAGGGCAATTATGAGAAAAAATGGCAGGGAAGGTCCACCCTCTGTTGGTGACTGCCCTGCTTCTGGCAGTTCACAAACATCTAGAAAAGTCCCTATCTCATTCGCATTCCACTCTCGTCATGTCTGAGACTCCCACTCTTCCATTCTGCTGAACTTGAAACTGGAGCAGGGTTGCACAGTGTCTGCACTCCATTATGAACGTCATGACATAAGTGCCATGCTAAGCCAGTCCAATGGTCCATCAAGCCCAGCATCCTGTCACCGACAGTGGCCAGTCACTTTCTCTTGGGAGAAGTACCCAATAGGTCACAATGGATAATCCATTCCCTGTTGTTCCAGCTGCCAACAGTAAGAGGTTACATCCTCAAAACCTACTTGGTTAATAGCCGTTAATGGACCTATCCTCCAAGAACTTATCCAGTCCCTTTTAAAAACCAGCTACACTACCAATTGTGACCATTTTCTCTGGCAGTAAGTTCCACAAATTAATTGTGTGCTGGGTGAAAAAATACTTTCTCTTATTTGTGTTCAATCTGCTACCAGTTAATTTCATGGAGTTCCCTTGGTCTAGTACTCTTAGAGAGGGTAAGTACCTGCTCCCTATTGCTGTGCATTTTTACTCATTAAACTTCTATCATATCCCCTCTATTGTTTCTTCTTCAAGCTGAAGAACCCTAACCTATCAAGTCTCTCCTCATACAGGTATTGTTCCATATCCCTGATAATTTTTGTTGCCCTTCTCTGTACCTTTTCTACTTCTACCCTGTCTTTTTTAAGATGGGGCGACCAGAACTGCACACAGTACTCCAGGTGTGGTTGTACCATAGACCTATAGAGAGAAATCACAATATTTTCAGTTTTAGTCTCTATCCCTTTCCTAATGATTCCTAACATTCTGTTTGCTGTTTTGACTGCCGCCACACACTGAGCTGAATATTTCAATGCATTGTCCACAATGACTCCAAGATCCCTTTCCTGAGTGATAACTCCTAATTTAGAACCCAGCATTGTATTCATAGAGTATTATTATTATTATTATTATTATTTTATTATAAGCATTTATATAGCACCAGCGATGTACCTGGCGCTTACAAAGAATAAGATAGACATGGTCCCTGCTCAAGAGCTTACAATCTAAAGACAGGGAAGGGGAAAACAGAGGGAGACACAAGGGATGCGACATACATGAGGATGCGAGAGCTCAGGTACACATGCTTGGCTTGGTTACCAAATTGGGAGTTTGCAGATAACAGGTGCTTAGTAGGAGTTTGGAAGGGCGGAGCGGAAGAAGTGGGTTTTGAGGAGGGACTTGAAGGCATGGAGGGTGAAGGCAAGGTGGACGAGGGCAGGGAGGGAGTTCCAGGTGTGCGGGGCAGTGAGGGAGAAGGGACGAAGGTGGTTGGGGGAGCAGGGGAGGCGTGGGAGGGGATGGAGGAGGAGCGGAGTGCTCAAACAGGGGTTCGGAGGGAGATCAGGGCAGAGAGGTAGGGGGGAGCGAGGTTGTGAAGGGCTTTGTAGGTGAAGACGAGGAGCTTGTGCAAAATACTATCGGGAAGAGGGAGCCAGTGGAGAGAGAAGAGGAGAGGCTGCACGTGGTCAAAGCGACGGACTAGGTGGATGATCCTGGCAGCAGAGTTTGGAACAGAGATCAGGGAAGGCCAGCGAGGAGGAGGTTACAATAGTCGAGGCGTGAGATGACTAGGGCGTGGATGAGAGTTTTGGCAGAGGAGACAGACAGAAAAGGGTGCATCTTGGCAATGTTGTGGAGGGAGAAGCAGCAGGATTTGGCAACAGAGTCAGTGTATCGTTTGAAGGTAAGGTGCGAGTCGAAAATGAAGCCCAAGCTGCAAGCTTGGGGGACAGGGAGGATGGAGACCCCGTCAATTGCCATTGACAGGGAAGAGGGAGAGGAAGGACTGGGAGGGAAGATCAGGAGTTCAGTTTTCGCCATGTTCAGTTTGAGTTGGCGTTGAGACATCCAGGCGGAGATATCGGAGAGACAGTTGGTGAGACTAGCAGCGGGGGAGAGGGAAGGAGTGGAGAGAGAGAGTTGAGTGTCGTCAGTGTATAGGTGGTATTGGAAGCCATGGGAGGCAATGAGTTTGCCTAGAGATTGGGTGTAGATAGAGACGGAGTCTTTGGGAGCCTTGGAGGACGGAGCCTTGGGGAACCCCGACTGAGAGGGGTAGGGAGGGGGAGGAGTTAGGAAGAGATACGTTGAAGGAGTGGTCAGAAAGGTAGGAGGAGAACCAGTCAAGAACTGAGTCCCGGAGTCCAAGGGAGTGGAGCGATTCAAGCAGGGGGGAGGAGTGGTCAAGAGTGTCAAAGGCAGCAGAGAGATCAAGGAGGACCAGAATAGTGTAAAGGCGGTTGGATTTAGCCACAAGAAGATTATGGGTTATTTTTCCCTGTGCACATCACTTTGCACTTGTCCACATTAAACTTCATCTGCTGTTTGGATGCCCAGTTACAGTCTCACAAGATCCTCCTGCAATTCTTCACAGTTCACTTGAGTTTTAACTACCTTGAATAACTCTGTCATCTGCAAATTTGATCATCTCTTTACTCCCTTTTCCAGACCATTAATAAGCATATTAAACAACACCTGTTCCAGTACAGATCTTTGGGGCACTGCACTGGTTAGTTCTCTCCACTGTGATAACTGACCATTATCCCCATTACCTGTCTCCCCCTGATCAACTCCCGTTCTCCTGTTCCTTCTGGAACTGTCGCTCCTCTGCTAATAAAGCTCCCTATATTCATGATCTTTTCTTCTCTCACTCCCTTCACCTTCTTGCCCTTAGTGAATCCTGGATCTCCCCCACTGACTCTGGCACCCCTGCCACCTTCTCCTACGGAGGGGTCTCCTTCTCCCACCAGCCCCGCTCCAAAGGTTGGGGTGGTGGCGTAGGCCTCCTCTTCGCCTCTTCTTGCCAGTTTTGACCCCTTCCCCCTCTTTCTCCTTCCCCTCCGTACGCCTCTACTTGTCAGGTATTGGGGTATGGGATGGTGGGCTGCTGGGTGGGGGGCTAGGGGTATGAAGGGAAAGGTGAGGGAGGGGCAGCAGGGCATTGGCTCTCCATGTAGCGGCCCCTTTGGGAAGACTTACCTGAACTCTGCAAACCTGTCTGTCCTGTTAAGTAATAGAAGGGACGAGGGCTCTCTTCCCCATAGCTCTGCCCCTGTGAGTGACCCAGAGACAGACAGGCAAGTGCGGGATCAGTTGATACCCATTGTCCCAGAAACCAGCACCGCTCCACCTATGCATCGCTCAGCTAGATTGTGGGCGCGGCTGGGGAAGGGGGAGGAGCCTCCCTTATAAAAGGCAGTCAGACCTGCTTAGCCTTGCTGGTGATTAGTTCTCTCTGAGACTGGCCCCCTTCTGTCTCCTGTGTGGATTGCTGCTGTTGCTGTGTGCCTTGTGTTTGCTATTGCTTCCTTGTGTGTGTGTGTGTGTGTGTGTGTGTGTGTGGGGGTTGCGTGCGTGTTACTGAAAATCTGTTTGTTCCCTCCCAGATTCACTACCTATTCCTGCGATCCTGAACAAAGTCCTATCCCTTCCTTTGGCCTTCCCTTGGGGCCCTATCCCCACCTCCTAGACCTGCCCCCCTTACCCTGCACTCCACCCATTCCCTTGCCCTGTGTGCATGAAGGAGTGGAGTCCTCTTTATCAGGGCGAGACCACCAGTGCTCTATGATGAGTCCGGTACATCACAAGCTCTTGCTTGATACACAGACCTTAATGGACTACTGAGAGCTTTCTTAGCTACAAGTGTGTTTGAGGACTTGGGTGTGGGTGAGTATGCCCTTTCTTTCCCACCAAACCTTGACACTACTCCCCTCTCCACCTCCGTGTTGCTGTTATCTACCCCCTGCTCCCTCTCCTCCTTTCTCTCCAAGTTCGAGTCCTGGCTCACCCTATTCCTCTCTGATGACATCCCCACACTTATCCTTGGTGACTTCAATATTCATGTTGATGCACCCTCTCAGCCTTGCATCATCCGCTTCCTCTCCTTAGCCTCCTCCTTTAATCTCCACCTCTGGACTAGCTCACCCACCCACGCTGATGGTCACTCTCTTGATCTCATGTTCTCTAGGAACGGTTCTGTCTCCGATCTCTCCTTCGAGCCCCATCCCATATCTGACCATTTCCTTGCCTACTTCAACCTCTCCCACTGCTCCTCCTCCTCTTCTCCATCTCCCTGTCCCTTCTGCGATCTGCAGACCATTGTGCCCCAGGACTTTGCCTCCTCCCTCTGTACTCTTCTCCCCTCAGTCTTCTCCTCCTCTTCCCCCGATTCTGCAATCTCCTCCTTCAACTCCTCTCTTGCCTCCACCCTCGACTCCCTTGCCCCCCTCTCCTCCCACCCAGCTCGCTCCCGTAACCCTCACCCTTGGCTCACCCCCACCATTCGCCATTTCCGCTCCTGCACCTGGGCTGCTGAATGCCTCTGGTGCAAATCTCACTACCGCGCTGACTCCCTCCACTTCATATGCTGCCTCTCATCGCTCAATTCTGCTATCTCCCTTGCTAGACAACAGTACTATGTCTCACGCATTGAGTCCTGCTCCTGGGACCCTTGCCACCTCTTTTCCACCTTTGACTCCCTTCTCAAACCCCCCTGTCGTCCTCCTCCCTCTTCTCTCTCTGCTCAGGATCTTTCTCTCTTTTTCATCCCTAAGATCGACAAAATCCACCTGGAAATCATTTCCAAGTCCTCTTCCCCCTACTACTCCCTCCTCCCCCCACCTCTCTCCTGTTCTCTTTCCCTCCCACCTCCCTTGAGGAAATCTCCTCCCTGCTCCAATCCCTCCACTTGCCCCCTGGACCCCATTCCTTCCCGCCTCCTGACCTTCATTGCTTCCACCATCGCCCCTCCCCTCCTGCACATCATCAACCTCTCCCTCTCTACCGGCTCCTTCCCCTCTGCCTTTAAACACGCCACTGTCTCCCCATCCTCAAAAAGTCCACTCTGGATCCCTCTGAACCCTCTAATTACCGTCCTGTCTCGCTCCTCCCTTTTGCTTCCAAACTCCTTGAACGGGTTGTCTACTCCCATTGCCTCGACCTCCTCTCTGCCAACTCCTCCCTTGACTCCCTCCAGTCTGGCTTCCACCCCCTTCACTGCACTGGAACTGCTCTTGCTAAGTTCACCAACGATCTTCTTGTGGCTAAATCCAACCGTTTTTATTCTTGTCCTCCTTGATCTCTCTGCCACCTTCGACACTGTTGACCACTCGCTCCTGCTTGACTCACTTCACTCCCTTGGATTCCGTGACTCTGTCTTCGACTGGTTCTCCTCCTACCTTTCTGACCACTCCTTCAGTGTATCTCTTCTAACTTCTCCCCCTCCTCCTCTCTACACTTCTCGGTCGGGGTTCCCCAAGGCTCCGTCCTTGGCCCATTCCTCTTCTCTATCTACACCCAATCTCTAGGCAAACTTATTGCCTCCCACGGCTTCCAATACTACCTATATGCTGACGACACTCAACTCTATCTCTCCACTCCTCTCTCCCCCTCTGTTCAAGTTCGTGTCACCAGCTGTCTCCGATATCTCCGCCTGGATGTCTCAACGCCAATCTCAAACTGAACATGGCGAAAACTGAACTCCTGATCTTTCCTCCCAGTCCTTCCTTTCCCTCTTCCCTGTCAATTGCCATTGACGGGGTCTCCATCCTCCCTGTCAAGTCAAGTCAAGTCAAGTTCAGTTTATTGAGTGACCATTGGTCTTTTCATAATAAAATTATAACACAAAAGAAATAAAAAATACAAAAAAACAATACAACCTTCAACAGAAGAAATAATAAAATATGAAAAGCTAAAAGCTAAAATATGAGCTCTAGTATACATAATGGATATAATTTCTAGTCAAGGGCTCTAAAAACCCACAGTTAACTCAAAAGATAATCCAAGCTAAATTATAGTTTAGTTATACTAATATAGGACAAATTATTTGTCTCCTTTTAATATTGAGAACAAAAACACAATAGGAAGCCAGAGCTCTAGAATAGGGAGAATCCTTACTAGATAGTCATTTAATCAATAGAGTATTTAAACATTCATCTGAAAAATTAACAAAATATTGGGATAAGAATCTTCCCCTAGGTTCAGCATAAGCTGGACAATGGCATATAACATGTTCTAAGGATTCCATCTGGACAAGGGGATAATGTGGACAGAACCTATGTTCCCTTGGTAGGCTGGAGAATCTCCCACTAAGGGTGGCTGATGGAAAAACATTGAACCTGAACAAAGACACAGCATGCCTTTTCTGCCAGTCCAACCATGTTAGTAGTTAGAATCGGAGAATTGTGGTCTGATGTTAATATAGAATGGAGCAATCTTTTGCGCATTCAAGGCAGAAAGTTCATTTTGTCTTTCCTCATCCTGGATCCTTTTCTTGGTCAGCGACACAGCACCCTTGAGGCCATAAGGAAGTAAGAACTCCCTAGAGAGCCCAAGTTTCATTATTTCCTTTTCTATTGCTAAAACCCAGGGATTACCTCTCCCTGCATTAGCTGTTAAATTAACAAGGGCATTAGTCTCTGTAGGAAATAAGGTAACCTTCAACCAATATTTTATGATAGCTAATAAGGCTTGAGATTTTAAAGTTCGCGAAGTGGTTTCCATCCTTAATAGCACCTGGGGGGATCCTCTCAGAGCTTTCAAGATCGCTCGTAGGAAACTATTCTGAAGTGATTCCATGTTATTCAGAAAGGGCAGACCCCATATGGGGACAGCATATAGAAACTGATTGACTACCTTAGCCCTAAATAGACATAGGGCTGGTTTTATTAATCTTCCACCTTGGGAATAATAATAGCTCTGAATTCTGCACAAAGATTTTTGCGCCTGATCAAGGGCCAACTTTTAGTGACCGAGAAGGCAACCCCCAGATATTTGTAGGAGGAAACCTGCTCGATCTGATGTTTGCCCATAGGCCAAGTGTGGGATATTTTCCTGCTCCCCATCGCCATGGTTTTAGTTTTGGTGAAATTAACAGTTAGATTTTCATTTTGGCAGAATAGCAAGAATCTTTGCGTACTTCTTTAATCCAATAGGAGTCTGAGATATTAAAACAGTATCGTCCGCATAAAGAAGTGTTGAAATCTTGCGGTCAGCCAATTTGGGAGCGTGGCTGTCTATCTCAGACCATGTCGTTGAGGAAGAAGTTAAACAGAGCTGGCACCAAGATACAGCCCTGTCTAACCCCCCGCAATACATGGATTTTCTTAGTGGGTGGCTGGTCGCAAGAAAAACGGGCCTGCATTGAATTACCACTATGAAGTCTAGTCATAAGGTATAGTAGTCGGCGATCAATTGAGGTTAAACTTAATTTATGCCAAAGACGTTCTCTATCCACAGTGTCGAAAGCAGATTTCAAATCAACAAAGCATAGATAGAGATGAGATCTATTACGAGAATGAATGTATTTGGCAATCAGTTGCTGCAACACAAAAACATGGTCCAGGGTAGATTGACCCTCCCGAAAACCAGCCTGCTCCGGGGCAATTAGCTCTCCTTCGGAAAGCCAAGCTTGAAGTTTTAATAGCAGGTGCTTAGAATAAAGTTTCCTAAGGACACTAGGAAGACTTAAGGCCTGTAATTGGATGGAAGAGATGCATCACCTTTTTTGTAAATCGGTATAACCACGCTATTAAACCAGTCCTTGGGGAAAGGGGCATGTGCATCAATGTACATGAATAGGGGGGCTAAGATGTTGGCCTACCAATCTGGATCCAGTTTAAGAAGATCTGGAGTTATATAATCGCAGCCAGGAGCTTTCCCAGTTTTCAGCTGAGATATCAATTCCTTTATTTCGCTAGGATGCACAGGTTGCCATGGCTGGAGATCCTCAATAGAGATACCAGAGAGATTAGCATCAGAAATAGCTGGACTAGGGTTTGAAAATAGCTCAGAAAAGTAGGTCTGCCAGTCAGAAGGGGGAACAATGGTTAAGGGCTTCCCAGTAGCGCCCAGTTTTGAGCACTTAATGAGCGACCAAAACCTTCTGGGATCTTTATCCTGAGCGGCTTGAATAAGTTGCAACCATTGGTGCCTCCAAATGAGCCAATCTTTTCTTGGCTAGTAGTTTCCTGTAATCACTCCTGATGGAATTTAATAAAGCCTGATTTGAATTGGTGGGGGAATGATTCACACGTCTAGCCAACCTACGAAGAGTGGTTCTCAAACTATTCCTTATCAAACCAAGGGGAGGATCTAGAAGAGATTCGTGTTGGTTTAGATGTACATAAAAAAACAAAAGCTGAATTCAGCAGGTTATCATAATAAGATATGGGATCGTCCTGAAGAGACCATATTGCTTTAACAAGCTCCAAGACATACTCTTGTTGGATAAATACAGGAAACATAGTCTCCAATTCAGGAATAGATCTTAAACGCATTAATCCATCCGAGTTACCTTCACTAATTACTTGATTGGTGGCCAAGTGGGCCACAGAGCTTTTGCCAAGAGGATCTAAAATAGTTAGGCTCAGCGGAAGATGATTGGTCATATAATTTGGTAATGTCCGAAAGTCCAGCACAATAAAAGGATAATTAGCTTGTAACAGAAAATAATCAATTGTACTAGAACCCATAGAAGAGTGGTAGGTGAATTTACCATCCTCGTCTCCGGGAGCAAGACCATTTAATACCACCAGATTCAAAGTCTCCAGGATTTTAGTCAACAGAGGAGCCCTTGCACTAACTATAGGGTCTCTCGATCTACGAATGTTGTTAAAAGGAGGTATTTGCAGTCCTTCCGATGACTTATCAGGCAAGCCTGATATAGGGGCTCCCAGCCGGGTATTAAAATCTCCAACCATTATAAGAGTGGCTCTGGGAAACTTCCCAAGCGCAGTTAAAGAATGCAGACTTATGACGGACCATATTTCCTCCGAATAGTATGAAGAAGAAACAGGAGGGATGTATAAATTTACTATTAAAAGCTCAAAACCAGTTACAAAAAGACAGTGGCAAATTGCTAAATATGACTTATAGGAGCTGATTAATTGAATTTTAATGCCAGAATCATCTGCCACTAAGAAAGCTAACCCCCCACTAAGTCTTCCTTTAGTAGCTAAGGAGGCTGCTGGAATACTTATAACATGGAATCCAGTACAAAAAGGAACAGTATCCATCCAGATTTCCTGAATTAAGACGATATCATATAGCTTTAAAAAGGAAAAAAAAAAAAGAAACCAAGAATGCACAACATCCAACCAGCTACATTCCAATTCAGGAGGATCACCACAGGCTGGGCAGGGGAGCCCAGTCATTCCAAGGGCGATGCATTCTCTATAGGAGACTGCCCCTGCCTAGAATTGACTCGCAGGGGATCTAAAAAGGATGTAATCCCCTGAACAGGTTGGGCAATTCGAGCATTAAGAGAGACTAAAGGTTTTGACTCCCCAAGTGGATCCTTAGATGTAACTCAGTCTGATGGATTACTACCAAAGGGGATAAAGGCTTCACGATCCCAGGCCTATGAGCTGTAGTGAGATCGCTATTTTGATTAGCCAACACAGAGCCCCTTAGATATTCCCCTTCCCCTGATAAAACCTCTAACGGAGGTATTGACAGATCAAAGGATCCTTCCAGGATCACAGATGCTGTTAACTTCCCCTCATTTGGGGATCTATGAATTTGTAAACTAGATATATTGCAATGTTTCTGAGAGGTAGCTTGGATTTGATGGTTTGGAGAATTTCTTTCATTCAATTTCCCCAGCTGGACAGGTAATGAGTCCATGCGTCCCAAGACTTCAGATTGAGTCTCTAGAGCTACAACAGGGGTTGTGGAGAGTGGTTCAGGGGGCTCGGCCTGATGGAAAAGAGCTTCTCCTGGCACTATCTCTATTTGATCATCTGCTACAGGGACAATAGATTCCCAACTAGATTCTGCCCCAAAGCTCTCACTACACTTCCAAAGACCAAATTACTTGTATTACAAGGTAACTTTTGGGAAGGGGAATTTAGCAAGGAAGGTTTAAGAGCCACTATTTCAAGGGGACTGGGACCAGAGTCTTTACTATATACTCTAGAGACAAAAAGTAACCAGAGAGACTGAGTCAAACGAAATATTCGCAATCCAGCGACCCTTGGTAAAAACAAGTTGATCAACTGAGCAAATATTTTTGCTTGTAATAGGGTCCCGCAACAGTATTTTCAAGTGCTTCACTATATCTAGGGGAGTATTCCAGTATGGTAATTTGCCAGAGGGGAGTTGAAGAATAGTAAAAATTACACTCTTAGACAAGTTAACATACTTCCCCTCGCAGGTCAATAGCTCCCGGTGTCTAGAATTGGGTTTCATTAGGTCTACCTAACAAATCAATAGATTTTTTGTTTAATGTTGAGCTACCCAGGGATCTAGGTTGAAAATTAGGACCCATAGTTCTTCCTACAGAGTCAGGAGGTTCCTTGTTAGTATTCAAAATCTTTGAAGATTTAGGAGCGGGTTCCACATCTAGCCCAGAGGGAGACTGTTGCAATGCTATATGACGCATAAGTTAATCAATTTTGGCATTGAAGCAGTTGAGTTGCGAAAACACAAGTCGCACAGTTTGTGAGGTGAGAGAAACGTGTTCTGCTAGTAGGGAAATGTATCCCATTTCTCAACGGAGATTTTCCTCTCAAAACCCCACCTTGGTTCTGTGCAGTACGTATTGGCTGCTTTGGGGAAGAATGGGTAGCATAAATTGGAGACAGCATAGCATCGGCCTAAATATTGGCAAGAGCCGAAAAATGGTTAGCCGTAGGCACTCCAGCTGACAGAGCTCTTTGGGGAACAGGTGGTCTTATTATTAGCAAAAAAGCTTTCTGTTTTCCTTTGTTTAGATAGCTTAATCACGGGGGTGGGGTGGGGGGGAACAATAGCAGCATCAGCTCATGAGCATTTGTGAGATTGCATCATGGGACCTAGCCGCTGGAGGCCCCTCTTGGAGTATAGCGAAGATCTTGTTAGCTCAAAAGGATATTTATACAGCATACAAACTCTTACTATTCATTGGTAGAAGAGAAGAAGAAGAAGAAGGTGGCCCTGGCCCCACCGGCACCTAAGGCCGCGTGCACAAGGGAGCGCCCTTGCGCGCGCAGCCCTTAGGCGCTGCCCGGGTGCACACCTCTGGCGGCTGTGGTCTTTTATCACCCCCGCTCCACCTCTGGGTCATCCGCTCCGCCCCTCCGCTCACTCTCAGGGCCCTCAAGCACCGCTGGGCCGGCTCCCAACACACTCCCACTCGTCACACCCAGCCTCCGGTGGCTGTGGTCTTTTATTTATTTTAATTTTATTTATTTATATTTTTTTAGACGCTCCCCTCATGCCTATGGCATTTTGGGACGGCTTACAAAGTCCAAAAAATATATAACAATAAAATCCAATAAAAATCCCAAACTACAAAACATCCCAAACTACAAAACCCGTGTCTGTACTCTGCAGCCAGTGCAGAGTACAGACACGGGTGTTATGTGCTCCCGTTGACCCGTCCCCGTGAGGAGACAGGCCGCCACATTCTGCACTAACTGCAGCCTCTGAACCAGTATCAAGGGAAGCCCCACTTAGAGTGTGTTACAGTAGTCTAGCCTCGAGGTGATGAAGGCGTGGATGATGGTGGCCAGGTCAGGCCTGGAAATGTACGGACACAGCCTACGCAGTAGATACAACTGGAGAAAGGCGGCTTTAGCCACTGCCTCCACCTGTCGATCCAGACGGAGGTCTGCATCCAGAACCACTCCCAAACTCCTAGCCTGCTGGGCTACAGGAGGGCGGACCTCCCCTATGAGGGCAGCTGACACCGCCATCGCCCTACCCACCACCATCACCTCTGTCTTGTCACCTCCGCTCCGCCTCTGGGTCGTCAGCTCCGCCCCTCCACTCACTCTCAGGGCCCTCAAGCGCCACTGGGCCGGCTCCCAACACACTCCCACTTGCCACCCCATCCTCCCTGTCCCCCAAGCCCGTAGCTTGGGTTTCATCTTCGACTCGACCTTACCTTCAAACCCTACATTGACTCCGTGACCAAATCCTGTCGCTTCTCCCTCCACAACATTGCTAAAATCTGCTCTTTTCTGTCTGTCTCCTCTGCCAAAACTCTCATCCGCGCCCTTGTCATCTCACGCTTCCACTATTGTAACCTCCTCCTCACTGGCCTTCTCTGCTCTCACCTTTCTTCCCTCATCTCTGTTCAAAACTCTGCTGTCAGGATGATCCACCTAGCCTGTCGCTTTGACCATGTGCAGCCTCTCCTCTCTCCACTGGCTCCCTCTTCCTGAGCATATTCTGCACAGGCTCCTCGTCTTCACCTATAAAGCCCTTCACAACCTCGCTCCCCCCTGCCTCTCTGCCCTGATCTCCCTCCAAACCCCTGTTTGAGCACTCCGCTCCTCTTCCATCCCCTCCCTCACCCTCCCACGCCCTCCTCTGCCTTGCCCCCACCGTCCACGCCTTCAAGTCCCGCCTCAAAACCCACCTCTTCCACTCCGCCCTTCCGAACTCCTGCTAATCATCCCCACCCAGGATTATCCCCCACCTGTTATCTGTAAACTCCCAATTTACTGTAACCAAGCCGAGAACGTGTACCTGAGTTCTCGCATCCTCATGAATGTCGCATCCCTTGCCTCTCCCTCTGTTCCCCCTTCCCTGTCTCCCCTCCCCCTGTCTTTAGATTGTAAGCTCTTGGACAGGGAGCGTGTATGTCTTATTTTCTGTTAAGCGCCAGATACATCGCTGGTGCTATATAAATGCTTATAACAATAATAATTAATAATAATTTAGATCTACTCTTGGCTTGCTATCTTTTTAACCCATTGCCGACCCACAATAGGACACTGCCTCTTATCCCATGACTGTTTAATTTCCTCAGGAGTCTCTCATGAGGGACCTTTATAAAATGCCTTCTGAAAGTCCAGATTCACTATATTGACCAGCTCACCCTTATCCACATGCTTATTTACACCCTCAAAAAATTCCAAGAGATTAGTGAGGCATGACTTCCCTTTCCTGAATCCATGTTGACTCTTCTCCATTAAGCCATGTTTATCAATATGCTCAGTAATTTTGCTCTTAACAACTGTTTCCACCAGTTTGCTGTGACTGTAGTTTCCAGGATCGCCTCTGGAGCCCTTTTTAAATATTGGCATTGCATTCACTACTGTCTAATCCTCTGATATAGTGGCAGATTTAAGTAATAAGTTACAAATTACCAGTAGTTTGCAACTTCATATACGAGTTCCTTCAGTTTAATTGCCTTTTATTGTAAGCTGTCCTGAGCCTTCGGGGAAGGGTGGAGTTTACATTTTTAAAAATAAACTTACCATTCTCCTCTGCCTCCTGAACAAACATGGAATCTGGGTCCTTCATGCCCTCAACTAGAATCTCGGGTGGCTTCTCAACAAGGGCTGGCGCTCAAACTGGGCGGGATACGCTGTTGGAGTTGCTGCGCATCTGTGTCAATCCATGCTGTCTCCACGGCGAATATGGATATGGAGGGATATCCACCGGCTGTTGTGGTTTCTATGGGGGGAGTGGTAAAGGTTGCAGTGGGAGTAGCTGCAGCAGTAGCAGGCAGTGGGGGAGCCATATCCACCTGCTTCTGGCCCCTGGTTAAAGTACAACCATACAGGGGGGATGCAACAATGGCTCCATACATGCAGAGGGATCAGTCAGGGAGCTCGAAATAAAGCAATGTTTGCCTCCCGCGGCCAGAGGCGAAGTTGTTTTCCTGGATCTCCTTGTACCGATGCCTCGCATCTTTGGCCCGCAGCTGGCACTGGTTTGTTGTTGTTAAGCATTTATATAGCACCAGCAGTGTACCTGGCGCTTTATAATTGTTGTTAGAGACAGATACCTGCCCAGTGGGCTTACAATCTAAGATGGGCAAGGGTGATGGGAACAAAGGGAGAGAGAGACAGACACACTGCAGTGCTGTCTATGCCTGCTGTCTTGATGTCTCCCAGCCAATTCATCCCTTGACCCCCTTCAATCTGACTTCTGTTATCTCCATTCAACTGAGACTGCTCTCTCCAAAATCACCGGTGACCTCTGTTCTAGCCTCGGCCTGCTCAATCTCGCTGCTACCTTTGACTCTTACTACCACCTCCTTAATCTTCTTCCTTGGCTTCTGGGATTCAATCTACAAGTATTTCTCTTCCTATCTCTAACTGCTCCTTCAATTTCTTTCTTGTTGGTACTCCTCTGCCTCCCTTCCCTTCTTAGTTGGAGTTCCCCAAGGTCACTCCTTGGCCCTCTTGCTTAGCACTATCCCTGGGCTAACTTATTGAATCTCATTGTTTCCATTTTTTGCCCGTATGGTAAAGGAACTCTATTCTTGTCTCTCCACTCCCACTCTTTTCTCTTGCTCTTTTTAAGACTTTCAATCCACCAAGCTTTTGGACTTTGCTTCTTCTCTCCCCTCCCCTCATCTGTCTCCTCTTCCATCTGACCTGACTTAACTGTGTCTGCCTTCAACACATCTCTTTCCTTCACCTTGGACTCCCTTGCTTCCCTCTCCTCCTGCCACTCTGTCTTCACCATCAACCCCCGACAGTGGCTTACTCCCATCATTCACCTCCTTCACGCCTGCTCTCTTGCTGCTGAGCGCCTCTGGAAGAAGTCTCACAAGCATACTGACTTTAATTTCACCTCTCTTCCCGTAGCTTTGCCAAACAAAACTGCTGTGCTACCTATGTTGAGTCTCATTCTCGCAGTCTCTGCAATCTCTCCAACCCTTGGGGGAGAGATGCAAAAAAAAGAGAGAGAGAAAAGGTTCTGTGCAATTGAAAATGAATACAAGAACTACCAACTGTTAGAGTTATCTATCATTAATAAGAATAGAATCCGCAGCATTATCCATGCCCACAGTAGTCCATATACACTCATAGCAAGTAGGGATGGGCGAACAGAATGCGGTTTGGATGTTTGGTCGTTTGGTTCGAAACCCGAGTTCGGGTTTGATGGTTCGGTTCAGCCGAGTTCGGGTTGGCCGAACAGTCAAAAATAGCGCTGTCGAAACCGAAACCTAATTTTTGGCCCTGAAAAGACGTTTTTTCTGCCCCCGAACTCATCCAAACAAGACCGAACTGTTCGGTCATTCGAGAGTTCGGTTCGGACGTTCGGTTCAGATGTCTGAACAGACCGAGTTCGGTCCGAACATCCGAACCGCGTTCGCCCATCCCTAATAGCAAGGAGTCCATACAGTATAATATTCTTCCAGATCCTCATTGACATTGGCCATGATTTTTTCTAAGGACATCACGTGTCACAGCCGCTGATACCATTCAGAATCTGTAGGTGCCTTTGATGACTTCCAACTGCAGGCAATAATATTGAGGCCTGCCGAAATCATCTGAACACATGTTTTCTTATGGACCTCCAGTAGAGGGATTTTGGGGTACAGACCTAAGATAGCTATTTCAGGGGAGAAAGGGATCTGCAGTTTCATTGACGCACACATCGTATCCGATATAAACTGCCATTTTTGGCCATGACCATAAATAGTGCAGAAGATTCCCTCTCATACTATATTCCCTCCAACATTTGTCTGAATAAGACTAATTAATTTTGGCCAGTTTAGTCGGTGTCAAGTAGAGTTTCATTATGGATTTGATCTGGGATTCGATTAAGGCCATGGAGGAGGCGTACCTAAACGTATGTAGCCAGATGTGTGCTCGATCCTCCTCCTCCATTTTGATGTTCAGGTCCCACTGCCAGGCCTTCAAATATTCATATTTGGGTCTGAACCATATTTTTTTACTGCTGTATATAACAAGTAAATCAAACCCTTGTTTCTGGAGTTTGAGGAAACTACTGTTTTCAGCGGCTTGGGAGATCTGGTGAAACATGCCCTCTTGTTTTTTTGATCCTGTAAAGAAACTATAATTGATTGTAAACCATGCAGTCATTTGTTGTCTGCAGCAACTTTTCCAGATCTTCTTTGAATTTAAAGAAGTCTCCTACGAAAAGGTCCTTTGCCTTTTGTATCCCCTTTCTATTTAGCATTTGCAGGAGAGATCAAAGTTGTTGAGAGTCTGGAAGTAATTTGTTTGTTAATGGTAAGAAGGGGGGACATGTGTTCACCTATTTCCATTTTACACCCATTCTTAAGCCATTCAGCTAGGGCTACACCAATAAAAGGGTACTCCTCTAGATTGCAGACTCTAGGCAAATCCAGTGTCACTAAGTGCTCTTTGAAACTTGCTAACTTTACCATTTTCTTTTCCATTTTGACCCATTTCATTTGGCCCAGATCTTGATACCAGCATTTGACTACCCTTCTGCAGCCTTATAGTAGGAGCTTAAATTTGGCATGTTCATTCCTCCTTGGTTTCTAGAGGCCTTAAGTGTAATGCGTTTAATTCTAGGGCTTTTATTGTTCCAAACCCACCTTTTCTGCCAGTCGTCAACTTCCTTAAAGAAATTTTGGGGAACTTTCACAGGGAGGATTAGCAATTATAGAGTGTTTTCTGGATTACTACTATCTTGAAAGATTTATCCTAACAATCCAGGAGCATGAGAGTCTAGCCCAAGTATCTGTAGTATTTCTTAGTTTAGTCAGGGTGGGAGAAAATTTCTCCTTAAACAGATTGTTCGTATCTTTGGTAAAATATATTCCAAGATACTTTATTTTATGCTTGTCAATCTTGAATGGGATCATTTCAGTCAACCTGACGTGTTCAGTCATAGTATAAAGAAGGGCAGAAGATTTTTGAAAATTTATTTTGTATCCAGAAAGTTGACTGAAACGGTTAATAAAATCTGTCAGTTTGGGTACAGCGATTTCTGGGTTAGATAAAAATACAAGCATGTCATCAGCATATAAATCTATTTCGTGCTCTACTTGGCCAGTTCTGATCCCAGGAATATTCTCATCCCCACTGATCGCAATAGCTAATGGTTCCAGTGCAAGATTGAAGAGAAGTGGGGAGAGTGGGCATCCCTGTCACATCCCTTTTCCCAACTCTGTGGGAGAGGACATGTCTCCATTGATTATGAGTTTGGAAACCAGGGAATGATATATTGCCCGCACCCACTTCATGAAATTTCCACCAAAGCCCATCTTTTTCATGGTTTCAAATAGAAATTCCCATTCAGTACGATCAAAGACCTTTTCAGCATCCATTGACACTACCACTGTATTTTGTTTTGTCTTGTTTATTTGGTACATAATGTTGACAGCCTTCCTAACGTTATCTGCACCTAAGTGATAAGGAATAAACCCTACTTGATCAGAGTCAATAAGGGTGAAAATACAGTTATTTAGCCTCATTGCCAGAATCTTTGAAAAGATTTTAAAATCAGAATTTAATAAAGATATTGGGTGATAACTGCCACATTCTGTAGATGGTCTGCCCTCCTTAATACATAGAGCTATTTTGGCATCATAAAAAGAGCTTGGCATTTTTCCAGAATTTAGAATGTCATTGCATACTCTGGTTAGAACTGGATACATAAGGTGACTGAACGCCCGATAAAATTCTCTAGGGAAGCCATCAGGACCTGCTGCTTAAGTGCCTTTATGGTATCTTGTACTTCCTCAAGACTAATTGGCTTGTTTAACATTATTTTATGATCCAGGTCTAGCTTTGGAATATTGATTTTGTGCATTGTTTACTGTAAGTGTTCCATTCTTCTTTGTAATGAGAGGAATCATAGTTTTCTTTTGTTTAGTCCATACCATATTGGCCAGTAAACTATCACCACATTTATTGCTCTTTTCTTAGTAGAGCGCTTTGACCCTCATTTGTTTTGCTGTTTTTTCTCTCTACTAAATTTATTTTCCCCCTTCAGTGCAGTGATTTTTCTCTGCCTATTTTTGTTAAGTTTATGTTTATCTGCCTGTTCCAAATTTCTCAACTATTCATATAGCTCTTTGAGTACAGCGGCTCTATCTTTTTTTCATTTGTACAGCCACTGAGATACATTCTCCCCTTATAACTGCCTTAGCTGCTTCCCAAATATTGTGCACCAAAACTGAGGAGTTATCCTTAAACTTAAAATATTATTTCAAGGCATCAAACAATTTTTCTTTTGCCCCTTTGTATTGGAGCAAACCTTTGGGCAGACCCCATACGCTACCTATGTTTTTTTGTTTATGTTGTTCCTTAGTTTCCATCACTACAGCATGATGATCTGAAAAAGAGCCTTTGTCATGGTCTGACCTCCTTAAAGCATGCATCCTGGCGCATGTCAGCCCCCAACGGGGTGCGGGACCTATTATGATGATCTGAAAAAGAGCCTTTGTCATGGTCTAACCTCCTTAAAGCATGCATCCTAGCGCATGTCAGCCCCCAACGGGGTGCGGGACCTATTAGATCGGTCTGCCCCTGGAGACTTATGGAACCAGATTGGTTCCGGAAGGGGTGTTTCCTCTGGATCTTGACACCCTCTCTGTTGATGATCCTGTAGCCTTCTGGAACACCTTGTTGGCTGAGACCATTGACAGAGTGGCTCCCAGGCATCCACTGCCCTCCCGAGTCTCCCGCAGGTCTCCTTGGTTTACTGAGGGCCTGCGGGGTTTGAAGCGGGAGAGCAGGCGGTTAGAGCGCTGGTGGCGCCGGACTCGTGACCAATATGATCGATCGCAGCACAAGAGCAGTTTAAAGGCCGATGCTGTAGTGATGCAGGCAGTAAAGAAGCAGTTCTTTACTGCCCTTATTGCATCTGCAAAGTGATGTCCAGCGGATCTTTTCCGGGTGGTGAAAGGCTTGGTCAGTCCTGCCTGCCTCCACCTGGACCTGGAGCAATCCAGTGACCACTGTGACCGATTTATCGAGTACTTTGTAGATAAGATCGCTCGCATCCGCCACGATTTCGGTACCACAGTTATTGCAGAGGATCATCTTGGGGCTATGGATGCCCTGTCCTGTTTTGGGGGATCGGTTTGGATGGTGTCACCTGCCAATGAGGAGTCCTTGTTGGAATCTGTTCGTGCCACTACATGTGAACAAGATCCATGCCTGTCCTGGCTGGTGAAAGCCAGCCAGGAGACGTTATGGCCGTTGCTGACTGGGGTGGTTAGTGCCTCCCTTCGGGAGGGCAGGATGCCTGACTGCCTGAAGGAGGCTGTGGTTAGGCCCCTGCTCAAGAAACCATCTCTTGACGCTGATGTTCCTGCCAGTTATCGGACGGTCTCTAACCGTCCTTTTTTAGGGAAGGTTATTGAACAGGCAGTGGCATGGCAGCTCCAGGAACATCTGGACCGCACTGGTTTCCTTGATCCCCCTCAGTCCGGGTTTTGGCCTGGGTATGGTACGGAGACTGCATTGGTGGCCTTGGTTGATGATCTCCGTCTGGCATTGGACCAGGGTCGTCAGACCTTACTGGTCCTGCTAGATCTTTGGGCTGTGTTCGATATAGTTGATCATGAGGTGTTGGTGACCCGCCTGTGGGACCGTGCCGGGATTGGCGGAACGGTCTTGGACGGGTTTCGTTCGTTCCTGGCTGGGAGAAGTCACCGGGTGGTCTTGGGGGAGTGTACGTCTTCCCCCGGGGACCTCACGTGTGGAGTCCCGCAGGGTGCTATTCTGTCCTCCCTCTTGTTTAACATCTATATGCAGTTGTTAGGTGAGATCGTGAGAGGGTTTCAGGGCACGCAGTGTCACCAGTATGCTGATGACACTCACCTCTACCTCTCCTTTTCCACCGACCCAGGTCACGCAGTCTCCCTACTTTCCCAGTACCTGTCAGCTGTGGGGGTGTGGATGAGGTTGAGCCATCTGCAGTTGAGTCCTGACACTACGGAGGTGGTGATGGTGGGTGAGGGCTTGGGGGTGGTTGAATCTCGTCTTGTTGGGGAGGTTCGCCCTCCCATGGTCTCTCAAGTGCGGAGTCTGGGTGTGCTCCTCGATTCATGGCTCAGCCTGGAATCTCAGGTTGTGGCTGTAGCAGGGAGTGCGTTTCGGCAGCTACATCTTGTCCGGCGGCTTTGGCCGTATCTCTCGAGCTCCAACCTTGCCACTGTCATCCATGCCTTCATCACCTCGAGGCTGGATGACTGCAATGCGCTCTACGTGGGACTGCCTGAGAAGCTGGTCTGGAGGCTGCAGCTGGTGCAGAATGCCGCGGTCCGTCTCCTTACGGGGGCGGGTCGCAGGGAGCACATGACACGGTGCTCTGGGCTCTGCACTGGCTGCCTATAAAGCACCGGGCCAGGTTCAAGGTGCTGGTTTTAACCTTTAAAGCCCTTCACGGCCTGGGCCCTACTTACCTGCGGGACCGCCTCACTCCCCATGTGCCCATGCGACCCTTGAGATCGTCCGTGGGAGCCTTTTTGGAGGTTCCCTGGGTGAGGTGGGTGGTCACCGATGTTAGATCTTTCTCAGTGGCTGCCCCTGTGCTGTGGAATTCGCTCCTGGAGGAGGCTCGGTTGGCTCCCACTCTCCTGCTATTTCGACGTTTATTAAGAGCTGGCTGTTCCGCCAGGCTTTTGGCGAAGGGTGGGGGTGTAGGGTCTTTCCTCCCTGCATTATTGTGTGTTTAACTGTTTTAAACTGTTTTGTTGTTTTGTTTATTGTTGCTATTCACCGCCCCGGGCTGCCCTATGGGCAGGAGGGGCGGGATACAAATTTTAAATTAAAAAAATAATAATAAAAAAGTGACTGTGTGCACCCAGCTTTTATGGCATTGCACTACCACATCTGATTCAGTCAAAATAAAGTAAATTTTGGAATAACTACCATGCCTGGCTGAAAAGAAAGTATACTCCCTACATCTGGGATTTAATGTTTTGTCAATGTCCATGCACCCTGTGTTTTTTAACAAACTGGCAACCCTCAGCTGCAATCCCTCCAGTGGTAGCATGGAAGACCTGTCAGTAATGTCCAAGGGGAGATTGAAGTCCCCCATAAACATTAATTTACCCTCCACACATTTATTTATTTATTTATTTATTTTAAAAAATGAGATTTTGAAAGAAAGGCAATGAGTTCCCATCTGGAGCATAAACATTGACCAGCGTTATCGGGGTTTTATTCCGACTACCCACTAAAATTAAAAATCGTCCACTTGGATCTCTAACTTGATGTTTCAGCATAAAGGGTGTTCCCTCTGTGAAGCCTATGAGCACTCCTGTCTTTTTTTTTGTCGAGCAAGCATAGTACATTTCTCCAATTAATTTATTTTTCAGTCTGCTCACACCCTTCTTTAGAAGGTGTGTTTCCTGAATACAGAATACATTGACCTGTAAGGATTTCAGTAGATACGTCAGTCTTTTTCTTTTTATGAGACTATTTAGCCCTCTTACATTCAGCATTACAAATTTCAGCCCCTTCAGATCAGCCATTTTCATGCTGATTATAGTGCAGCACAGCTTCCTCTGAAGACCTTCTAATGCCTATCTTAACACAAAGTGACCCAACAGTTGGGACATTACATAGATATCCCCATCTCAAATGAAAAAAAACGACTCCATTAAATCTCTCTCCCTTTTTTCGCCCCCACCTCCCACTTATCCAAGCTATTCTTGGTATCCCCTCCTTAGAGAGCATGTGAAGCTGCATTAGTAGAGCAGCACAGCCCGAACTCGGCCATTTTGTTACATTATAAAGGGTGCTAGGCCCACAGCCTAGCAATGTACCTCATACAGCTAAACAAAGCGCCAAATCCCTAAAACATTTTTAAAAAAACAGCACTTTGTTAGCATATATAAACACAAGAATGACCATTGTCAAAATATACTCACTAAACTCAAAATGAACTTTTACTGCTGGGATTCTTATATGCTTGTAAGCATATCAGTAAGCCAAAAAGGTACTTGCAGAAACTGCCACCATAGCCTGAGATCTTCTTCCTGCCTATCCCATGGAGTCATCATTAGGGAGGTCATTGGTCCAGATTTTGGCCAGACAGCCCAGGTTTTCTGACAGCTGAAGCCGTCCGGGTTGGGAGGGGAACTGGACCATTGAAGTGTCCGGAATTTCCCCTCCCATCCTGAGTCTCACTGCGCTGGCTGGCCGCAGCTGCGCTCTCATGGACCATGTGGGCGGAAGTGCAGAAAGCGCAGCTGTGGCCAGCTGGCGGGCTTTTTTGGTGCATGGCAGCCAGCACTTACTTCATTCAGAGAGTCAGTCACTTGAGGCCGGATCACCAGTGCTGCTGCTGCCTCTGACACTGTCACCACAACAAACACTGCTCAGGACTACTTGAAGTTCAGACAGTGTAACTGCGCAGTCTGCAGAGCAGCAGCGGCTCCCCCCTCCAGCCACCGCGTGATGTGAGAGAGTGACAGGATGGGCGAGGCAGGCAGTGCAGCCCAGCAGCAGCAGACAGACTGCCTCTCTCTCCCTGAGTCCTCACAGCCCCACCGGGAACGGGAGGGGGGAGCCGCCGCCGCTGCTCTGCAGACTGCGCAGCTACACTGTCTGAACTTCAAGTAGTCCAGAGCAGTGTTTGTTGTGGTGACAGTGCCAGAGGCAGCAGCGGTGATGCCGGCAGCAGGCTGAGTGGGCCGGAGTCTCCAGGAGCCAAGAGGGAGCAGCAGAGTCAGACACAGCAGAGGTGTGACTGTGTGGTGGTGGTGGTGGCAGGGATAAGGGGGGCTTCCCATGGGGAGGGCAGGAGGCAGCCCCCTATCCAGCACGTGGGAAGATGGCAGATCTGGAGGAGGTGCTGGACGATGTCAGCTACCTTTACGGTGGGTGGTGGCCATGGAGATGAACAAGAGAGCACTCCGGCGGCACGAGCCAGCAAGAAGATCAGCCTGTCCCAGCCCAGGTACCTACCACTGGCCTCCCCATCCCCTACCCTCCCCTCGCTTCCCCCCGACTCCCCCCCTTCAAAGGCTTCTCAGAGTGATGTGGGTGTGTTACCCCCAATACTATGTGCAAACTTGTTCAAAGGTTTTTCAGGGTAACTTGAGTTTGTTGCCGCCAATGTTCTTATGTGCACTGTTCAAAGGTTTCTAAGGATGACGTGGGTGTGTTATCCCCAATGTTTTTATGTGCAAACTTGTTCAGAGGGTTTACAGGGTGACCTGGGTGTGTTATCACCAGTGTTCTTATGTGCAATGTTGTTCAAGGTTTCTGAGGTTGACTTTGGTGTTAATCCCCATAAAGAAAGAAACAAAAACGAAAAGACATAGAAAAATAAAAGTTGGTTGAAATGGTAGGGAATAACTGTTAGTTATTACCGACTTGAGAACTCAGTTTCCCCGCACAGTGAGCCTTAGCTCTATTTTTTCACACTGCTAGGGAGAAATGGGACTAGTGGGGGAGAGACGTTGGATGGGACCTTAGTAAGAGGGCTCTCTATCCCCCAGTGGCAGGACTTCACGCAGTAGCAAGGAGTTCACAGGGTTATTTATTTTATTTTCAAAATTTATATCCCGCTTTCTCCTGCCACAGGCGGCCCAAAGTGTCTAACAACAATACATATAATATACTAAAAACATTTCAATTCAATTAAAAACAACAACAATTCAACAATAAAATAAGACAACCATAAAACACCCCACATACCACCCTCCCTTAACCCCCCACCCTACCCTTCTCCCTCGCCAAATGCCTGATGGAACAGCCAGGTTTTGCAGTTCCTGCGGAAGGCTGGAAGGACTAGGGCCAACTGTGCCCCCACCGGGAGAGAATTCCAAAGGCGCAGCGCGGCCACCGAGAACGCCCTATTCTGCGTGGCCTCCCGGAGAACCTGGTGGACCTCCAACAAGGCGCCCCCGGATGACCGCAGGGGCCAATCTAAAGCCTGGGGAGTGAGGCAGTCTCGCAAATAAGCAGCGCCCAGACTGTGTAAGGATTTATAGGTTAAAACCAACACTTTGAATCGGGCCCGGAAGACTATTGGCAGCCAGTGCAGAGATCGGAGCGTTGGTGTAATGTGCTCCCAGCGGCCCAACCCCACCAGGAGCTGGGCCACTGCATTCTGCACCAGCTGCAGTTTCCGAGCCGTCACCATAGGTAGCCCCACGTAGAGCATGTTGCAGTAGTCTAACCTAGAGGTAATAAAAGCATGAATGATTGTGGCCAAGTCCAGAACCGAAACCAGCGGCCGAAGCTGCCGCACCAGATGTAACTGGCGGAAGGCACTCCTCGTCACAGCCTCCACCTGGAGATCCAGGCAGAGCTGCGCATCGAGGAGCAGCCCCAGGTTCCACACCTGGGATGTCAGCGGAGGGCAGACTCCATCTGCTAATGTAATCTCCCTCTAATGTTAACTCTGGCAACTCTTTGCTGCTGGGTTAAGCCACATCACTGGCTTAACGGTTGGGTTGGCTTCACCCACCATTGGCTTGGCTCCGCCCACTTCTGACTCTGCTATCTGCCCCACAAATTTACATAATTGCATGATATGTACATATGCAATTTTATACTAAATGTTTGTCCTCTTTCCTGCTGATGCGTCAGTGGCCACCCTAATCACCATGCAGAGTTGTATTTTGCTGCAGAAAGTCTTTAAAGCTTTCAGTGTCAGTAAATACTCTTTTCTGGCTTTCCCAGATGAAGACCAGTCTGGTCAGATGCAACAAGTGTGACTTGAATCCCTTTTTATAAACCATGTTGATGTAGCGATACCAGATTCTTCTTTTGCCTGTGTTTCTGGGGAAAGATCTCAGTAAATGTTTATCTTATCCCCTTGGAAAGCTAGATCCCCCGCACTTCTTGCCAGCCTGACGACTCTGTCCTTTATCCTGATAGGACAGGAATTTAACTATAAGGGCCCGTGGAGCAGCCCCCTCTGTCAGCCTAGGCCAAAGTGAGCGTTGGACCCTTTCTGTCAAGGCGCCATGCACTTGCTTCTGTGCAGAAAATAGGGTTTCCAGGAGCTTGCTTATGAAGGCTTTTTCATCTGGGTACTCCATCCCCTCTCAGAGCCCTAAGAAGCGCAGGTTGGAGCGTCGGCTTCTATTCTCCCAAGTCTTCGTGCTTGGAGAGTTGGGCCACAGTGGAGAGCCAGGTCTAAGGTTTTGATCTTTTTCATTCCTCCCATCCTCGAGAGAACTAATCCTGTGTTCGTCGTGCTCCATCTGCTTTTCCGCCTCATCCACCCACTTGGAGACCTGCCTGAAAGATTTTTTTAGGTACTGAATATCTTCTTTAAGACTCTCCCTTTCTAGTCAGGCCTGAGCTAAGTCCTTTTTAATGTCTCTGAACATCTCAAGGATATTTAAGAATGAATCGGATTTCCCTTCAGATTTCTCTGCACTAGTGACTGCCATGTTGCTCACCGTGTTCTCCTTGGGCCCCAGAGCCTGAGAGATGTTCTGTGGCTCGCAGAATCTTTTAATAGAGTTTTTCCTCTACCTTTTTTGAATATCTGGACCTTCTCCACTTCAGTTTTTATGCATTGGCGTCTCTACTTACTTTTTAGTGCTGTATAAATTGCTGCATAAGAGAGAGGCCGCAGCGGAGCTCTAAGATTCTGTGTCTACCCTCGTTGCATGCTCACTAACTAACACCCTCTGCAATCTCTTCTTAACCTTCAACTTCCTTCTCAACCCACCCTGTCTTCCTCCCCACTCCCTTTCTTCTCTGCACAGGATATTTTCTTAGTGGTAAGACTGAAAAAAAATCCACCTCAGTGTTGCTTCTCACTCCTCTTCCTCCCACTTCACCACCTCCTGCCTCTCTTCTATCTTCTTTCTCTCCAGCTTACTTGATGAGGTCACCTCCCTACTCTCCACATCAGACCTCTCTATTTGTCCCCTTGGCCCTATCCCCTTCGATCTCCTGACCTCTATTTCCCCCACTCTCACTGCTGCACATTATTAATCTCTCCCTCTTTAGTGGTTCCCTTCCCTCTGCTTTCAAGCATGCTGCTTCTCCCTTATCATTAATATGTCCAATCTTAACTCCTCCAACCACCTCCCCATCTCTGTTCTCCTCTTTGCTTCCAAACTCTTGAACCGTCTACACCTGTTCTCTTGACTTTTTTTCCTCCAATTCTCCCCTTGATCCTCTTCAATCTGGCTTCTGTCCTCCCCATTTCACTGAGACTGCTCTTGTCAAAATCACCATTGACCTTCTCTTAGCTAAATCCAATGACCTGTACTCCATTCTTGTCCTACTTGATCTCACTGCTGCCTTTGACACTGTTGATCACTCCCTTCTCCTTGACTTGCTTTGTCCCCTTGGTTTCTGAGCCTTGTCTGGTTGTTGTTGTTGTTGTTATTATTATTATAAACACTTGTATAGCACCAGCTGTGTACCTGGCACTTTACAGAACAATGAGATGGATGCGGTCCCTGCCTACGGCTTACAATCTAAAAGACTCGGAGGGGGAAGACAAGGAGAGGGGACATAGGGAGAGACAAGGGACAAAACATTCAAGCGGATGCAAAGTCTCAGATGCACATGCTTGGCTTGGTTGCAGTCAGGGGGAGGGCAGACTGTAACTGTTGAGAGGAAAGTTCTAGCAAGCGTCGAGAAAGTCACTCCTTCAGTGTCTCTCTTGCTGGCTCTTCCTCCACATTCTTCCCCTCTCAGTAGGTGTTCCCCAAGGCTCTGTCCTCAGCCTGCTTCTCTTCTCTCTTTGCACTTTGTCCCTGGGCAAACTCATGGAATCCCATGACTTCTGGTATCACCAGTATGTTGATGATACTCAGCTCTATCTTTCCATCCCCTTTCTCTGTCTCCATCCAGTCTCACATCACAAACTCTCTCTTTGATGTCTAGCCGCTAACTCAAACTTAATATTTTATTCCCCATATCTTGCCCCACCCTGCAAAAAACAACACCCCCCCACCCCCCGTTTCCTCTCTCCTCCTCAATTTTCATTGGTGGGGTCACCATCCAGTCAGTTACACAGGCATGTTGCCTGGGATTTATCTTTGAGTCCTCTCTCTCCTTTGTCTTCCCTCCATTGTTTCTCTCTTAGATTGTAAGCCCACTGGGGCAGGGACCTGTCTGTAATGAATGATTGTAAAGCTTCAGATACATTGCTTGTGCCATATAAGTATTTATTAATAATCATAATTAATAATATTCCAATGTTTTGGCTACCTCTCCCAGTTTTGTGTAATCTGCAGACTTGTTAAGTATTCCCTCCACTCCCTCATTCAAGTCATTATTCAGTCGGTTCAGTACTTCATTGGTTGGTTCAGTACTTGCCTGCCATTTCGAACATCTTCAACCCCTCTTCCCCTATGCATCCAGCACAAATTTCTTGTCTTTACCTTCAAGGCTTTTCATGGTCTTTTCATTTTCATTTTCATTTCATTTCACTTTTAATTTATATCCCGCACTCTCCCATTTAAAAAAATGACTCGAGGCGGCTCTTGCTCCTTCCTATCTTCCTGCCCTCATTTCCTGCTATGTTTCCACCTAGGAATTTTGCTTCTTCTCTATGACCCTCACCTGCCTCAGAGTTGTCTGTTTCCTAATCAGTCTTTGCCCCTTCTTGCATGCTGCCTCTTGTGACTGAACATGTACTCTACTCCTTCTTTTCTGACCCTCAAATCCCTCTTAAATTCTACCTCTTTCCTTAGCTCCTTGCCTCCTCCCTTCCTACAGCTGCTCTCTGATGCTGTTCCTATTCTATCATTCAGGATTCCCCTTCTCTCTTTGTGTCTAAGCTAGACATGTGCACCTGCGACTTCACAACTTTGTGAATGTATCTTTGTCTCCCCTTTCTGTTGTCTTCCCTCGTCCATCCTAGATTTTAAACTCCTCTGGGCAGAGACCTGTCTCTAATGCATGATTATTTGGTGCCACGCAACATTGCTGGTACTATTTTTGCACAGTGGAAGCACATACACGCAAAGGCACCATTCTTGCTAAGTTTTTGGAGTTGAGTGATGCATGGAAGTGAAGAGACCCTTGATTTGATGACATCGGTAGAAACCATGTTTACTATGGCTGCCAGCTGATTTGAAATTTGCTTGATTAATTGTGTTGCTTTTAACCGATTAATCAACTATCTACTAGAAAATTACAGACTATCAAGACTGCTTTTTATATAGCACAGTTCATTGATCCTTCTTTTGTTTGCGGCTAAGATTTTATTTTAAAAAATAACTTTTAAAATTTTTGAAATCTTTGATTTAAATTTTTTTTTAAAATAAAATGTTTAAAAAAATAAAAATATAAAAAAATATAAAAATTAAAAATAAAATTAATTTTAAACAAAAAAATACATCATTTAAAAAAATGTTTACTTTAAAGTCAAAATAGCTACTTTTTACAATATATGTTACTCTACAATCAAATTTGGTAGTTGATTCATCTGACTAATTAAATTGATGCTTTCAGCCTTTGGCATTGCTTGGCTGCAGCTGGCTGATTGGTGCTTACCAGTGCTTCTGGATAGCTCAGGGGCTTTCCAATTACTCAGCGAGATGTTTTTCTTCCTTGCAGAAAGGTGAAAGGAGGAAACATAGATGTGCATCCCTCAGAAAAAGCCCTTGTTGTTCATTATCAAGTGGAAGCAACCATTCTTGGGGAGATGGGAGATCCCATGCTGGGGGAGCGCAAGGAGTGTCAGAAAATGTAAGTTTGTAGCATGATTACTGGGTTATTTTGTTAAAATTGAAGCTTAAACTATACTTCTAATTCTTAAACTATATTTATAATCTTTGGGTTTTTCATACTCCAGTGTATCTCTTGCATTGCTTCTCAGACCTAGCTCTAGCTTATTTAAGTGTTTTTCTGGGAATAACATTATTATTATTGTTGTTGTTGTTATTATTTTAGCTCTTGCATACTGCTCTGCGGAATAGGTTTCCAGGTGCTTTAACCAAAGAAAAGTATCCATATTCTCAATTTACAGAATGAATGAATGAAGAAATTTATTGCATAGCAAACAGCCTTTGCAAACAAACATACATATAAGCACCACAGCCAAAAGGAACCCAGGTGCCCAAAACTAAACAACAGCTCCTATAAAATTGATAAAATATAGCAGTCAACATTATACTTGTAAAATAAGAACACAACATTTTAGATTACACATTTATATGAGCAGGACTCTTTAGCAAGCAGAGCTACCTGCACATTATCATTGGGTTAAGTGGTATGAGCCTTTGACAAAATGGCACCACAGGGCACAAATGTCATAACTCTTAAAACCACCCCTGTACAACCTAAAGAGGGGTAACCTGCTAGGCCTACATGGAGTCTCTCAGTAATAACATTTTAACAGAACAATGAGATGACTGAAATCTGGTAGATAACGCAACCAATACCCCAGCACCCCAAGCTGGTAAAGCATCCCAGGTTCTGATGAAATTTCTTTAATCTCGGAACTTGGGCAAAGAACTTTCTAACATTGGATGATTCATTAGGATCCTGAACCATCGAGAGAGCCACCACCATTTCATGCGGGGAGCGAGACTGCCTCTGGGTAATAAGAGGGTTAATATACTCAGTTTACTGATGGGAAAGTTGAGGCACAGAAAGGAAAGTGATTTGCTCAGTGCCACACTGCAAGCTTGTGGCAGGACTGAAAAGAGAGCTCATGGTGCCTGTCTGCTGAAAAAGAGTTTCCCCTTTATTTGGAGTCCATTGTTTATTCAGTCCAAACAAGTAATTTTGTTGTAATGTGGCCTACACTTCCATATGGACAGCATGCTTGTTGCACCTGCTGAAGCTCATGCTTCTGTATTTCTCAGAGTTTTACTTTGAATGTGAAACTTTCCAGGTCTGACTTTTACCAGAGATTGAACTTTTTGACGAATGCTGAACAAAAGGGGCTCTTTGAAAATAATGAGGCGAAAGGGGGAAAACCCAGATTTTTACACTATTTAAAAATAACAAAAATTAACATGGTACGAGGGTACTTTTAATTTAGAATGAATGTGAATTATATTCAGCTCAGCATGATCACTGACCTTCCATCTACTGGTAGAAAGAGGTCTCCCTTTGTTTGTTTGTTGTCTCTGGTTCTCAGTGGCAGAGATATATCTCTGACCAATACTGTGTGAGGCAACTTTGTACAATCTGCACCCACCGTTTTTATTTCTGAGGGGTCTTTTTCCTATTCTTTACTGAGAAGTTTGGTATTAAAGGTTGTATTACCTTCAGAGAAAGTGTTTGTCTGGAAGTGGATCACTGACTGCTTATTTTCTGGGTATGGGGCAGTTGTCACTCAGTAGCCACTTCTAAGCCAGCTGTTTCATTTGCTCTGATAACATCCTACTCTACTTGACAGAGTTTCCTGCTCTTCTGGTTGTTGGGATAAATGGTTTCCAATCTTGAATGCTCTTGTTAGTAGCACATACGTCGCTCTGGACCAGGGGCCCTCAACTTGATTTGTGCCGAGGGCCGTAAAATGTGGTTTGTACCCAACCCTGGGCTGTATGTGGCCCTGCCCCAATTTGCATAACCCCACCCCCTGGTAGCAAGGAGCTTGGACTGGTGATCTGGGTGGCAGAAGCGGCAGTGAGGGGCTCAAGTGGAGACATCGGCAGCAGCAGGAAGCTAGAATCAGGGAGGAGGAAGGAGGGATCTGGCCAGTACCTTTAATAGGCTTGCTGGCCAGAGGAAGGAGGGTTTCGTGCCAGTACGGGGGCTGGAGGAAAGGTGATTGCCAGAGCAGGAGGAGGCATGGTGGCCAGGCCTCAGGAAAGGTCTTTACGGCCAGGGGGAGTTGGGCTGCAGGAACGGTCCTTGCGGATTTTGTGCAGCCCTGCTCTAGACCATTTCCATTTGGCCATGTAAGTTTAATTCAAGTGCTGAACTTGCAAGATTTGTTTGGTCATTTGAGGAGGAAACCTCATGGAACATGTCTTATAGCATTCGGCTGAAGAGTCTCAATGCAAACACGGACATCAGTTCCCTGGCTCGAAAGGTGGTGGAGGAATGCAAGCTCATTCACGTCTCAAAACTGGCAGAGGTGGAACAGTTGCTATACTACCTGCAGAACCGCAGAGATGCTTCCTCTGGAAAAGGTAAGTGGCAGACAGAACTGGTGGAGGAGGTTGGGAAGGTGAAACACTGCAAATGGAAATAGGCGATGTTCTAGGGTTTCTAACTTGCTCTATGCTTTCTTTGGTACACAAAAAACATAATGGGATGGGGTGAGGTTAAAAAGGGGGAGTGTGTTAGGGAAGCTCATCTCTCTTTAATTAAAATCTTTCATTCTAAACATGACACGGTTATTGCAGATAGTGCCTGAGAGGTGTCCTGCAGAATGCTTTCCAGGTGACTATGCCCTTTCAAAACAATATTTAAAGGAATAGACTATAGGGATGGGCGAACAGATCGCGGTTCGTGTTCGGCCGTTCAGTTCGGCTGCGTTCGGTTCGTCCATTCGACAGTTCTGTTAGTTTGCCGGGTTCGGCCGTTCGGGAAATATTTTGTTATGCGTGTTTTTTTGTTTTTTATATGGTTTTTTTGTTTTTTGTTTTGTTTTTATATGGGTTTTTTCCTTTAATTTATTATTTATTATTATTATTATTATTAACAAACATTTATATAGCACCAGCAGTGTACCTGGCACTTTACAAAGTAATAAAATAGACATGGTCCCTGCCCCTAGGGCTTACAATCTGAGAGACAGGAGCTGGGGGAGAGGCTTAGGAAGGGGAAGAGAGGGAGAGACAAGGGGTCTAACATTCATGAAGATGCGAGGTCTCAAGTGCACGTACTTGGCTTGGTTACGATGAGAATGACAGCAGGCAGGTCCATGTTGCAAGGATAAGGGTAAACCGATCGTAGGTATAGGAATAGTGGCTCAGCAGGATAAAGAGTCAGACAGAGCAGAGCGAAAGAGGTGAGTTTTAAGGAGAGATTTGAAGGTATGAAGGGAGGGGGCAAGGCGGATGTGGACAGGGAGGGCGTTCCAGGCATGGGGGGCAGCAAGTGAGAAGGGACGAAGGCGCTTAGGGGAGCAGGGAAGGCGTGTCAGGGTGAGAGAAGGGACAGAGGAGGAGTGAAGTGCATGGGCTGGAGTATGGAGGGCGATAAGTGCAGAGAGGTAGGGGGGAGCAAGGTTGTGAAGAGCTTTATAGGTGAAGACTAGGAGCTTGTGCAGGATTCGTTCAGGAAGGGGAAGCCAGTGAAGCGAAGAGAGGAGGGGCTGCACATGGTCGAAGCGACTGGCGAGGTAGATGACCCTGGCAGCAGAGTTTTGGACAGAGATGAGGGGAGAAAGGTGAGACCGGGGAAGGCCAGTGAGAAGGAGGTTACAGTAATCGAGGCGAGAGATGACCAGAGCATGAACAAGAGTTTTTAAATTTAATATTATATCTATCTATCTATCTACACTAAATCGAACTGCTGTTAACTATTCTAAATGCTATGAAGTAAATGGATTATCTAATAAGTACACAGGCCTACTCCTATGAACGCTAAAACTAAATCACTAACGCTATCTCTATCACTAAGCTAACTCCTACAACTGTCTACTATCTCTAACCTCTGTATCTGTATCTGTTCGGTCATTTCGACGTTCGGAATTGAGATCAGTTCGGCCAGTTCGTGTTTGGATTCATGTTCGGATTTGGTCGTCCGAACAGGCTGAGTTCGGGTCGAACTCCGAACTTCCGAACCGCGTTCGCCCATCCCTAATAGACAACAACTAAAGTCTTACCTAGCACCTGCAGTTCTGTGTGCTAAATAGTTCAGCTAGCGGTAAGGACAGAATTTTCTCTGGGCTCCTACCTTTATCCTAGGCACAGAGTTCAGTTAAAACAAGGCAGGAGTTTTGTGCTGACTATGTTGTTACTAATGCTATTTAAAATGGTAGTTATAGCCATGCCTTTTCCTCTTATAGACAAGAAAGAAAAATCCAGTAAACCGAAAGATCCACCTCCTTTTGAAGGAATGGAGGTAGGAAAAAGAAATTTTAGATGATGCTAAATATGAAGACTGTTTAATTTTAAGAATGTTTAGATTATGAAAGATAAAATATGTATATACATGAAATGAATAAAATGAGTCTCTCTCTTAAACTTGGAACTTGTTTTAAAATGCTAAATAATATAGAAGAAATGAGTTGAGAAAGGGAGAAGGCTGAACTTTCAGCCTGACTTTCCTAGTAATAAAAGCCAATGAGTGTGTGCTTACATCTGGCATAATGCCTCTTTGAAATATCCTTTGGCTTTATTATTGCACCTTCTGTGTTTTCCTGGTATTTAACAACAATACAGGTTATTGTTCTACATCTTAATACTAAGTTGCAAACTGTTAATATTTTGACTTTCCCACTGACTGCAGTGGGACTACCTATGTGTAAAGGCAGGAATTTGCAAGGCTGTTCTTACTGCACATTGGAAATACTGCTACTTTTCCTCCATGTTAAAGGTCAATTGTGTCTGGTGTTTTCAGATTGATGAACTTGCCAATATCAATGACATGGATGAGTACATTGAATTACTGTATGAAGATATTCCTGATAAGGTGCGTGGCTCTGCCCTTATCCTGCAGCTGGCCAGGAACCCTGATAATCTGGAAGAACTGCTACTCAATGGTAACTCCCAGACTGTCTTATAACATTCCCTCATTGTGGCTGGAGCTCTTTCCTCTGGCATGCACACAGGCATATGGAGTTCCAAGACTAGTTCTTTCACAGTAAGAATATAAAGTTAGTCAGCAGTATTTATTGCTGATTCTGCACATTGCAGTAGAACCCAAAATGTACTAAGCGCTCTACGGACTTCTAGAAATCACAGCCTCTGTACATAGCTTTCAATCAGACAAACAAGAATGGACAGGAAAGATCCAAAGGGCTCAAGCTACTGTTAGGATAGAAGTCTTGTTAAGTTGGTTCCTTTATCTTTGTGGCAGGACACAGCCTGACAAGGCTGTGGCCTCTTTAAGAGACCCATGCCTGCTGGCCTGAGGACTGGGCTGCAACCGGGATTGAACTGAGCAGCTGGGTAAAGATTTGGCAGAATCAGTCCTATAGAGAGAGTGGGAGGGTACTGGCCTTTTAAGGGCTGAGAGACTGGAGGTCCAGCCCTGCACACTCTGGGCATATAAGAAGAGACAATGTTCCTGTTGCTGCTGTTGCACATGGGGAGCCGGGCAGAGCCTGGGCAGTCCAAGGTAACAGGCACAGAGGTGGCCTGGACTGCACGGATTCCCTGTTCTGGGGCTCTCTGCAAAGTTAGGGAAGCTTGGATCCTTCTGCCTCGGGCCCCTGATACCAGGCGTCGTAGTGCCTACAATAAGTCAAGCAGGTGGGAGGGAGGGGTGGTGGTATCGGTTTCTCCCCTCCCACCTTCTGCTGCTGCAGTACCGAAGAGGCTAGCGAGTGGATGAGAGTTCCTGCCAGCTCTACCTACCCCCCGCCCCAGCTCACCCCAGGGACCACTGCCCCTGGAATTCACCCATGCAGCGAATTCATCTCAGCAAGGTGGGGAAGGAAATCCATGGTGGTGACTCCAGCTGGCAGCCTCAGCCACAGCTCGACAATGTAACACGCATGTGTGACTAAAGATTTATACCATTCACCTTAATGGGAAGTTCAACTCCCGTTAACATTTCATTCAAAATACAATTGTATTCTCCAAAGCATCAGTGATTAATAGAGATTTGCCTTTAATTATCTAGGATATTCATTTTAACCTAGGTAACTTAATTCTAAAGATATCATCTGAAAAGGGCTTAGTCACAACCTGGAAGTAAGCTGCCTCAAAAGTCCCATGTTAAAAATAGGCAGAGATTCAATAGAATCTCTTGTCTTGCCTTAACTACAGAGGCATGACCGCACCTCTATAATAAAAGGACTTTACTGAAGCTCATTCTCTGAGACAGTGACTATTTTGGGCCTAATCCTGCGGGGACTTGCCCCGGATAGCTGCATCCTGTTATAATCTTCTTTTGCCCCCCCACCAACTCCCTCCCTCTTCCATTTTTCCCAGATGCCCCAATTCCCCTGCTCTGCCATTACAGTCCCAGTGTTTCCTTTGTGCCCTTCCTGTGTTGTAGGGGGTAGGTACAGTCTCCATGAAAGACTTGGGTGAAGATAGCAATCCTGTTACTGAAAGCACCTGAAGATCAGGGGGCTAACTGGTTCTGTATGGTTTTACCTGCTCCCCTCACTGGTTGGCAAAATCAAACCGATGCAATCAGATCTGTCAAGCAGCATTATCTGCTGGTGTTTTCTGTACTGCTGGATGATCTCAAGAGAAGGATCAGTATGATGAGAAAGGGATGGTGGTATGTGTTGGGAGAGGGGCAGAGAGGGGAACGAGGAGAGAAGAAGAGCATATGGGAAGGAAGAAAAGTTTAAAGAATAAAGGTGAGATTGAACAATAGCAATCCATATTGGTGAAAAAATATGTGCAAGATTTGGAAAGATGAAAGAAGAGTGTTACAGAAAAGATGGGCGAGAGAGAGAGTGGTTGAAAAATACATGAGACACCGCTTACAGCATAGTCTGAGAGGACTTGGGGAAGGGCCTACTTGTGGCTTCAACACATAGACAGCAGACCTAAAACTAAAGTTTTTGGAAGGCACTTTTGTAACCTGGAATGATGCTGTCATGTAATAGAATTGTATGTTAATGCACTCTGTTTCCCAAACTGTGAAAGGAATAGAACTCCTAATAAAACATCTAGCTCTCTTCCCCTCAAATATGTTCCCAGCTGTGGTTTGTATGAGAAGGGTTATCTTGATCACCTGACCTTTCCTGTAAGAATTCTTCCCTAATCAGCCTTCTGTAGTAGGAAAATAACAGTTTCCTTGGCTATTTCATAATGATGGTCTGCAGCGCATCACAGCAATTTCCCAAGCCTCTAAGGGGATTTAGGTACTAAGTCCTCATTAATTTTAACGGGAATTGGGTATCTCAGTTCTTTAGAGAGCTTTGAAAATCTCAGCCCCTCTCTCTCTCTCTCTCTCTCTCTGATCTTGGCCTGCATAGTCACAGAGCAAGATCTCTCCATTATAGCCCTCCAGCTGAAGATCCATAACCCTAGCAAGGGTTGGTATAAGAGGTTTTAATGAGTTTTATTTATGTCTGTTATCTTATGTGTTGTAATTTACCCTTGGGCTAGGGTGGGATAAAAAATTTAAATAAATCTGGAGAGGAAGCCAAAAATCACTTGCAAGGAAACGGCAAAAAGTTCTGATTGAACTGGTATTCTTGTGAACACAAGGTGGCCTTCTGTCCCCCTCTGGTGTCTGGACAGTGTCTGGAGATTTATGATGAGTCTGCAAAAGTATCCGCACTAATAGAACAGAGGTGGGCAAATGTTGACTCAGAAGCTGTGTGAGGCTCTTGGGCACCTGTGCTGTGGTTCTTGCTGGAAGTGATTGCCTGGGAGTGTGTCTATGTGACTCCCTCAGGAACAAGAGAAACCAAGATGCCATTTCTACCACTGGAGCCTGCTGGAGGCTGGGGGTGTATGCCCTGCACAATTATTGCTGCTGCTCCAAATCACCAGGCTGCCAGGGAGGCAGAACTTTGATGTGGAGGGCAGGGGGAGGGGGAATCTTGTAATGCATCTTGTCTCTCTTGGTGATACAAAAATTTTGGCATGTGGCTCTTGTGCGTGAGAACTCTGCCCACCCTGTAATAGACCTTGAGCCTTTAGCCTGGGCAATAGAGGCACATTTTTTTAGATCGAGTGACTCCAGGCAGAGTGGATGTTTCACAGTGATGTCAGTGGCTGCTTTTAGATGATCATTTAAAACGTCTGATTTTTAAATGTGATCATGTAAACTTAAAACATTTTTTAAAAACCACTTCCTTGTTTTTTAGGTTGTTCTTTTAAAAACACCTTTCTCCCCTGTTTACAGAAATGTTTTAATTTGGAAATGTTTCATAGCAATTGCTTTGGTTGTGTAAACATTTAAACAGGCTGCAGAACCCTTTACTAGAGTGCCGGTGGGAAAGAGTTAACTAGAAATTAACTAGTTAGTGCATGGGACTAACGAGATTAACAAGAGCTGACCAGGGGAGAACTGAAATTAACAAGAGCTGGTCAGAGAGAGGAAATCTGAAATTAACAAGAGCTCTGCGGTGGACTGGACAGGCTGAGGTACTGACATTAACAAGAGCTGGCCAGGGAGAGGAAAACTGAAATTAACAAGAGCTCTGCAAGGGAGGAACTGAAATTAACAAGAGAAATGAAATTAACAGGAGCTCTGCAGCAGACCCACATGCTGAGGAACTGAAATTAACAAGAGAACTGAAAATAACGACCTGTGCAACCCTTATAACAGATCTCCCAAGTCTTCCAGCATAATGCTTTAGGCTGTTTTTAGAAGATCTGTTTACACATACAATTCATAGAATGTTTTAGTAAAGATCAAAAATGTTTTTCTTATGATACCTTAAGAACCTTTCAGTGTGACTGTCTAAAAACAGCTAGTGTGTTTGGAATAGGAAGGTCATCTATACGAGTGTACACTGTGGACATTCACCTGAATCTTGTTTTTTCTTAGAAACTGCACTGGGTGCTTTGGCCAGAGTACTGAGAGAAGACTGGAAACAGAGTGTGGAGCTTGCTACTAATATAATTTATATCTTCTTCTGTTTCTCTAGGTAAGTACAAGAATGTAGTGCAGAGGCAAGGAGCAGCTTTGATCAGTTTGATATGTTTTCTATTTTCTGCTGTTCCTTAGTGGTTTTGTAGCACACTTTAAAGTGTTTGATCATGTATGTATCACTACATATGGAGAGACTGAGGCACAGAGAGTAAGTTATTGGCATGCTAAAGAAGCCACAATCCAAGAAGACAAAAAACCCAACCAATTGTTGTCTTGTCCAAAATAATATGCATCAGAGAGGACTAAATTAAAAATTGCTATTTAATTATACAACAGATTTACAAAAATACAAAACCATTTAATATTATACAGTAAACATGTAGAGAGAGTATCTTTTAAGGTAAAAAATATGTAATAATGAGCTATCCAGTACAATAAAATCCATGTATTTCATATGGTCTATACCCAATGTGTTTCAGTGTTAATCTTCATTAGGGCTGAATACAATTATAGAAGAACTTCTGAGAGTGCATAATTTTATTGTGAACATCCATGACTGTGAAAAAAAATCATCCATCAATACTGTTCAAGAAATATATTATTCCATTCTTGGATTAAAAAAAAAAGATTGGAGTTGAAAAAACCTAAATAGAATCACAATGAAACATAATCCCAGTAGTTTATTTAAAAAGCACAGGGACAATAAAATTGAAGCTTACTGATTTATATCCCCTTCATAACAAAAATTATATGTAATAAAGACATGTCTCATTACTTCTAAATTGTATAAAAATCTATCAAAGTTAGGAAAAAAGGGAGTATGTTTACCATTGTGGTCACTAGGAAAAACTTGCAGACTTCTCTTCCCAGTAGCAAGACAGCAGAATAAAGGGGCAAATGCTACCTTGTTTCTGCGGGTCAGTTTAGCCAATGTGGTGTTGCTGCATACTGTTTAGCCAACCCTTAGCTATTGGAATATAAATGTATACCATTAATTAATGGTAAAACTATAAGGAATTAAATTAAATCCCAAAAAGGCTAGGGAAAATTTTTACCACTGTGATCACTTGCAACAGCCTCCCTTCACAGCAAACAGATCAACAAAATGAAAGGGCAAATGCTTATATCTACTGCTTAAGTAACCAATTTATTCCAGCTGACACGATCAGCTGGAAAAACCACCTGGCTGCGGTTTGAAATTAATTAGCCCGTTGACCGATAGGTGGGCTCTAACTGACCTGAGAGGGGGTACAAAAGAGTTAATAAACCTTTTTAGTGAACTTCTACTACTCCATGACTTTTTCAGCCATAATGGGCTCAATTGCTCTGTGGTGTTCCATGCCACACCCCCCTGTTTTTTTAAATTATTATTATTTAAGGTTTTAATTCTGATGCTGCTAGGGGTCAGTTTGACCCCAATTAAAGTGCATAGGAAACTGAAAGTACTATGTGCCTAGGGTGCTGGGGGTAATATAGACCTCTCAAATGCTGTTAAAAATAAATAAATGTTTATTATTGCTTTAAATGCTTAAACCAGAACTTGTTCGTTCCTTCTTTTCTCACAACAAATGGAAATAGAAAGAAATATAGCATTGTGACTGTTTGCAATAATGACCTTTTCATGTGTACAAAAATATCAGTACAGATGCTTTTGAGGGTCTATTATACCCCAGTCTAAAGAACCACTTTACAAACCTAAATTGAGTTGTATATTTTTTTGCAGTTATAACCTTACTGGTGTGAACCTTCAAAACTGTTTTTTTTCATCATAGCTTAATGCAGAGATCATTTTGAAAAATACTTACCAATCAGCCATATGGGGTTGTTTGGACCCCTCCATTTTCCTGCTAAGTGAACCTTTTGGTCAGTAAGGGTTAACAGTAAAACCTGTTTGCAGTAACGTGCTTATCTAAAGACCAATTAGGAGACTTCATGGAGCCATCTCAGAGGAATACAAAGTGTGCTAATGATCCCTCCATTTACTTGCTAAGTAATCCTTTTGTCAGTAAGAGTCAACATTAACATTAAATTGACCTTTTTGCAGTAAGGTTGCTATCTAAAGGCAGATTCAGACTTCATGTAGCCATCTCAGAGGAATACAAATATAATTAGATAGAATCACTAATTGCTTTGTAAACCCTTGGCACCCCAGTTGAAAACTCAGCTGCTATTCCTGTGTAGTTGGTTAGTGTTAACATTGTAGCCATCGTGGGGTATTACTGACCCCTGCTGCCTTTTGTTGTATTCCTATTCCTGTCCTCTCCCCACAAAATCTTGATACAGTTTGACTATAGTCCTTGGGATGTTTACAGTATGAAGTAATTATGCAAATGCTGACAGATCGAAAGCTTCATTGAGTCCACAAGGAACCTCCATTTTAAATTTTAAAATCCACCAGCAATCTCTCATAAGAAAGAATCCAAATCACCACCTGTAGAGAAAACTAATTCTAACCCCTCCCCCCCCAAACAAACTCTGTAAATGAATTATTATGTTCCAAGAAATGCTTAACCAGTGGTGCTGAAAGTTTCTGGTTCTCTGTATTACTGCTATTCTCATGAATGTGTGCTCACAATGATTTAATGGTCTTTCCAACACAGTCCAAAGTATTCCTGGGTGTCGTGATCAACCTGTCTTTGCATTTAGAAGAGCAAGGAACCTGAGGGATAGATTGGTACATGTGATCTTACTGTTTAGAAAAGCCTGATACTATATTTAATTCATCTGTTGTCTTAGGCCATTATCCATGTGGTCATTGCATACCTGCAAACAAACATCTAAGATGCAATTTTGATTAACCCCCTGATGATAAAATGATTTTTCTAAGGGGTTTTTCCAATTGTTCCAGCAAAGAAGTTATTTACATAATTAGATGTGAATGCAACAAGTTATATGTTGGAAAGATCATTAGATTTAGAAACATCCGTGTCAGTCCAGGGGCCCTGCCAGCCCTAACCCCCAAATATCTCAGGACTGTGGGGAGTTGAACACAGGAATAGACACCAAATTTCTCTCCTGATAGTCTCGGTGGTCCATCCTCCCCCGTGCCCCCCACCATACCTCCCCATACTCAACACGGTCCCAATAGCAGCCCCCCTCCAAACCCCCTACATACTGGTTCTCCCGGCATCTGATTGTCAATCCCTATCTCCAAAAAGGGTCCACAAGGAGACAGGTGTCCGGAGAGGGTCACCCAAACCTGGCATCCCCAGATGCAGATCAACACAGGTGGGGAAAAGCTCTGTCTCCCTCTGCATATCTATACCGCCCCCTCACAGGGGGCCGAATCCACAAGATCTCTCCTGCCCCTTTCCCCTCTGCCCATACCGCCCTTCTCACTGGGGGGTAGGTAGTGAACTCCCTCCCTCCCTCTCACAGAGGGGTCAGGGCATTCTCACTCCTCCTCTTCCTACCTCTCCCTATGCTTGTCCCTCACTCCCACACCACTTCCTCCCCTCCCCCAAATCCTGACCCCTCCCTCACAGGAGGCCATGACACCCTCTCACCCTTTTTCTCCCAGCCTGTACCCCACCCTCTTATAGGGGGGCCAGGGCATTCTTACTCCTTCTCTTCCTCCCTCCCTCCCCTATGCATGTCCCCCCCCTCCCCTCACAGGGGACCTATGGCCCTTCCACTTTCCCCCGCTCTCCCACCCTCTTTCCCCCAGCCCGTACCCCCCTCACGGAGCCAGGGCACTCCCCACCCACCCTCCCGACTCTCCTTACCCACAGCCCCTGTCTCATTGGGGGTTTATAACAACACCCCTCACCCACCCAACCCAGATCCATCCCATATCCCCCCTCCCACACATCCCAACCAATCTAAGACTATTTTAAACAACTTTTAAAACAAATAAAACAACAAGCAAACTCTCCATCCCGCTGCCCCTAAACAGGCCCATAAACTGCCACCGCCTTTAGGGCTTTACTAGTCCTAGAAAGGTCTATATGCAACCTGAGGGCCAGGGGTGTGAGTGGGGCAGCCCCAGATGGTTTACAGTCCTACCTCTGCAGCAGCTCCTCCAACAGCAGCCTTCCTCCCCTTGCAAGGGCTGGAGCCCTTATGCGAGGTTGGTGGCTAATAAAACATCAACCATCCATGATCTTATTCAGGAAGAGGCCACCAACCTCATTTGCGTTAGAGACCTGGCTGGATGAGGCGTCTGGGCCAATTTTGTCCCAGATGGTTCCAGTCGGGTACTTGGTGCAGCATCAGCCTAGGATTAGGGGCCAGGGTGGCTGTGATCTATAAAGCCACCTTTTTGGAGGTATCTGGTTCCTGACTTGTCCAATATGGAGTGTGTCCACCTCATGTTGAATTGGCTGGGGATAAATTGGGAATTCTTCTGGTGTACCGACCACCCCACCACACAACTGACTTCCAGGCTGCTGTAGCCAAGCTGGTCTCGGAGGTGGTGTTGATATTGGCCCTACTTACTGGCTTGGGTGATTTCCACATGCATGCCAAGGCCAGCCTTTCAGGGGTGCAGCAGGAGTTCATGGCTGCTATGAAAACCATGGGCTTATCCCAGGTAATATCTGGCCTGATGCATGAAGTGGAATACGCATTGGATTTGAGGATTTGCACCAGCCTGGAAACAGGCATTCCAGTTATCGGGGGTGGTGTTACAACACTGTTGTCATGGTCGGAGCATTACCTTCTGAAAGCCCAGATCTCAGCCCTCCTATGCCGTTGTTAGGGTGGTGGATAGGTTAGGTTGGTCCACCCCCAGAAGCTAATGGATCCAGTTGGTTTCCAAAATTCTCTCCGGGATTTACCTGCTGATCTTAGCAGCTATTCTGTCAATGAACTTGTGGCTTTATGGAAGGATGTTCTGACCAAGGCCATTTACAAGGTTGCACCCAGCTGTTTGCTTCCACCGCTGCAGCGGCACAGATCCCCCGGTACACAGAGGACTTGAGGCGGCTGAAGTGGGAGGGTAGGCGTTTAAAACGCAGGTGGTGGTAGACTCATGCTGAAGCCGACTGATTGCAGCATAGATCCTTTTTGAAGGACTATACCGTGGCTATGAGGGCAGTGAAGAAAGCATTCTTCTCCCTATCATAGCATCTGCAAAGTTTCGTGCAGCGGTGGTGTGGGGCCTGGTTAATCTGGTCTGCCTCCGTCTGGAAATGGAGTCATCTAATGGTTGCCGTGAGATTTTTATTAATTACTTTGCAGACAAAATTGTTCATATTTACCATGACTTAGGTGCTGCCACTTTATCTGCAGAATTGGAGTTTGGGGTTATGGAAGCTCAGTCTTGTCCTGTTTGTTTGGATCAGTTTCAATTGGTGTCAGCCACTGATGCAGAGGAGGTGTTTGGGACGATGAGGGCAACCAGTTGTGAATTGGATCCTTGCCTGTTCTGGCTGGTGAAAGCCAGCCGGGAGACATTGGGAGACATTGGGGCCGTTGCTGGCTGGGATTGTCAATGCCTCCCTTCGCAGGGGTAGGGTGCCAGATGCCCTTAAAATGGTGGTTGTCTTGCCCCTGCTTAAGAGGTCATCTTTGGATGCTGACTCGCCGGCCAGCTATTGACCTGTCTCTAACCGTCTCTTTTTAGGGAAGGTTATTTAAAGGGTGGTTGCCTGACAGCTCCAGGCTCATCTTGATGTCGTCTGATTCCTGGACCCCTTTCAGTTGGGCTTTCATCCTGGGTATGGCATGGAGTCTGAGCTTGTGGCCTTGATTGATGACCTGCACCTGGAGATTGATGGGGAATTCTACCCTGTTGATCTTGTTAGATCTTCCAGTGACCTTTGATACAGTTGATCACGAGGTGTTGTTGACACGACTGCAGGACCTGGCAGGGGGTGCGCAGGTCTGCTGTTGAATGGTTCTGCTCCTTCCTCTCGGGGAGGACCCAGAGAGTGGTGATGGGCGATTGCTTGTTGTCCTCTCAGAACCTCCCCTGTGGAGTTCTGCAAGTTTCTATTCTGTCTCCTGTCTTGTTCAATGTGTATATGAGGCTGCTGGGTGAGGTCATTCAGAGGTTTGGGGTGAAGTGCCATCAGTACTCTGATGGCACTCAGCTCTACTTCTCCTTTTCATCCAACCCAGGCCATGTAGTCATGATGCTTACTCGATGTCTGGCTGCTGTCGGGGACTGGATGAGGATGAGCCGATTGAAGCCAAATTCAGATAAGACTGAGGTGATGATGGCTGGCCGACCTTGTGACTTGGAGGGGACTGGGATTCCTGCTGTTGATGGAGTCCAGCCCACTCTGGTCAGTCAGGATCGCAGTCTTGCAGTGTGCTTCTGGACTCATTGCTGAGCCTGTATCGTCAGGTTGCGATGGTGTTCAGGAGTGCTTTTCACCAACACCATCTGGTGAGGAGCCTGCGGCCTTTTCTTTCTGACTCTGATCTGACCACCGTCATACATTTTTTCATCACCTTGAGGCTGAATTATCACAGTGCACTCTACATAGGGCTTGATGACTGTTTGGAAGCTGCAGCTGGTGCAGAATGCAGCAGCCTGCCTCCTTTCGGGGATGAGTTGCGGGGAGCACGTTACACCGGTGCTTCGAAGTCTGCACTGACTGCCTATAGCTTTCTGGGAACAATTCAAGGTGCTTGTTTTTGATTTTTAAAGCTCTACGTGATCTGGGCCCCACATTTCTGCAGGAATGCCTGTCCTTCCATTCCCCATTGTGGCTCGTGCGGTCAGCTGGGAGCACCTTCCTGTAGGTACTGTATAGTCTGGTTCATACGACAAGGGCTTGCAGAGGGGCTTTCTCAGTTGCTGTCCTGTTGCTGTGGAACTCCCTTCTCCCAGAAGAACTTCCTTCCCGCCTGAGCATCTTCCAGAGGCAGTGCAAGACTTTTTTGTTTATAAAGGCATTTGGTGGCTAGTGATTGGGTGGGAGGGTTTTTTGGAGGCTGGGGTTAGAGTGACTGGTTCTGAGATGAGGGTAGGGTTTTTTGTAATGTATTTTAACGTTATTTAATTGTATTATGTTCTTACTATTGTAAGCTGTCCTGAGCCTTTTGGAAAGGGTGGGGTATAAATTTAACTTACTAAATAAATAAGTAAATGATTCTATTTAGGGTTTTTTCATCTCCAGTCGGTTTTTCCTATACAAGAATGGAATAAGACATTTCTTGAAGAGTATTGATTTATTTTATTTCACAGTCATGGCTGTTCACACTAAAGAAGAACAGCATGTGTGGCTGTGGCACAAGTGCTGGACTGAAACAGGGTACTGCCATGCAATAAGAGGGACTGATGGAAGGAATGGGCTAGTAAAAATGAAGTATTTACATAACCTTTCTAGAACTATTGATTGTACAGCACCAGGTACATTGCTTTCACTATATAAATAATAGTGCCAACAGTGTACCTGGCACTGAATAATCTTTTAATTACAGTCGGGTCCCTGCCCCGATGGGATTACAATCTAGGAGAGACAAGGGGTTGGGAAAGAAGGGAGAGGGGATCATAGGGAGAGATGGGGTTACATTCATAAAGTTGAGAAGTCACAGGTGCATGTTTATTTTAGTTACGGGGGAGGAAGAAAAAAAAAATGCTTATCTGGCTTGCAAGGCTGTTAGCATGAAAGCATTTTCTGGTTGTGTGTTTGTAGCAGGGAGCAGGCTGCTTGGGTGCCTGGCCCTTGAAGTGATACAGGAGAGAGCCTCCAGAACCCAGAGAGGCGGGTGGGGTGGGAGGCTAATGGGGCCAGCCCAAAGCCTAAGAAGCTTGAGCTGCTTAGTGAGGAAGAGAGGTTTTTGTGGAGGAACCAGGAGCCGAGGTGAGGTTCTGCTTAGGGACTAAGCAACCCAGGAGTGAGGGCTGGACATGAGAGAGGCAGGAGCCAGGACAGACTCTGCCTATAGAGAGAAGATGACTACTTGGCTTCAGGATGACTACCTGGCTTCAGGAGTGCCTGTCCAGGGCAAAAGAGTCCAAGGCCCTAGAGCCCAAATTTAGGCCCAGGACCAAGGGCTGTATAATAAAGGACTTTTTCTGTGGAGTTCGAGTTCTTGGGGAGCTAGATCCAGGTGTGATTTACCTCTCCAGAATATTACCCTGCTACTGTACTACTTGGAAATCTAGCTACCTGAGATGTGAAAATGGCATTCTGGCTTTATTTTTCACCTGCACCACTACTCTTTCTCAATATAGTTTTTCTCAGTTCCATGGACTAATCACACACTACAAGATTGGAGCTCTGTGTATGAACATCATTGATCATGAGCTGAAGAGACATGAGCTCTGGCAAGAGGAACTCACCAAGAAGAAGAAAGCTGATATCCTTCCAGTGTGGCTGCTAGTAATAAATTATTATTATTTTTATTATTATTATTACCATTTATATGGTGTCAACAATTTACTTGACACTGTACACTCAATAGAGATAGGTCCGTCTCCCAGAGGGCTTGCAATCTAGGAGAGACAAGGGAGTGGGGAAAAAAAAGGCGAAGGGAACATAGGGAAAGACAGGAAAATATTGGAAAATAACAGATGCATATGCTTAACTTAGTTACAGGAGACAAGGGGAAGATTGATTGAGAGGACAGAAGTAGAAGCATCAGTGAGCAATCAGAGGGTATAAGGAGCTAGGGAAAGCCTGACAGAAGAGGTAGGTTTTCAGGAGGGATCTGAAAGTTGAGAGGGAGAGCGTAGAACAAATGTGCTCATGAATGAAGTTGTATAGGGAGCAGCATGGGAGAGGGTGCAAATATGTCTTGAGGAGCAGGGGACTTGGGGGCAGGTGATGGTGGTGGCAGAGCAGGGGCAAAGGTTTCTGGTGGGAAAGTAGAGGGAAACCAGTGTAGAAAGATAGTGAGCAATGCCATGAAGAGCCTTGAAGGTAAAGACAAGGAGCTTGTGCTGAATATGAAAGGGGAGAGGGAGCCAGTGGAGGGGGGAGGAGGAGCTGTACATGATGGAGTTGACAACCGAATGTTAAATGGAAGTGAGAGGGACCAGACATGAGCAAGGAAGGCCAGTAAGGAGGTTGCAATAGTCTAGGTGAAAGAGAACTGGAATATGGACTAGTCTTGGCATTGGAAGCAATAAGGAAGGGCTAGATTTTAGCAATCTTATGCAGTGAGAAGAGATTGGACTTGGCTACAGGCTGGATATAATGTGCAAAGAAGAGGGAGGAGTCAAAGAAGAACCCCAGTCTATGTGCCTGAGGGACAGGCTGGATGGTGATACCATCAATGGCGATTGAGAGGGAAGAGGGACAGGAAGGTTTTGGGGAAAGATTGAGTTCAATCTTAGACACATTAAGCTTGAGTTGATGGTGAGACATCCAGACAAATGTCCGAGAGACAGCTAATGATGCAAGATTGAATGGAGGTGGAGAGAGTGAAGCATGAAGAGAGTTGAGTATCATCGTCATACAGGTGATACTGGAAGCTGTGGGGTTCAATGAGTTTGCCCAAAGTTAGAGTGTAACGGGGCAAGAGAGCCCGGAACAGAGCCTTGGAAAACTCAGGCAGAGGGGAAGAAATGCAAAGGAGGTACCAGAAAAAGACACATTGAAAGAGTAGTTAGGGAGATAGGAAGAGAACCAGTCAAGAACAGAGCCCTGGAAACAAAAAGAGCCAAGCGAGTCAAGGAGAAGGGAGTGGTAAACTGTGTCACAGGTGATGGAAAGGTTGAGTAGCACAAGAATGGAAAAAGTTTATTAGATTTGGCTAGGAGAGGTCATTGATGTTTTGGGGAAGGCCAGTTTCAGTTGAGTGGAGAGGATGGAAACCATATTGAAGGGAGTCAAGGTAGGAATTGGAGGAGAGGAAGTCAAATAGTGGGTTTAGGGTGTAAACAAACGAGATGTTAGCCCACACCAGGTCATTGTCCACCTGCCCATTTATTAACAATTTGCCTTCACCGGCCATGTGGACACACAGACCCCACTCACGATGGGGTCCCAGAGCATGTGGAGCCTGCTGTGCTCGCGAGCGTGGGCTAAAGTGCGCCCACATCATGTCCCCTCGATAAGGTTGCATGCAAACTTGAATGCATACCGGTCCGCAAGGACCATAGAGTCACAGGTGAAGAGCCCATAGTGTTCCGAGGAGTGACTGTTTCCTGCCTCTTCTCTGCTCTCACTTTCACTGGTTCACACAAACGTCCACTTTAAAAGCCCAGATTCAATTGTGTTGTCCCAGCTTGTTCTGGTTTTCAGCATGTGCCCAATAGTTGCTCTTCCTGAGCCGCTACATACTGAGGAGTGACTTCCATTGGCTTTCGGTTGCTTTGGTTATGTCTAACACCTACAGCCAGGCATCCACCAGAGGAGTTGCCTCAACTGTGGCTTCTCAGTCACTCTCTGCCTAGTGATATGCCTGCCAGAGGTGTATTCCCTGGAGTGAGGTAGAGACCAAGGTCTTCATTGCTATAGTGCTATAGGAATGAGGCGGTGTTCCAAAAGAACGCCCTCTAAATGGTGCAGCAGAGATACAACAGGGATATGAATTGGCCTTGGCAGTAGGCCAAGGACCTACAGAGGGGCTAGGAGGCGATTTGGGACAAAAACTTTGCCTCCGACTGCGGGAGGCAAACATTGCTGTACTACAAGCTGCTGGACCAATTCCTGTGTGTTGATGGCGAGAGCAGTATCCTGCGTCTACAACTGCATCCTCGCCAAGGGCCAGAAACGGGGCATACAGCATATGACGGGGGGCTAAAATACTGGGTGGGGAAAGCAGCATGGTGGGATGGTGGGGGTGAACTACAATGGCGGTGCTTTATTTTTGCGTGGCTAGGTACTCATTCATGGTTTTCTTCGGGTGTGTGGAGAGATGTAAATTGGGTGGGAAGGGCAACCTTTAAAATGGACGGGAAGGGCAGGAGGTGGTGGGGCTGGAACACCAGGGTGGGAAGCTGGGTGGGGTGGTCTGAACTAATATCTTGTTGCCTTGCTACAGGTCTGCCACTGTAACAGGCACGAACAGATCCCTCAGCAAAACGCGCCCAGTGCAACAGAACCTGCAAATTTGCAATTGGCGGCACAAGAAGGATTTGGCAAGGGAGCTTCCTGGGAGCGACCACGCAGTGGGCGGATGAGATCTGGGACGTGAATCGGTTGCATGACCGAGTAGGACAGGCAGCTTCTGTGGCAGAACCCAAGGCTTTTGCAGCTGAGGCCCATCTTGACCGCTGGTGGGAGGACAGGCACTGGGCCCACCTCTGGCAGCAGTTGAAGCAGTTGGACAGAGTTCCTGAGAAGGCGAGCAAGGGTATATGGCAGCCGGCTGGTACGGACTTAAGTCTGTCCTGGTCTCTCCACATCTAGGCCTCCCTGCTTGAGCATGTAGCTGGTGTGGCTGTGGGCATTGTTGCTCGGGGTCAGGCGCCCTATGCCAACCCCTATTGGCAGTTCACACCCCCAAACCTGGATTCACAGCCACCTGACCTGATTTCCCCAGCAATCGACCCCCCAGCTAAAGCAATCAAGCTTTCTTCTCCCTGTGTTCATGCCGCTGAATGCCATGTGGGCTAGACATGCCTCTCGCAACACCAGTCCTGCTTCGAACAGCATGCCTTCAGCGAACAATCCCCCACACTTTCTACAGCCAGATCCATGGAAGGAGGAGGAAACTGTCCCCTATCAGTTGTGCCACCCCCTAGAGCGTGTGCCCAGCTGCTCTCAAAAGGGGCAGGTAGAAGACGAAACAAATAGACTTTTGAAATAATTAAAAGCAGTTTCTTTAATAATGGAAGTTCACTAAAGTTAAATTAAAATTAAATTAAAGTTTGTTTATTTATTTGAATTTATACACCACCCTTCCGATAGAGGCTCAGGGTGGCTTACAATTAATAAAACAAAATTCAAACAATAAAAACTCCGACCCTACCCCAAAACCCAGCCAATCCCTATCCCCGCCTGCCAAATGCTTTTTAAAAAAAAAAATGTTTTACACTGCCTCTAGAAGATGCGTAGGCTAGAGCTCAAATGAGCCTCCTGGGGAAGGGAGTTGCACAAAACTGGGGCAGCAACTGAGAACGCCCTCCTGAGCACCCCTGTCCCACGGACAAGAGTAACAGATGAAACCTGCAAGAGGGTGCTCCTGCAGGGGCCACAATGGGACATGGTAGGAAAGGCATGATATATCGGACCCAGACTATTTAGGGCTTTAAAGGTTAAAACCAGCACCATGATTTGTGCCTGAAAAGCTATAGGGAGCCAGTGCAGACTTTGGAGCACCGGCGTAATGTGCTCCTGACGGTTTGTCCCTGAAAGGAGCAGAGCTGCAGCATTCTGCATCAGCTGCAGCTTCCAAACAGTCCTGAGGGGACAACAAGCTATCACCTGTCATCACCCACTGGAACCTCCTAGACAGGAAAGAAAAGAACCACTTGAGTGGTCCACACCCCTGCCAGGTCCTGCAGTCAACAACACCTTGTGATCAGCTGTATTGAAGGCCACTGAAACATCTAACCAGATCAACAAAGTAGAAATCCTCTTCTCTATCTGAAGATCATTGACTGAAGCCACAAGCGCAGTGTCTGTGCCATACCCAGGACGAAAACCTGACTGAAATGGGCCCAGGGATCCAATAATGTCGAGATGAACCTGGAGCTGTTGGGCAACCACCTGTTCAATAACCTTGCCTAAAAAGGGAAGATTAGAGACAGGCTGATAGCTGGCCAGGGAGTCAGCGTCCAAAGATGGCTTCTTAAGCCGGGGCTGGACCATCACTTTTTAAAGGGTGTTGGACACCCTCCCCTCCCATAGGGAAGTGTTGACAACCCCAGCCAACAACGGCCCCAACGTCTCCTAGCTGACTTTAACCAGTCAGGACAGGCAAGGATCTAATTCACAAGTGGTTGTCCTCATCACCCCAAGCACACTTTTGGGCTTCTTAACGATAGGGGAGACAATGGCATGTTTATAATGTTAAAGTTGTTTTTTTTCACAATTCATGATTTCTGTGCTTATTGTGGGAAAGGTGGGAGGTTTGGGTGTAGTGGGGGCAGTCAGAATGGCGTAGCAATAAGCAGCTTTGGGGCTGGGGGTTGGGAGGGAAGGTGGGGCAGGTGCATCGAAAATGGACAGGCCATCTCTGGCCATGCACTTGCATGTGAGGGTAGGGAGGGGGGCACATGAGGAAGCTGTGGAAAATGGTGGTATGGCATAGCGATAATCCGTTTTGAGAGGAGGGAAGTGCTCATCAAGGAAAGCTGGAGAGAGGGAGGATGGAAGACGAGAAAGGGAAGGAAATAGAGTGCAAGGCAGATTTTTGTCAGTTGAAAAAGGAGACAAGATTTAAAATCTGGATGTTGTAACGGGTTAATAGCAGTACTTCAGTAATGCAAAATATAACTGTTGGGGAAGAACCAGAAATTCCCAAACACTTTAATAACAATGCCACTTACTGATGCTGTGTTGAGGATCATGGCAGGTCATGTACACTCTTATGGATTATATTTGATCCTTCCTCTATAACTGTATGTCGTGGTATATGCCCATATGATCCTTAACTCCAGACATTTACTTGATGAAGATCCTGAGAATCAAAGCCTGAAGAAGGATTACGAGAAAACCTTTAAGAAGTACCAGGGATTGGTTGTCAAGCAAGAGCAGCTGCTCAGAGGTATGAATCTAAACCCTGAGTAATGTCTATGTGTTTCACCTAGCTAAGTGAACTGTGTAGTCTGTTCAATGCTTGTCACAGCATGGCGGGCCAAAGTTGTTTGAGAGTTGTGACAACTCTTGGAAGACCTTTCGTAAAGAAATAGAAAAATAAATCCATGTCAGCTTGAATTTCGTTCCGGAGGTCTGGGAATAGCTGTTAAAATTACTTACAAGAAATCTGCAGTGTTGAAGAGAGACCTTGCTTTATATGCCAGAGTATCAGCTACTACCAATGATACTACGCTCACCATAGAATGGGGCTTAAGAAATAATTCTTTTAGAATTAAAACATAAATGCACAAAAAGAATTTGCAGCCCTGAACCACGGTATTGGAAAAAAGAGCATAAGCATCACACACCTGAAGAATACACACTGATGATGCCTTACCCCATCTCGCAGCTGCAGAAGTGTTAGAACTAAAAAGGTATTTGCCATGCTGAAATTGCATATTTCCAACAAAAAAAAAACCCTTGGACGTGATGTTTCTCGTTACCAGGCCATGGGAGAAATCTAGATTAGAACTTGCCAAAATGTGGGTCGGGACCTCAAGCTGATAATCATGATATTTTATATACTTTGCATGTCTTTGCATGTGGGGGTCATGCAGACAAAACTTTTGGAACCACTTTTCTAGGACCTCATTCTCTGTTAAAGTAGAAGTAAAATGTTGCACAATCAGAATGTATGCACTTGCTTTGCAGATACTTTAACAGCTACACCAAACGTATGGCAAAGGAAAATCCAGGTCCTAGGTGTTTTTTACTATTAATGCATTTAAAATATTTTTTTACCTTTATAATTTTTCAAACATTGTGTAAGCATTTAAATTGGGGATGCAGTCTATTAGAGAACTATTTAAAAAAAATAATAACATAGTGTTAAATTCTCGTTTTTGTTTTTGCGGGGCTGACAATACAGGAACTCAGAAGTACTCAGGAATGGCCTGACGTCACTTGCGTTGAAGTCAGTAGGAACTGATGAGACTAAAATAAAGCTGTTGTGGAACACATAGTGTCGTTCTAGTTTGACAGTTCCTGTATGTTTGATGTCTTAGTGCTGATTTATTTTGATTTTCTAGTTGCTCTTTATTTGCTGCTGAATCTTGCCGAAGACACCCGCACGGAGCTGAAGATGAGGAACAAGAATATTGTTCATATGCTGGTGAAAGCCCTGGACCGAGATAACTTTGAGCTGCTCATTTTGGTTGTGTCTTTCCTGAAGAAACTCAGCATTTTTATGGAGAACAAAAATGACATGGTAGGTCTTGCAGATTTCAATTAAAGTAACACAAGCCCCATCCCCCTTTAAATAACTGTAGCCCAGACTTTATTGCAATGTAGGGAATAAATTAAACAAAATGTAAACTAAGCAGAAACATTCTGCAAACCAGTCATGCAGTAAGCCAGCCTCTCCATAGCCAAACTACCATGTTAACAGGTTTGGGTAAGCATTCCAAAGTTAGTGTGTTTCCAAGATTATGGAGACCCTTGTCAGTGTGCATGGCTTCTCCCAAAGCATGCACTTATCTGCCCTCTGATAACACCTTGTAACTTCTACTCTTCTTGGAGGAGGAAAGACAAATTCCCTTTGGAAGGCTGCTAGGCAGGACTACTGCGTTCCCCAACCAGGATGGTCTGCCAGGCCTCTGAGCTGCTTTCTGCTGCTATCGCTGACTGTTGGCACTGGGAATGCAAGGCAGACACATGCCCCACAAGCCCTTATGTAAGTTTGTCAGGGAGATGAGAGTCTCTGGAAAATGAGAACAACAGGATTTTTCTGATTTTGAGAGAAAACATCAATGTAGCCATTTGCATACGATCTGTATTCTTCCATTGCTTTGGACAATCACTTAACCTTTTTGTACTTCTGTTTACCACGATGAAAAACTAACCTTTCCCTTTTTCGTTAACATCATTAATGAATGTTTAACACATTTTGAGACCTTGATTTAGAAAGGGCTAATACATTTGAATTAGCTAATCAGTTGAGAACTCTAAACACAGTGCATTCTTTTGTGGTTTCATGACATAATTATAATGCTAAGATGGACAAATGTATTTCACCTATTTTTATGTTTAAATTCCATTTTGTAATAGACATAAACTACAGTTCTTCTTTGAGTGGATCCTCGTGGAGCCACACTTATGGGTGTTCCTCTGCCTGTGGTGGCACTCGGGAATCTTCTAGCAGTATCCTGCAGAGCAGTACATGTGTAGCTACTGTATAAAAGTCACGCTGCTTTGTCCTCCCCCTTCAGGTTTTTCCTTACCACATTGGAAGTGCGAAGGAATCTATAGCGTATCCTTTTCTAGCCCTTACAATCAAGAAATTTCTTAGCTTTACTCTTTACTTTTACTTTTCACGTTCAGTTTAGTTTACCAATTTAGTGTGTTTTTTTCTCTTCAAGATCGAAATGAAACACAGCCCAGGCCTTAAAAGATGTGTGGCCTGCCATGATCCTATGACCTATTCCAATGGACATCATCTTTGTGATCTATGCTTGGGGGAAGAGTACAACCCTTCAAAATGTTCCCTTTGTCTGTCCTTCACGACAAAGGCATAAAAGGATAGAGCGGACAGGCTCGCTGCCTATCTGTGCAAAAAGTCTCTCTTCCCTAAACTGTCTGATCGGTAACATCTAAGATGGTGATTGGTGCCGAAGCATTTCCTGTCAAAATGCCTTTGGAGCAGGACCCCATATTGTCATGCTGGTGAGTGCAATCGATCAGGCACTTGCTCCTGAGCCCAAGGGGAAGTGCAAAAATATGGATGAGGACCTACTGGCTGCTTGATCCAAATGGGAATCTCAGGCAGTAAATAAAAGGAAGCAGCCAAGGATGGCCATTCCTGGTCTTTACTGGCTCCCTGAGCCAACCGCACCTGCTAACATCGAGCAAGTTGCACCCATGGTTGGGTCCTGACATTCTCCTCTTACCTCCTTCTCCTCCTCCGGCAGGGTAGCTCTGCTGCTGGCCGATAGGAGGCAGATGAAACTTTTTTCTTTCGCGCATGCGTACTAGGAGCTACCCGGTCTCTCCAGTTGAGTTCATGTGCCTCGGCTGGTAGGACGCTCGTCAGCGCAGCTCCATTCACCTCTGCAAAGAAAGGAAAGTTAGTGGGGGCTCACGAAGCCTCCGTGTAAAGGGGTTTTTGGGGGGGCTGTTCTTGATCACTGTCCCCAGGGAAGCCCTTCCGGCTGCAGCGCTACAGAGGCTGTTTCCGCTTCTCTATAGAGCCCCCCCCCCCGCATTGTCAGCTCCGGGGCGGTGCGACTTCGACCGCGAGCGAACAAAGCCGGGTTTACCGGCGCTTCAAAAGAAAATAAAATATAAACGGGAGCTCGGGGACAGCGCGGCTGGGCCTCAGAGTCTTCCCTCACCCGTAACACCTCGTGGTACGGGCCTAGTACAGGGTGGAGACAGCGCAGCTGGACTCTGTCCCTGATACCCTCAAATCTATGTTCAGGAACATCACTGCTGGACCCGTGATACCTAGCAATCCCTTGCTTCTGCTCTGAGAGGGGATCATGAGCGTGGGACAGACCCCTGCGGGGGCCACCCCTTCTCCAGTACCAGTTCCCCCACAGGACCAAGACACCCAGGTACGCCTAGCCTCCTTAGAAAGATCTTTGGGAGAGGTGCTAGCTACCTTGGGACAATTAGCCAAACCTAAACCCAAAAGGAAGAGGCCTGAGGCTATCAAGCCTAATAAAATTCCTCAGAGGGCGGGAAAATCTGGAGCTCCCAAAAAGAAAACTAAAAGGCCACCAGAGGGCGCAGTGAGCACAGCCTTACTAGGCTCCTCTGCAGAGAATGACCAGGGGGAACAGGATATTGAAATCACTCAGGCTCCTTCTGAGCAAGATCAGGGGGACTCTGAGAATTTGTCAGAATCAGATCATGATATGTCTGAGTTAGAGGAAGGGGAATGGGTAGAGCCAGCCTCGGACCCAAAAGAAAGAGAGAGACAGTTCCCCATACAGTATAGGAACGAACTGATAGCACAGGTTATTAAGACGCTGCAGTTGCAGGAAAAGTCCTCTAAGGAGGATTCCTCGGACTCTCAGGAGGAGGAAACTAGACAGTACATTCCCACAGTCCACGGCAGGGACCAGGGTCTCCCCTTAGACAAGGCCTTCGAGAGGCTTGTACTTAAAGAATGGAAGCACCCAGACAAGGGTTTTAAGATGACCAGGACCCAAGATTCCTTATACTCCTTCTCCAGGAGAAAGGAGCCTATGTTTAGAAACCCCAAGGTGGACGCGGAAGCTGCATCCCTCGCCAGACACACAGTGTTCCCCACCGAGGGGGACTGCCACCCGAGCGATGCAACAGACAGAGCGGTTGATACAGCTCTCAAGAAGGCTTCGGAAGCTACATCGTCTGCCCTGAGGGTAGGCATAGTGTCATCCTATGTATCCAGGGCCATGCTAGCCTGGATGCAAGAACTATAAGACCCGGAAATCTCGGAAGGTAAATCCCAGAGGCTAAACTCCAGGATATGCATGGCAGCCGCCTTCCTTGCAGACGCGACCACAGACAATCTGACATGGTCGGCCAGGGCTGTAGCTAACAACATTGCAGCTAGGCGCAGAGTATGGTTGCGCTCCTGAGATGGAGATGTGACTGCAAAGAACTTGCTCACAGCATCTCCATATAAAGGGTCTAAGTTATTCGGAGTAGGCCTAGAAAAAGTTCTGGAAGAAGCATCAAGCAAGGACAAGACAAAGACACTACAGCAACTGTCAGCTAAGAGGGGCTCCTTTCGTGGCCAGCCCTTTCATTTCAGGGACTTTACTGGACCTTCCAGGAGATTCCAGACACCCACCCAGAGAGGCTACGCCACCAACTTTGCCTTCAGGGGCAGAGGTTTCAGGGCAGGAAGGTACAATAGACGCAGGTCTAGGGATTCTCTTACCAATCAAGCGAGACAGGAATCCTGACTATTCCGATTACCGGGTTGGGGACAGGATCCAACAGTTCCATGAAGTATGGGCGCACACTATCACGGATGCCTGGGTCCTCTCCTGCGTAAAAGAGGGATACTCCATCGAATTGAACAGCACCCCTCCCCACAGATTCCTCATATCACCGAAATCAAGAAATGCAATGAAACATCTTGCGATGTTGGCCGAAATCAAAAGACTACTGGATGCCAAGGCCATAGAAAGAGTACCAACGGTTCAACAACGCTCTGGTCTCTATTCTTTTTCTCGTAGCCAAAAAGACAGGAAAGTGGAGAGCTGTGTTGGACTTAAAGGCCCTGAATCAGCACGTAAGAAAGAAAAAGTTCAAGATAGAAACAGTGACATCCATTTGCTGCAGTATACAGAAGAACGACTGGATGGTATCCCTGGACCTACAGGATGCATACCTCCACATCCCAATTCGAACGTCTCACAGGAAGTGGCTATGCTTCACGTACAACAACCACCACTGGCAACTCCGAGCACTTCTGTTCGAACTGTCCTCCGCTCCCAGGACCTTCACAAAGGTACTAATACCACTGGTGGCGAACCTCCGGACGGAGGGCATTCATATACACCCTTATCTCGATGATCTGCTGATCCGGGCCCACTCCCCAGACAAGACTCTACAGGACCTCAACAGAACAATCGCCTACTTGGAACAACACGGGTTCTTAATAAACATGAAGAAAAGCAACCTCCTCCCGACGAGGAGACTAGAACACCTGAGTACCATCATAGATACCAACTCCGACCTCGCCCTGGTCCCCCTGGACAGGACACGAAAGATTCGGAAGTTGGTAAGGAACCTCAAGTCATCCAACCGAATGAGACTCCAAACTCTGGCATCACTACTAGGACTGCTGGTCTCGTGCACGGCCCAGGTGAGGTGGAGCAGATTCCACCTACGTCCCTTGCAGAAGCTGCTAAGGCCTTTCCAACAAGAACTCACAGGCGGACTGAATCCCTGGGTGAACATACCAGGACACTTAAAAAGCTCCATGTCCTGGTGGTTAGACCCCGCAACGTTCCTGGCAGGAGTCCCTCTCATAGAGCCCACGAGGGAGGTAGTAACGACAGACGCTAGGCTGGGGGGCCCACATGACATCTCGCTCTGTACAAGGAACGTGGTCACAGAGGGACTCGCAACAACAAATCAACTACTTGGAACTGAAGGCCATTTGACTTGCTCTTCAACAATTCTTTCCCTCCGGAACCAACTCCCACCTTCTGATTTACACCAACAAAGTGACGGTGAAGGCGTACGTGAATCATCAGGGCGGATCAAGATCACCTCAGTTACACCGGGAAGCGACCAGGCTGTTAACATGGACACAATCTCACACGTTGTCTCTAAAGGTCCTCCATATCAAGGGACGGGCCAACACAACAGCAGATTGGCTGAGCCGCCAAGCCCTACGGCCCTACGAGTGGACCCTCAACAGGACAGTCTTCCAGAACATTGTAGAATGGTTTGGATTACCCATCATGGACTTATTTGCCACCAAGAACAACACTCAACTACCCCGCTTCATGTCACAGGACACATGCAGGGAAGCAGAGGCGACCGATGCCCTAAACCAACCATGGCCCAAGGGTCTGCTCTATGCTTTCCCCCCATTTCCGTTGATTGCGCAGACTATTGCCAAGGCACGCAGGGAACGAGCGCTTCTTCTACTGATCTTGCCCTGGTGCCCAGGAGACCGTGGTTCTCAGAACTGATCCACCTCAGCCAAGGTCAATTCAGAAGGCTTCCTCCGCATGCCGACCTTCTAAATCAGGGACCAATATTATGCCAGGACATTTGGACCTTAAAGCTGACAGTCTGGCGATTGAGCGCTCCGCACTAAAGAGACAGGGATATACTGACCCAGTGCTCGATACCCTTCAAAGCTCCCGGAGACCAGCCACTAGGAGGGCCTACCAGAACACATGGAAAATGTTCGCATCCTGGTCAAAACAGAAAGGAGTAGATCCACGTCAAGCAGGGATTCCCCAAGTCCTAGACTTCCTGCAACAGGGACTAGATAAAGGGCTCAGGGCCAACACTTTGGCCAGACAGGCAGCAGCATTAGATTCGGTGCTGAGAGCAGCAACCAACAGGGCTATCTCTTCTCACCCACATGTTAAGAGATTCATTAGGGCGGCCAGACTTCTGTCCCCTCCGGTAGTACACAGGGTACCTTCATGGAACCTGAACCTGGTCTTGGAGGCGTTATCTAAACCGCCTTTAAACCATTAAAGCATGTGTCCCTATATCTTCTCACCCTCAAAACGGTTTTCCTAGTGGCGGTGACATCAGCTCGACGAGTTTCAGAGCTGAGCGTACTGTCCATGAAAGACAATTTTTGTATTTTTCGCACTGTCTCTGTCACTCTCAGGTTAGACCCAGCCTTCATGCCGAAGTTAAATTCCTATTTCCACAGAGCCCAGGAGTTGGTGCTTCCATCTTTCTGCCCCAATCCAGTCCATCCCAAGGAGAAGGCATGGCACAAACTGGACGTCCGTCGGGCTCTCAAAATTTACTTGGCCAGAACACGGACTTGCCGTAAATCCACAGCCCTGTTTATTAATATTTGTCCAGACCTTCAGGGCCTCAAGGCTTCCAAGACCTTGTTGTCTAAGTGGGTTAAACAGGCCTTCTATGCCCTCTTGTCCGGTAATTCGGACATAGGGAGCGATCTCCTGGACGACCACTAGGAGGCAGTACGACTTTTGCTGGGAGCACGTAGGGAGGAAGCTCCCCCGCCATCCCAGTTCGAAGTCTGCCTCAGACCAGATAGGAGGTGCAGCCGGGTGCTCCACACCCACACCCTGAAAAATTGTGATCTTTGGAGGTGCAGCCGCACCCTAAACCGGGCGCAACCTCCCCTAGCTTCAGGAGGAGGTTTTCTCTATCTGAGCCAGCCCTCGGGTTCAGGCCAGAGCGAGTCGGAGTGGGGACTCCACGGAGATACCCCCCCAAACACCTCAGCGCCGCCGCAATGGCTGAAACCGCCAAGACCCGCTGCGCGGCTGCCGGATGGGCTTCTCAACCGCGGGCCGAAACCGCCTCAGCGGCAGCCACACAACACAGGGCCCCAAAACGCAGGCCAGAGAACGCTGATGAGGCGGCTCCAGCTGCTAGCAGGGCCAGATCTGAAATGGCGGCGGAGGTGAGGGAAACTGAAAGTGAGACCTCCCTCCCCCCGCGGCAGCCCAAAGACGCCCGCAGCCCTCAGGATTCCCTCGTGGAAAACAACGATGAGGAGGTGGCATCGGCTGCCTCCTCCCAAGTAAGAGGGGACCTAGGTTTGAACGAGCCCAACGCCTTCCAGCAGTCCCAGCTGGAAGCTCTCAGGGCTATGATGGGGGCTCTCTCACTAATAGAGAGCAATCAGAGGTCTCACAGGAAGAGGCTTGCTCCCCACAGACAGCCCCCTAAGGGCACCTTTAAAGGAACCTCCCGCTCGGCGGGAAAAGGGAAAAGCAAGCGCCCCGCTCCTCGGGCATCACTGTCAGATCTGCTGGGCTCCTCCTCGGCTGAGGAGGAGGATCACGGCTCCCCCCCCGAGGAAGGGGAGTTTTCAGGGGACTCTTCAGAGGCAGAATCCCCTCCCCCTGCCAAGCGGCCACGGGTTTCCCGCAAGAGGCCTACCTGCCATCCCTTACCCTCCTCAGAGGAAGAGTCTGAGGCAGGCTCTTCCAACCCTTCCCAATTCATGCAAGAGGACAAATCCCAGGATTGGGAAAAGATCCTTTCTAAGGGGCATAAAGACCTGGACAGGGAGCTTCCCCATGACCAAGGCCCTAAGCTGATAAAAAGAGCAGAGAGGGTCTTAAGGGTCACCCCCAGAGCCCTTAAAAAGGGGGAATCAGACTCCTCCTCAGACAGTGAGGATGGATCAGACAGGGACTATATCCCCAGATTGGATCAAGACACCACAGGGGCCTCCTTAGACAAGGCCTTCGAAAAAATTATCAGGGCACAGTGGAAGCACCCCACGAAGTCCTTTAAATTAACAAGGCCTCAGCGGACCCTGTACGCCTTTGCAAAACGGAGCAAGCCCATCTTTGCCCTGCCCCAGGTTGATGCCGCAGCAGCAGCCCTTGCCCGACAGTCTGTCTTCCCCGCAGAGGGCGACTTCCTACCTAAGGACCCAACAGACAAAGGCCTGGAGATTGGCCTTAAAAAGAACTACAAAGCCATGGCCAGCGTACTGCGCATGGCCATCACCTCGTCCTACGTTTCAAGGGCGGTGATGAAATGGTACAAAATGGGGAAGGACCCCAACCTTTCTAAGGCGCAATCCAGAAAGCTGGCTACTAACGTTACTCTAGCCCAGGCTTTCCTTATGGATTCATCTATGGACATGCTAACATGGGTGGCTAAGGGGATGGCAGCCAATGTGGCTGCCAGGTGTAGGCTATGGCTTCGATCCTGGCGAGCCGACGCCCACGCTAAGAACTTGCTGGTGAACAGCACCTTCAAAGGCAGCAAACTGTTCAGCACAGCATTAGACAAGGCGCTAAAGGATGCTTCTAACAAGGATAAGAAGCACACACTAAACCAGGTCCAATCCACCAGGAATCCTTTTCGCCCCGTTTTTCGTTTCCAACAGGGCCAGAAGCGCTACCAATATTCCACGCAACCCTCCTGGAACGTTGCCAACTGCAATCGATACCAGAGGGGCAGAGGAGCCAAATTCAATAGACCATCGGCCCAGCACCAACAGAGCCACCGCTCAGGATCACCACCACGAAGGCAAGAATCCTGACTATTCCACCTTTTCTTGCCTCGCCTCTCAAAAGATCGGCGCTCATCTACGGGAGTTCGCACCAAGATGGACCCAAGCCACGACAGACGCATGGGTCATTCAGACAGTCTCGAGAGGGTACTCAATCGAGACCAGATACTACCCTTGGGATGTCTTCAGAATGTCTCCTCGCTCCCACAATCCTATCAGACACAAAAATATGCTAGCAGAGATCACCAGGCTCCAGCAACTGGGGGCAATAGAGAGAGTACCGTGGCACGAACACGGACAAGGGTTTTATTCCATTTTCTTCCTCGTCCAAAAGAAATCTGGTTCTTGGAGGGGGGTGCTCGATCTCAAGCGTCTCAACAGAGCACTACGCAGGCAACGTTTCCGGATGGAAACCCTCCATTCCATATCCTTGGCTCTTTCCAAGGACGACTGGATGGCATCTTTAGATCTGCAAGACGCATACCTCCGTGTACCCATCCTTCCTGCACACAAGAGATGGCTCAGATTTTGCTACGAAGGACAGCATTGACAATACCAGGCCCTCCCCTTCGGTCTGGGATCAGTGCCTCGTACCTTCACGAAGGTCCTCGTCCCCCTCATAGCGAAGCTCAGACTAGAGGGTATAGCAGTATACCCGTACTTAGACGATCTACTAGTCAAAGCTCCATCTCTTCAGCTGGCCCAGACACACCTCACTCAAACCAGAAAATTCCTCGAAGACCACGGCTTTATCATCAATACTCTCAAAAGCCACCTTTCTCCAGCTCAACGCATCGAGCACCTGGGAGTGGTGTTCGACACCTGCCTAAACAGAGTGTTCATCCCATCCCAACGACAAACCAAACTACTAACTCTCATCTCAACAATTCGAGACCGCCCACAGGTGCCACTTCTCACTCTGGCATCCCTCCTGGGACTGATGATATCGCTCATACACCATCTTCAATGGGCTCGTTTCCACTCTCGCCCGCTCCAGGCCCTTCTAAGGCCCTGGCAAACAGCAATCATCAACAACAGACCGGTGTCCATACCTCTCAGCTGCACAGCCCGCCAGTCTCTAACGTGGTGGGAACAGACCCACAGGTTTGCCTACGGAGTACCTCTCTCGGAACCAGAACGACTAATTCTAACCACGGACGCCAGCCTATTCGGATGGGGAGCCCACCTCGACTCCCACACGGCTCAGGGATCATGGTCGAACCACGAACTAGAGCACAGTATAAATTGGCTGGAGCTCAGGGCTATTCGTCTAGCTCTACTTCACTTCTCCACACAGCTGTGGAATCAACATGTGCTTGTCTTCACAGACAATACTACTGCTCAGGCCTACGTGAACAATCAAGGAGGATCCAGATCCTCGTCCCTACACAAGGAAGCCTCCCTTCTCATCAGCTGGGCGGAGGACAATCTACTCTCCCTGACAGCCAGACACATCAAGGGCCAGGAGAATGTACAAGCGGACTGGCTCAGCAGACAAAAATTAGACCCGGGGGAATGGACTCTCTCTCCACAAGCTTTCAATCTCATGGTAACCACCTTCGGAGCCCCTATATTGGATCTCTTCGCATCTGCCACCAACCACAAGACGCAGAGATTCTTCACCAGGAGTCCGCACCCGGAGGCAGAGGCCCACGATGCACTCAGTCATCCTTGGCCCCAGGGCCTGCTGTACGCCTTTCCCCCCTTTCCACTCCTAGGGAGAACAATCGGCAGAGCCAAGAAACGACAGGCCACAGTCATCGTGATAGCCCCATTCTGGCCCCGCAGACCGTGGTTCCCAGACCTCCTCAGCTTATCCAGAGGAAACTATCTTCCCCTACCGGTGACACCAGACCTTCTCACCCAGGGGCCTCTTCAGTACAAACAGCCAGAATTCCTGAGGCTGACAGCCTGGCTATTGAGACCGCCGCTCTCCGATCCCAGGGGTACTCCGCTCCGGTAATCCAGACTCTCCTGGCTTCTCGACGCCAGTCAACTAGAAGGATTTACCAATCTACATGGGCTATCTTTGTTCGCTGGTGCCAGTCACATCAAATTTCACCTCGTCAGCCTTCCATTCCGCAAGTCCTCCAATTCCTTCAGGAAGGGCTTGATAAGGGGCTCCGCCCTAGCACGCTGGCTAGACAGCTATCGGCTATTGACAGCACCATAGCATCCTCTTCTGGCCATCGATTCTCCGCACATCCACACGTCAAGCAATTCTTAAGAGCGGCCAAACGTTTAGCCCCACCTGTAGTACATCGTTTCCCTACGTGGAATCTCAATGTGGTCCTTAAAGCCCTAACGGGCCCTCCATTCGAACCACTACACCAAGTCTCGCTTTACTTCCTATCAATTAAAATGGCTTTCCTTATCGCCATAACATCAGCGAGAAGGGTTTCAGAGATAGGAGTGCTTTCTATCGACCCAGCGTTCTGCATATTTAGGAAAGAGTCGGTGCTGCTCAGGTTGGATCCAACCTTCCTACCCAAGGTCCCCTCCTTTTTCCACCTAGCTCAGGAGGTGGTCCTACCTTCTTTCTGCCCTAAGCCTCGCCACTCTCTGGAGAAGCTATGGCACACTCTGGATGTTAGAAGGGCACTCAAAATTTACCTAGAGCGCACTCAGGCCTTTAGGAAAACTTCTTCCCTACTAGTGAGCTACCACCCCCACTCTAAGGGTAAAAAAGTCTCTAAAGCAGGTATCGCCAAGTGGATTTCTGCATGTGTAACGGACGCTTATAGAGCCTTAGACTTAGTACCACCAGCCAGAATCCTAGCCCATTCTACCCGTTCAGCTTCCACTAATTGGGCTTTCCGGGCCAGGGCTCCCACCTTAGAAATTTGCAGAGCGGCAACGTGGAGGAGCCTCCACACCTTCACGAAGCATTATAAAATTGATCGCTTCGAGTCCGCAGGGGCCGCTTTTGGGAGGCGGGTGCTTCAGGGGGTTCTAGATCCTCAATAAGCGCCCAGTCCCTCCCATCTTTTTCTCCATACTGCTTTGGTACCTCCCTATGTCCGAATTACCGGACGAGAGGGCATAGAAAGAGGAATTGGGTTCCTTACCTTGGGAATTCCTTTTCTATGTCCCTTGAGGGCGGTCATTCGGCCCACCCGGGTTTACCTGGGCGCTGAGATAAGTTCACTGTTTGTTTTCAAGTTTAATGTTGCGCCTCTGGGGGTCCGTTTTTTCTAATATCTGTTAAGTTTTTTCAGCTGAGCAGTTGGTCCTCGGCTTGTCACCACTGGGATGGCGGGGGAGCTTCCTCCCTACGTGCTCCCAGCAAAAGTCGTGCTGCCTCCTAGTGGTCGTCCAGGAGATCGCTCCCTATGTCCGAATGACCTCCCTCGAGGGACATAGAAAAGGAATTCCCAAGGTAAGGAACCCAATTCCTCTATCGTAGAAGCCTACAAGGCAGGTGGTAGGGTTCTTCCCCCCCCTTACAAATCTGGGCCCACTTGGTGCGTAGTGCGGCCACTTCCTATGCATTCAAGGCACAAGCCTCTTACGAGGAGGTCTGTAGGGCCGTGACATGGGCATCCCTACATACCTTCGTGAGGCATTACAAGATTAACGTTTTCCAGTCAGCTGAGGCTGCTTTTGGCAGGCGTGTACTGCAGTCGGTACTGGACTCGTCCAGTGCTGTCGGCTCCCACCCATAAACAAAGGGGACTGCTTGGATACATCCCTGCTGGAGGAGGAGAAGGAGGTAAGAGGAGAAAGGAGAATTGGTAGCCTACCTTTGGTGAATTCCTTTCTCTCTTACACTCCTTATCCTCCTCCGACCCTCCCTGCCAGACAGCAGAGAGTACCTCGTCCATTCCGACTGATTTAGTTTGACTTGGTTAAAGTTCCCCGTTGGGATCCATGTTACACTCTCAGGTTGTTCTCACATTATAGTACATAAGGATTACAAGGGGTTGTTTCTAAGTTGTTTTTATTAGATAAGAGATACTTCCAGGGGCACTCGGCTATGATACAGACTGGAGAGACCGGGTAGCTCCTACTACGCATGCGCGAAAGTAAAAAGTTTCATCTGCCTCCTATCAGAGCTACCCTGCCTGAGGAGGATAAGGAGTGTAAGAGAGAAAGGAATTCACCAGAGGTAGGCTACCAATTCTCCTTTCCATTAGAAGTGAAGCTGAAGAAGCTCCATGCCATAGAACTGCGAACAGCACCAGATGCACCACAGCAGCCCCAGTCTGGGCATATAATGCTGAACGTTACAGAGCCTTCCATAAAGATCAGGTCAGGTCTCGCCTCGCAGAGAAAAACAGACTGTGTAACACTGAGAAACAGGAGCTCTTCAGATCAGACCCTCACCTGGGATTGTTAGTGCAAAAGTTTTTAGCTACCCTCAATCTGGGGTGCCATCCTGGCTCATCTGACCCTGTGTCCTGCTTGTCACCGCTGGTACAAAAAAACTGAAAGCAAAGGAGAAGTTGCCCGTAACACTGCACTAAATGAGTGACATGAGCTCCCCAAATAGAAGCTGTCATTGAAACAGACCCCATCATTGAAACTTTTAGTGGACTCTATATCAGCTAGTTGAAAAGAGAGTCCCTCTGGTAGTGGTGATGAAAACTCTACCAATAATGAGTTGCTGGCCTGTTCTCTAAAAATACAACTGGAGGACAAAACTCAGTTGCTGGCATGGGATAATGGTGTGGGAACCATCCCTAAAGTAGGCCAAACAGCACTAATGACACCAATCATGTCTGACACACTGGTTTTATTATGCAAGATGGTACTACCTATAGATGCTGCGTGGATGAGCATGGCACTGTGAGGGAAGAATAGTACAAGAAGGGAAAAGACAGATACATTCTTACTGCTCCCCAAATACAGCACTCCGCTTTGTCTAAGGGTTTCCCTCAGGATCTTATGCGACCCTAGTACTCTCTTGCAAGAGAAGGCCAGATCATCATAGGGAGGGTGATCAGAAAGGCTGTTTGTGTTCTCGTTCTATCTAATCTATCTATCTTAGAGACAGCGAAAGCGAGAGAGAGAGAGAGACAGAGAATATAGTACAGGGCTTGTGAGGTTCCAGGGGCTAGGTTCCATGGAAGGGAGTGTAACGGAAAGTAACAGGTTTACACTCTCACAGAGAATATAGTGACAAGGCAGGACCCACCCAAACACAGAGGGGTAAGATAGTTTCACCACTTCACTCACTCTTGACCAACACACACACATTTACACACACATCTGCACACACACACAAGCACAGTTCCACAATACTTCAGGTACGTTACCAACACTGCCAGTCTCCTCAACAACACAATCACTGTCTCAGGGCCAGTTTCTCACAGCTCCACTGATCACTGGCAACATTCCCGGCTGCCGGCTTCCTCTTAGGTTGCTCTAACCTGTCCTGTAGCTGCGCGCAGGTGCACTGAGCGCCGAAGCTCCATTGGTGTCCCTGCCCTGCTGTGCTCACTCTGCGTGTCTGGAGGATCCTCCCCCTTGCTGTCAGATGTGCACCAGGTGGGTCCCACCGGCTCTGCCTCTCCTGTCTCAGCCTCAGGGTCCTGGGCCATGTCTCTGTTCTCGTCTCCGTGAAGCGGCCACGAGTGGTGGCCTCAGCCCCACTCCTATGGATAACCTCTAAGGTTCGTAACAGGCACTGATGGTACCGGCCATAGCACATGCGGACTGGAGTAGGGTGCCAATGACACTGGTTTGCACCTTGATTCTCCAGAGCCCGAAGAAACCTGGGCAGCCCTCCAGCCCCAGGGCATGCACCAGTCATGTTGCCCTGGTACTGGTAGTGTAGGTAAACTAGCAGACTCGTGCCCAAATAGACACTTTAGACTTGGTCTAGAATAACATAGGTCTACCAGGCTTAAGGATTCCAGAGAACCCTAAGGGTGAACCCTTGTTATCTCTTTATTTGGCAAACTTCCCTGCCCAGGCCCAATAATCAGACGTGGGATTTGTGATCTCTGTCTCTCTTGCACCAGGGTTTTCCCTCGCAAATATTAATGCTGATAGCAAAAACTTGCTTAGGTTGGACACCAACCCACTAGGACAGATGAGTGTTAGTATGGTGGAGCAACCTCCAATAAAGCTCCCAGCAGATCAGGAATCTAAAACTGCACAACAGTGTGGCGTTAGCAATATGCGCTTACTGCCAGTTTCCCCAGCAGATGATTTTCTCTCACTGCCAGATTGTGCCACTACATCGCCACACCATCTTATGAGTGAACCTTCAGCTGCCATATCCGATTCTCTTTTCCTCCCCTTCCTTTCAGTCTGCGTTTTTTGTCTCATGACTCCATGTCTAATCCTGCTAACGGGGTAGATTTCAGCACCATGGAGCCATCTGGTCACTTGCCATAGTGATCCAGCATTGCTCTAGTGGAATCCCATGTGATCCCTTCAGGGGATGACCCACTTGCCAAAGGACCTGCATTATATACCATAAATGTCAGCATGCAGCCACTTTTACTACCTCAGCTGTAGCTAGTGCAACATCCTCACCCATGACCCAGTAGCCCCAGGCATAGAGTTCCATTCACCAGGATCCACTAATAGATTGCTTTCAAATCTCTCCCATCCAATAGATACAAGGCTATGTCATGGTTCAGGTGAAGTTTTTACTGGCTTAGACCAGTACAATTTACATGCCCTTTTAAGTCAAAATGGTTCACAAGTCAGCCCCATCAACATAATAATACCCTACAAATTACAGACCTAGTTTAAAAAAAACTAGGGAAGGTGTTTCCAGGCTCTGTCTCCAGGAAGACACTCACCAGCCATACCCTACCCAAAAGATGAAGGTGAGAATGAGTTGGTATTTTTGGTTCCCTTGTATGAATCACAAAAGCGTAGCCCCCTGGGGGTAGGGACCTGTCTATAACTATTGATTGTACAGTGCCAGGGACACTGCTGGCACTATATAAATAAAGAATAATAATCCAGGTTTGGAATGCTCTAGCAACCCTACCCCCAGTACCTGCCCTTCTGGATGTGTTATATCCATCCTACCTCTAATTTAGATGTGTCTTTCATGCACACCCACTTGCCTAAAAGCATGGATGTCCATACTACTAGCATGCTTATGCAAGACAATCCTGGTGACCATTGTCACGGGTTGGAGGTCCGCACCCCCACTTTACCGGGTTTGAGTGACTGAGTTTCTCTCGCGCACAGCCCACTTGAACCAGTTTTCTCTCTCTGGCTGATTCAAGCCTGCCACAGGGATAACCCCTTTGTCACTCAAGGGCCCGATCCTTCTCGTTTACAGACTCTTTACTCTCTGGGTTCGCAAGAGCTTGAGAACTCTTGTTGCTCACTTGTGTTCCAATGTTAGACACAGACACTTCTTCACAAAGATAAGAAGTAAGTTTATTGATTACATAAGCAAGATAGTTGATACAGAGTGGTTACTAGAAATCAAAGGTAAATATAATGCATTCCTAACCTATACTGGTTGAGTTCCTAAATAAGCATCTTACCCTACAAAGGTCCATAAGTTCTTCTCAGCCCTTGATGTAAGCAACTGGGTCTCCGGACTTGCTAGAGAGCAAAAACCTGTCTCTCAGTTCATGTCTTTCCAGCCTTGCTGGCTGCAAGATGGTGAGTGAGTTCCTGAAAGTCACTCCCCAGGAGGAAACTTCTCGTATCTTCTAGAATTTCCTTTGTTCTTGTTATCAGCTTTCTCTGTCTCTGCACGTAGGCAATGGCTGCCTGCATTAGCATTGTTAATGTTTCTGGCCACCTTGTCTGGGCCAGGGTTCCCAAATACACATTCTTTGTGTATCTTTGCATTTCCTGGAGCTTGATCACGTGTCATAGCCCTAATTTGAGTTTTACAGTTCTCAATTGTAACATTACATACATGTGGAACCTTTTGCATTACATATTTACCAGACTTGTAGTCTACATGTAGGCCCGTGTTATACGTGTGTGACCCTATGTTCCTCCGTGACAACCATGCCAACCCTTTGCACTGGCTCCACCAACACAATCTCTTGGGTGAAAAAGTGTTTTCTTCCTCAGTTCTAGCACTTAAAACTCTGTCTGCCCAGTTTGTTGGGATGGTACCAACTACACCATTGGGAGAACGTTTTATCTGGTGAATTGCTAGCACACTCACAAGACCCTGGCTTACTGCTTGCGGTAAAGGAAGGGAGAACACTAGCTGAGCTACTAATCCTCTCTAATTATGATACAGTAGAGTCGCTGGACAGAGTTATGACCTCTGTCACAATACTTAAAAGATTGGCAACCCTACATCTAACTTCTGTTCTAGAATTCAAGACCTCGGAATTAGTGAATCTACCATTCCAAAGGGGACTACCTTTCCCCTCTATTGAGAGGCTGCTAGAGATCTCGGATCATGCCTCCACGGCTACTCCAATAATAATAATAAAAAATAAAAAAGCTGCCATGATGCACATTACCTTATCTTGGAGAGTCAGTTCATTTAATTAGATATATATTTTATTTCTATCCTTGCATCTGTAGCAAGAATGTCATACTATCAGATGGTTATTTACAGAAGGGAGCATTCTTTGTAAAATGTCTCTTATGCTTGTCTCCTGTGTTCGTTCATGAAGTTAGGTTCTTCTGTAGTGGTTGACCAGTGCTTAATTTGCAAAAATAAATTTTTAAAAATTGTAATGCCTGGGTTCAAGCCTGCCCCCAGAAGCCACGCCCCCTGCCCCCAGTTTTCGAGCCCGGGTCCATCTCCTAAAACTGAATGTCTCCCCAGACAACCCCTTTCCCCAACTCCCTGCAGCCGGCCCCCTTCCACAACCTACCTAACCAGCCCATATCCCAAGCCCCTTTCCCCCAAATCCCCCCATCATGACCCCTTACAGTCAGCTGATGATAATTTGCCAGCGCGCCACAGCCCCATCCAGGGGCACTGTGACCACCTGCAGTCCTGGATCTTGGGCTGATAGCTCTCCAGTGGCAGGCCATTCTTCAATGTTGGGCAGGCTCAGCAGGGAGGAAATGCGGCTGCTGCGCGTGCACACCACTTGATGTGACGTAGCAGCCGGGCAAGGGGCCAGTGGTGGCTGGACACAGAACTGCAAATATCGTAGGTAAATAATTCCTGGGGCTGTGCCCCAGCAAGCCCCACCAAAATTAAGCCCTGTGGTTGACTTTCTCCAGGTGCATTTTTTATACATTGTAATTGTTCTTTTTCTGTTATGTGGCATTTTTACCATGGTGCTCACCTAGACGGTTTTGAGCAGTACATGCTTATGGAACTTCTATGGACAATTGTCCTGTTGTAAGAACTTGATAGCAAGGAAAACCACTCTTATGTTTCTGTTACTATACTTTTTGCAAGACCTGTGATAGATAGGAGATTATTTCTATCTTCATCTCCAAATAACTGTTACACTAAAAGGGACTTTGCACTACCGCTTCAGAGATAAATATATGGATTTGTACAAGGGGATGTAGGTGTCCCTTACATCTCTTCACCCCCCATTAGACTGAGAGGAGCAAGATGTTTGCTTCCATCCCATTCTCAGTATTTATGCGTTGCCTCTTTTATCTCTGTAAACCTATGAAGACTGTCCACACCCATATTCATTAAATTATTCGCTGACCTTAGGTGTTAGAGTAGGGGAATCCCTTACAAATCCCTATCTAAGGAACCAATATCCAGCACTCACGTAGTCATACATGTGCACATCCAGTTTACACTCTCCCTTTCAATATTCTGGAGTTCGGATGTCCTAATGTTCGGATGCTTAGGTATCTAAACCTCCCTGTATATGTGGATACATGTACTTGTTGCTTAGCCTTTCCGCTCATGGTGTGATGCTGCAGTACCCACCAACCTCAGTAGAATAGATGTTATCTACTCAAGCTGGTATTGCTAACTAATCACCCATAAGTGTGGCTCCATGAAGATTCACTTGAAGAAGAAATGTAGGTTTCTTACCTGTAAGAGTTCTTTGAGATGGATCCTCATGGAGTAACACACCCTCCCACCTTCCCTTCTTACTGCATATCGCTGTCAGTGCAGCTGCATGCCTTTTATACAGTAGCTACATGAACATGGCTCTCTGAAGTGCACATGTGCGGTCTGCAGGATACTGCTAGAAGATCCCTGAGTGCCTCCACAGGTAGAGGAACACCCATAAGTGTGGCTCCACATGAAACCATTTGGAAGAACTTGGTTACAGGTAAGTAACTTTAATTTTTTAGTATCTGGAGCATGGGAATTGTGTTTCTTAGGTGGTAAAGTCATTTGGTCTTTGGATCTGCCTATAATCAGGCAGGAATGCACAGCCCTGAAGTGCATTATTAGGTAATTAAGGTTTAGTTACCCAGCCAGCTGATTGTCTGGCATACTTTAAGTTCCATTGGCTGTAGCAGAGAGATAAATTAAACACAAAATTATCAAGTTTATTTTATTGCAGGGTTTTCATGCAACTATTGAAGATTTCCCTCCATAAAATATAATATGGTTTGGCTTTGTCATCTTAATTGGCATGTATAGTACAGAAATAAGAGGGAAGGTAAATCTGTATTTCCCCTCAACCAATGAAAAAGGACATAGAGTTCCAGTGTCCTTTATCTACTATCTAACCTTTTTAGATAGGAGTCAAAAATTTTTTAGAACCAGATTGTGTTGTCTTTTTTCATCTGTTTTCATATTTTTCTTGTTACCTTGGTATTGATATTTTGGAATGCTATAATTTCTGAATACGTTTAAAGTGTTACAGCAAAAACTGTGATCTGAATTCAAGAGTATCTAGTCTGATGCGAGTTATCTTGAATAACATAGGGTGATTTCAGACGTTACGGCCGGGCGCTTTCACCACGGGCCGTGGGGTGGTTCGGACCACGGCCATGGGTGAAGGGGGCAGCCAACAGACGTTCCACCCCCTTCACCCCCGACCGTGGGGACCGCCGAACCACAGCCCGTGCTGAAAGTGCCCGGCCGTAAAGGGGCACCCCCCTCCCGAAGGGGGCGGGGCTGAGCGATGCAGCTTGCTGCTGCACGGCCCTGCCCCCTGCGCTCCACGGCTGCCCGCCCTCCCCGAGACAGGCAGCCGCAGCGGCCTATCCGACCACTGCCACCGCCGGGACCCCGGAACGCGGTGGAGGTAAGGTAACAGACGTTACTTTTCCTTCACCGCATTCCGGATTCCCCCTAACCATGCTTCGTCCGCCGCCGGGGTACGGGAGAACAAAGTGTGGTTAGAGTCACCGCGGGGGGTGGTTGACTGAGGTGAACATCTGGATGCGCGCAAACAGACATTCACCTCCGTTCACCACCCCCTGTGGTTGACTGAGGTCTGTGGTGATTTCAGACAAATGTAACGTCTGAATTCACCCATAGTGTGGTCTAAAATTAAAATGGGTGGTACTGTTTTCCTACTTGCTGGGACATGAGTTGGGACATGGGGCTGCCAGGGCTTGCCCTGTCCCCCCCCCTCCCCCCCGGCCTGGCAAATAAACTCACTCGGCAGTAGCTGTGGTGGCGACAGCAGCTCTTTTAAGTGTGCTCCTCATCCGGCTCCTGCTAGCCACTTCCTGGCCCCTCCCAACAGGGCCTCCCATAGTAGCGCAGCCAGATTATGTCATCCGGCTGCATCGCCCTGAGAAGCCATGTGGGATAGGCCCGGAAGCAGCCAGAATGAGAGCGTGATGAAAGGAGCTGCTACCGCTGCTACAACACCTGCTGGGTGAGGTGATTTACCAGGCTGGGGAGGGTGGTGGGGGAGGCAAGCCTTGTCAGCTCCCCCCATTCAACACAGCCTGGCCTGTGGGGAGGTGGAGGCCCTGCGCCAGGGTGGCGGGGAGGCAAGCCTTGACCGCCCCCAGTCCAGTTGTGTCCAATGTGATGAGACGCAGAACCAAGCCCTGAGCTGCCTCGACTCCCGTGGAATTTTTTTTTAAATTCCACGGGCGAATTGGGACCCTGAACATATCCCCTCTGTCACCTCTTCTTCAGGCTGAAGAGCCCCAACCTATCAAGCTTTTCTTCATACAGGAGTTCCATACCCTTTATCATTTTTGTTGCCCTTCCCTGTTCCTTCTGTCTTTTTTGAGATTGGGATGATCAGAACTGCACATGATATTCCAGGTGTGGTCGTACTATAGATGTGTTATAGTGGCATTACAATATTTTTAGGTTTTTTCTGTCAGCTTCCAAATAATTTCTAATATTGTTTGCTTTTTTGACCACTGCCACACGCTAAGCTGAGGATTTCAATGTATTGTCCACAATGACTCCAGGATCCTTTTCCTGAGTGGTAACTCCTAATTTAGAACTCAGAATTATATACATATAGCTTGGGTTATTTTTCTCTGTGTGCATCACGTTGCACTTTTCCACATTAAATTTCATATGCCACTTAGATGCCCAGTCACCCAGCCTCACAAGATCCTCCTGCATTTCTTCAGTCTGTTCGGTTTTAACTACCTTGAATAACTTTGTGTCATCTGCAACTTTGATCACCTCACTCTTTACTCCCTTCTCCTGATCACTTAATGAATATATTAAACAACCGTCCCAGTACAGCTCCCTGGGGCACTCCGCTAGTTATCTCTCTCCACTGTGAAAACTGACCATTTAGTCGTACTCTTTGCTTCCTTTTAATCAGTTGCCTATGCACAATACGGCTTCTTATCCCATGACTCTTTAATTTCCTCATTTCTCATGAGGGACCTTATCAACTGCCTTCTGAAAGCATTTTTACCTTCCTGCAAATTGAGCCTGCTATTTCTGGTCTTGCCCTCTGTAGCAATGCAGAACTGTTATATATCAAGTTCTTGTGGCAGCCCTTTAGATATTTTGAAGACTGCTATCATGTCTCCCTTCTCATACTCGAAACATTCTGAACCATTTTGTTTAAATTTTATTTAGTTATTTATATACATAAATTTCCTTCAGCCAGAGGCCAGACATGGAAAAATTGAGCTACATCCGTCAGAGTTTTGGAAAGTTAAGTGACAGAAGGCAGCTTAGAAACAAAACACTTTGACAACCTTGAACCTAAGGATTGCCATTGACTTTCACTTAGGTGTACAATTTTGATAAAACAGTTACAGGAAAATGTAGACTTGGGAAGGCTGTGGACTCGGGAGTATTTTTTATGCTTCTTCCACAGGTTGAAATGGATATTGTTGAGAAACTGGTGAAGATGGTACCATGTGAGCATGAAGACCTGCTGAATATTACTCTTCGACTCTTGTTGAATCTGTCCTTTGACACAGGCCTGAGAAATAAGATGGTGCAAGTTGGCTTACTCCCCAAACTCACTTCACTCCTAGGTAGGTTTCCTTACACAAACCTTCGAGCACCAGTATTTTTAGTGTTGTTGTCAGCATCTCACTGTGGGAAGAAGCATATGTTAGATGCTTGATTCAGAAATCCTCTCTTGCTATATGTAATTTTTTCAATGTTTTGATTTGACATTCATTCTTTCCTTTTGGTTGAAGGTTGTCCAGAAGTTTTTATCCAAGCAGTTCCAGGTATACTTGGGTAATGCCAACCACTTATTTTCAGTGTTAAGCACAAACTGGGCATTACGTTTGTGCAAATATGCTACCTGAGAAATTGTGCTTGCGTCCAACATGCATGTGGTGCTGTTGTTGTATATAGATAAGTGCAACACCCCATTTCCAGTTTGTGGTAATCTGAGCTACCATAGAAACAGGATATCATCCAGGCAACAGCTGGTTGGAGGAGCCTATCGAGCAGTTGCTTGAACACACAACACTGTGGATGTATGTTCAGAAGAGAGAGTGGAAGCCATTGACATAGGGTACTATAAGAGGCTTGGACATTGAGGGAGAAGGTTGGTTTATCTTTTCTCCAGCCTTACCAGTTCCTTACTGCTGTGAAGGCGACTGTGTGTTTGGCTGATCTTCACCAGCTTCCTCCCATGAAAATATCTGAGTGTCCCTTTTACAGTCATCAGTAAAATGAAATTGACCTTTTCAGTTTCCTTGCTGCCCACCTCTCCTGAGTGAGAGCTTCCATCACTTGGACATACCTGGGGAAGGGGCATGGGTCTGCTAAAATGTAAACCCATCACTAATTTTGCCACAACAAAATGTGTCACAAGCAGCACAGAGCTGTACAGCAGCTTGGAGTGTGGGAGAAGGTAGGATTTTATGCTCTAAAACAAGATTTTGATTCCTAACGTGTTAGTAGTATCAATATACAAGACTTAGAATGGAGGCAATTTTCAAAAAGCTAGTGATTTTAAATCCTCTGTTTCTGCATGGATAAGTTGACTTTCAAGAGCCCATCTGTCAAGGGTGGGTGTGGAGTCATTCCTGAAAACCAGGCTTCTAAGTACAAGCCGAGGCCCCGTTCTCTCCCTCACAGCGGTGATGGGAGAGCAGACTGGACAGGAGGCGAATCACATGAAGGTAAGAAAGGGGTTAAGGAGGCAGCTCGCTGCAGCGGCATACCCCAGCCCTCCTCACCTCCGCCTTTTCCCTCATGGAAGTGGGAAAATCCCCTGAAAAAATTGAGTTCTCTCTCTTATGTCGGCAGGTCTCCACAGAGCTCGGCACACCGACAGGCCCCCCTCAGATGGCCCTCCCGCAGCCTCAGGAAACTCAGATGGACGGGCTAGCGCAGCTAAATTTAAATGTGGCCAAGATGGTGGAGTCCCTCTTGTGGCTGTGGGAGAGGCAGGGCAAAAAGAGAGGTGCCAGGCCATCTCAGGCAAAGGTTCCCCCTACCAAAAAAAGGAGGGGAAAAGGAGAGGGTAGGGCTCTGCAGCCACCAGGGGGTGCAGTTTCCCTCCATCCGGGCTCGCCACAATCGTCACACAGCAGCTCTGAGGAGGTTCTGGGAGCTTCAGCTTCACAGATTCTTCAATCAGACTTAGATTCTGATTCCTCTTATTCAGAGGAAGAGGAGGGAGAGTGGCAGGAGCCTGCACATCCTGATAAGGATCAGGATAGGCACTTCCCCATTTCATTTAGGGAGGAGTTAATGGTGCAAGTAATAAAGACTTTACAGTTGGAGGAGAAGCCCTTCAAAGATAAATCATCTGAATCTGAGGAGGCGGATGACAGACAACTCCTACCATCAGCCTTGGGTAGGGATCTGGGGTTTCCCTTAGACAAGGCATTTGAAAAGCTGTCGATCAGAGTGGAAGTCCCCAACCAGAACAGCGAGGCTTAATAAATCACAGGATGCTCTTTACAGGTTCTCCAGGAGGAAGGCTTTCCTGTTTAAAACTCCAAAGGTGGATGCAGCGGCTGCCTCTTTAGCCAGGCAGACGGTGTTTCCGACGAAAGGGGACTGCTACCTGAAGGATTCCTCTGATAGGGCGCTGGAGGGCGTTCTCAGAAAAGCTTTTGAGGCAAATTCCACCGCTATCAGAATTAACATTCTCGCCTCATATGTAGCCAGGGTCGCTATGGCGTGGCTACGGGAGACGCAGTCGCCAGCAGTAACAGAAAAAAGGGTCAAGATCCTATCAGCTAGGGTCGTCCTAGCTAACGCGCTGCTGACTGATGCAACTACAGATGCCCTGACCTGGTCAGCTCGGGCAGCAGGATTAGAAATTGTGGTCAGGCGTAGGTGTGGCTCAGGACATGACTGGGGGACAACACGGCAAAGAACTTGCTGGTCTCATGCCCCTATAAGGGACACAAGCTTTTTGGAACTTGTCTTGACAAGGTCCTGGAAGAGGCGAATGACAAATCTAAGAAAAAGACTTCAGCAAGTGGGAGCGAAGAAGAAACCTTTTTGCACCCCTTTTTTCTGGTTTCGAAGCCCCCAGTACTTGTCCTCCTATGCCTCAGGGCAGAGGAGAGGACAGTTTCAGGACAGGGAGTACCACAGGCAGCCATTTTGATTCAGGGGCCAGCGCCAGCGCCGGCAAGAGCGTGGCAGGCCACAAGAACAATCTGTCCCTCCCACAGCCAAACAGGCGTGACTGGCAAGGAGAGGGAGGAATAGGGGGAAGCCTATCAGATTTTGCGGAGATCTGGGCAGAATCCATTTCAGACCAGTGGGACCTACAAATTGTCACGCAGGGGTAAAGATTAGAACTCCTCCAGAGGCCAAGGGGCTGTTTCATTTCCTCGCCCCTGTCAAGAAATTCGCAAAAGACATTAGCCATGACCACAGAGATCAAAAGACTAGCTACCAAGGGGGCGATAGAGAGAGTGCCGGTGGATCAGAATGAATAGTGTCTCTACTCTATAATTTTTCTGGTCCCAAAGAGGACAGGGGAATGGAGGGCGGTCCTGGATTTGAAGAGCCTGAACCAGTGGATCTCCCCCAAGAGATTCAAAATGGAGACTGTCTCGTCAATTTGCCAAAATCTCTCCAAGAGGGATTGGCTAGCTTCACTAGACCTGAGGGAAGCTTACCTCCATATCCCGATATTCCCAGCACACAGCAAATGGCTGTGCTTTGCCTACAACAACAATCATTGGCAATACAGGGCCCTCCTCTTCGGCCTCTCATCAGTGCCACGGACATTCACCAAGACGCTGGTGACGCTGATAGCAAATCTGCGCAGGGAGGGAATACACGTGTTCCCTTACCTGGACGATTTGCTGGTCAAGGCCTACACGCAGGAGTCAACATCCCAGAGTGTGGACAGGGTCATAGCCTACCTCTCGCACCACGGGTTCGTGGTAAACTTTCAGAAAAGCCACCTGACTCCAGCACGCAGATTGGAACATTTGGGGGTCATTATAGACACGGCCCTAGATACCATCTTCGTTCCAGAGGGAAAGAGGGAGAAAATTCGCCTCCTTGTCCTGTTCCTACAGGCCAGCCACCGCTTGAGACTAAAGACACTGGCCAGGCTGCTGGGCCTCATGGTCTCTTGCTCCCACCAGATAACATGGGCCAGACACAGTCTAAGGCCCTTACAGTCCTTGCTGACTCCTTTCCAGAGAGAGCTTATGCTAAGGGCAAATCCCTGGGTCTCCCTCCCGGGACATATAAAACCATTAACGTCTTGGTGGTCAGACCCGAAAAGATTTCGAGAAGAGGTACCACTCACAGAACCTCCTTGCTTGGTGATCACTACCGATGCGAGCCTCGGGATGGGGGGCTCACATGGGCTCTACCTCAGTCTAAGTCTGGCTCTTCAGATATTCAGCCCATGCCTGAACAAATCCCATGTGTTGATTTACACGGACAACACAACAACGAAGGCCTACATCAACCTCCAGGGGGGCTCCAGATCCAAACCCCTGCAAAGAGAGGCGTCGGTCCTGTTTACATGAGCGCAGACCCACCTGGCTTCTCTGAAAGCAGTTCACATCAGGGGGGCGGAGAACTCCTACGTGGACTGGCTGAGCCGCAGGGAAGTGGACCCTCATGAATGGTCTCTCAACAAGAGTCTTCCAGACGATTGTCAAGAGATTCGGGATGCCAATCCTGGACCTCTTCACAACAAGAAAGAACACCCAGGTGGAGTTGTTCATAACAGGGGGAAAGGCAGTAAACGCTTACCCGCCAGATGCTCTATATCAGGGCTGGCCAATGGGTCTGCTTTGTGCATTCCCTCCCTTCCCATTGTTGACTCGCACGGTGGCGAAAATCAGGCATGGGAGGGCCCAGGTGATCATGGTGGCACCATGGTGGCCGAGACATCCCTGGTTTTCAGCTCTGATGGAGCTGGCGGTTCAGGAACCGTTTCGCCTGCCATTGGCACCGAATCTCCTTCATCAGGGTCCAGTGCATCACGAGAACCCCAGCACATTAAATCTAGTAACTTGGAGGTTGAGCGCATAGTGTTACAGAGCATGGGGTACACTTAATTCTGTTTTGAAAACCCTTTTGCAAGCTAGGAGACCAGCGACTAGACGCTTTTATGCCGCAGCTTGGAAGGTCTTCTCCCTGTGGGTGGCGGGCAGGAGTATTGATCCCTGTGCAGCTACTATTCCCCAGGTATTGGAATTCCTTCAGGAGGGGCTCGACAAGGGTCTGAGGCAGAACACCCTAGCGAGACAGGCGTCCGCTCTCAACTCAGTCCTTGGGACGGTTTCCAGCGTTAACGTAACGGCCCATAGGCACGTAAGGCAGTTCCTGAGGGCGGCAAAACACCTGTCTCCACCTGTGATACATAGATGCCCTTCCTGGGACCTTAATTTAGTGATTGACGCTCTGACAGGTCAACCCCTTGAACCGCTCACACAGGTGTTGCTGTACTGGCTATCCCTAAAAGTGGTCTTCCTGGTAGCGGTTACTTCCGCTCATAGGATGTCAGAGCTGGGAGTCCTCTCTATGGAGGATAACTTCTGTGTCTTTCAGAAGCAATCGGTCACACTAAGGCAGGACCAGGCATTCATCCCAAAATGCAATACATTGTTTCATAGGACGCAGGAGATAGTTCTTCCCTCGTTCTGTCCTAAACCAGTACACCCTAGAGAGAAAAGATGGCACACACTAGATGTAAGGCATGCCATTAAAATTTACTTACATAGGACAAAGGGCTTACGGAAAACATCAACTCTCTTCGTCAACATCAGACCTAGCATAGTGGGAGTCAGGGCGTCCTAAGATGCTCATCTCTAAATGGATCAAGCAAGCCATAGTGGAGGCATACAGGGCTAAGGGTAAGGTACCTCCCTTGCAGATTTGGCCCCATTCGGTACGAGGTGCCGCAACCTTGTACGCATTCAAGGCCAGGACGTCATACATCGAGATATGTAAAGCTGCAACATGGGTGTCACTCCAAATCTTTGTTCAACACTACAAGATTGACACTTTTCAATCAGCGGAAGCAGCTTTTGGGAGGAGAGTTCTACAGGTGGTCTTGGAACCTCCTGGGACTGTTCCTCCCCCCCTTAGATTCTCTGGTGGCTTGGGTATATCCCAACTGGAGGACTGTCTGCAGCGGGGGGAGAAAAGAGAACTGGTCACCTACCTCGGTGAATTCTTTTCTTCCTTCGCTAAGCAGACAGTCCTCCTGACCCTCCCTAGGGACAGCATTCTCCTGGGGCAGAGATGGAGGGACTTAGGATGATTTTCAGTTAGTCAATGGTTGCCATTTGGCTATTTGTTACAGTTATAGAAGTGACTTCGTTTTGGCTGTAGGCTGTTAGTGATAAGGTTAAATTTCTCTGCGCAGTTTGGTCGCTTTGTTTTTCTAAACTGAGTTACAGGCTGCCAGTCCTAAGCTTTGGAACTCACTGGAGAGAGATCGGACGAGCAGCGCAGTACACGCATGCACAGAAAGTTTCAAGTCTTCTGCTGCCTGCCGGTCAAGGTAGTACTACCCAGCCGGAGGACTGTCTGCTTAGCTGAGGAAGAAAAGAATTCACCGAGGTAGGTGACCAATTCTCTTTTCCTCATCCAAGTCACTTTCCTTTACCAAATGTTCAGTGAGTATCCTGTTGGAGCCTGAGACTATATTGAAAAATTCTACTGCTATCTTTTCTCTCTTATACATAAATTGTAATCAACAAAATTAAGAACCACCAGGGAATCATGTTTTTTTTTTCTTTGACAATCAATTCTTAGTGTGTGGCTCGGCACTGTAGTGTATCAACGAACTGCTCTCTCAAAGCCTGTTTTCTAACAGAGTTTTGTGATTGTTTTAAACATTCTTTTGTCTTTATTAAAGGGTTTTTTTAAGCAGGCTTAAAGTAAACTTTTATTTTCTTTATGGCCTTGGGTGGCCTTTTTGTAAGGAACTTATTATGAAAGTGCACACATCTGTTTGAAAAGGAGCTTCTTATAGGTTACTGCTGTGTGTTTCCATGTTTAATAAGCTTAATTTATCCTATAAAGAAACATGCATTTTCCTCCTTGATCAAGTGAGCAAACACTAGGGATCAGATGTGGCAAGGACTCTAAGTAAAAACACATTTCTTGTTGGGGCAAGGTAAAGTCCTATTGGGATTGCTTGAAGTTATTAATGGCACTAAAATTTATGCTTCCTCCTGTTTTCCCAATTAAATTGGAGAACCCTTTTTTCCTAAGGTGGTTCTGTAGCAGCTGGTTCCAATATGTAGTGTGTGAACATTGCCTGAGGTGCGTATTTTTTTAATAGTAGAAGCTGTCTGAATCCTATTAAGTAATCGTTCAGTTAAAAGGGAGTAGTCTGTTGGAAAACAGAGATTATTATGGGATTTATTCTGAAGAGGGATTTAGTACAATTTATAAAGTGTACTGCCAAGATTTTCAAAAAGAGGTGCTTAATGTTAGGTTTTTAAAATCCATATTGGGATAACTAAGAAGGTGACCTGGCATTTCTGAGGCATTAAGAGATCAGCAGGTCCTGTTGGGTGACTAGCTGATGGGAGAATCATGCCACTCATTTAGAAACCTAAATATAGATTCTGAAGCAGGGCACGCATCTTTCTGCAGATATTAGCCTTGGATAATATGGCCTTCATTTTCAAGTCCGTATAATTGGGGTAGTGCTTAGGGCCGAGATGAGAGCAAGTGTCTCTGTTCCACAGGGACTGACCTTTTTGGAGCGTTTGCGAGTGTTTCAGTACTTTGTCAGTCTCTGGTGATTTCATGGTTCTGCCATTATCAATATTGCACACATGATTTTCTGGATTTTTTGGTCACTTTCTGGCATTTTTCTGTCACTTTTTGAGACTTCTATGAGTTTTACTGCACTTTTATGGCAATTTCCAGGACTTCCTCGGCACTTATGCATCTCCACAGTCTCTGGGGGTGGGCATGTGGGCTTGGACCTGGGCCTGTAGCAGCTCTGTTCAACTTGTGGAAAATAACAATAAATGGCAAAAACAGTAGAAAAGCCAATAGGTTTCTGCATCACGTGAGTGAATGCGAATGACCTATTTCTGGCAGAAACATCATTTACTGTGATTTGTCATTTCAGGCCTAGGTGCTGAGAAATGCACTTTAAGCAGTGATTGAATCTTTGGATACATTTTTAGCTAGGAGGTTTTAAAAAGAGTATAATATTTGTAATTTAGTGGTGTAGCAGCTTGGGAAAGGATCTTAAGAACAGGAAATAGGACTCTGTGATGTCCCATTAACTTATTAGTGTGTACGTATGCATGTATACAAATTATATGTTCGCAAATATTGGGAGTGCTCTATACATTGTCTCTTATGTTTGACCAGTTACAAAACTGTCAGGAACTGGCTGAATTCACTTCCAGGATTTGCAGCATGTCACAGAGTGGCACAGGCTTTAGCCAAGGGTAGGACAAATGGAAAGGGAGAAGGGTAGCAGAAATAAAAGTCTGCACCCTGCTGCTTTAATGAGTGTACATATTATTTCTCTTTCTTGCCCCAATGTCAGGATGAGGACTTTGTTTAGCTTGGTCCAAGTGGAAAAAACAAATGGCTCTTAAATTATACAGAACATGTTCACATGAACCCTACTTACTTGGGAGTCATTTACCCTGAGGTAAGGCTACCCCAGGATTAGTTTACCTTGGTTACAGCAGTTTGTGAGACCACTAGCTGTTCTCATGTGAGCAGTCATGCAGGGGTACACTACCCAAGGGAAGCATATAGGACTTCACACCAGGGGTAAATTATCCTAGGTAAATGTTTTTATAGGATTGCTCTTATGTGATAATAGTCAGTTGGTGTTGGATTAATACCTAGATAGAAGCAGTCATGTGAACCACTGTATCCTCAAGAAAACTAATCCTGAGGCAGTTGACTAACCTTTAAAGAGGTGTCACGCACTCACCTTACACATTCCGTGTAACCAGCATTTTCATGTGAAGCAGGATGAAAACAAATGAGACTGTAGCCCACAATTAGGTCACACCAGGTAGGTTTCCACCTGCCCGTTTGTTAGATGTTTGCCCCCACCAACCATGAAGCCACCAGCCGTGTGGCCACCACCCACTGGACAAGCAGCCCCACTCACAGTGAGGTCTCTGAGCATGCAGAGCCCACTATGTGAGCGAATGTGGGCTAATGTGCACCCACGTGTCCATGTCCCATCAATTACGTTACGTGCAGTTTTGCGTACATACAAGTCTGCAAACACCTGCCCATGGAGTCAGGGAAGAAAAGCCTAGAGTGCTCCATGGAACGACTACTTCGTGCCCCTTTCTCTTCTTTGTCTCTCACTTGTGCACACATGATGTCCACCTTAAAAGCCCAACACGTGCCAGATTCAAACATGCGCATCCTGGTTTGTAGCACGTGTCCAACGGTCTCTGTTTCAAAGCTGTTGCCTTCTCTGGAGTGACTTTCACAGCCTTTACATTGCCATGGCTCATAATGACAAGCCAGTTAGCTATGGTAAGTTAATGCACCGGGTGGGGCGGGGGGCTCCATTTACACAGCTGCATGCTAAATGTTTCTGTTTATTGATAAGTATGTGATTTTTTTTCTTGTGTTCACAGGCAACTACCAGCACCACTACCTCTGGTGTTCCATCCCAAGCACACTACACCTGCAAATTTGCTTGCCAGAGGTGTATTTCCTGGAGTTAGGAAGAGACCAAGGCCTTCAGTGCGAAGGTACAATATACCTTTGTCAGGTGCTATGAGAACGAGGTGATGTTCCAGGAGATCCCGGCACAATGACACTCCAGTGATGCAACAGGGGCATGAACCAGTGCTTGCTGTGGGCCAAGAATTTGTGCAGGGGGGTACAAGCAGATCTAGGACAACAACTTTGCCTCCAGCTGCGGGATGCAAGCATACGAGCTGCTGGACCGATTCCTCTGCATGGATAGAGCCATTGTGGTGTCCTGCCTCTGACTGCATCTTTGCCAAGGGCCAAAAGTGGGTCAATATATGATTCCTCTGCTGCAACCACTCCTGCTCCAACTGCTCCTCCTTCCCCCATGGAAGTCATGAGCAGCTAGTGGAGATTCCTCCATGCCCATCCCTGATCCCAGAGCCAACAAGGATTGATGAGGACATGAGCACTGTGACTTTGACAGTCTACCCCCTCTATCTGGAGAGCCAGCCTCTGTTCGAAGAGCCACCTGAGGTGCTCGTTGAAAGTATGGAGGACCCAGAGGCCATGTTTATAGAGGAGGAGAATGATAAGTTTATTTATTTTATTTATTTCTCTACATTTATTGGCCGCCCCCTCATGCTCACTATTGCTATCTAATTATGCTATCTAATTAGATAGCCCCTATTGCTATCTAATTATGTGGGGTTTTTTTCTTTACTGTGTTCACAGGAGGGCACTGGGGAGCAGCAGGATACTCCTCAGGACACAGCAGCACCAGAGGCTAATGGTATGCATTGGAAGTGGGTGGGAAGACACCATGGTGGGGGTGCAGGGGGAAGCCAAAATGGCGGGTGTGAAGGGAAGGGGTGAGGGTGCTAATGTTGGTACTTGATGATCTTCACTCCCCTACAGAGATCGCAGGAGGAGAACTGTGTGCTGCTCTGATCCTGCTGCAGCAACCTATCCCAGGTACAATTTCCCATTTCCCTTGGTGTTGGCAGAGTGCTCTTACGTTGGGTGGGAAGGATGGGTGGGGGCTGAAACAATGGGGCACGGTAGGGCAGTCTGAACTAATAGCTTTCCTTGTTGCCTTGCTACAGGTCTGCCACTGCAGTGGACGTAAATAGGAGTCTTTGCAAGTGTCCGTTGTACTTGGTCAGTTTCTGGTGATTCTGCGCCTCTGCCATTTTTGGGGTCATTTTTGTCACTTTATAGGACTTTTATGGCAGTTTTACAACACTTTTATGGTACTTTCCAGCACTTCCTGTGTGCTTAGTTGGCAAACTTTCATCTCCACAGCCCCCAGGGGTGTGCATGGAGGCTTGGGACCAGCCTGTGACACCACTATTCAGCTTACAGAAAATATTGGAAAACAGCAAAAAACAGCGGGAAAGCCGGTTAGTTTTTGCATTGCGCAAATCTCAGTGAATGCCCTGCTTCCGAAGAAAGCAGCACTTGCCAAGATTTCTTGTTTTAGGCTTAGGTACAGATGGAATCTCCAGCCCCGTCCATTGGAACCAGGACCTGTGGGTCTGTAACCAGTGACGCAGGGAGGATTTGGCAGTGGAGCTGCTCAGGAACACCATGCGGTGGGTGGATGAGATCCTGGATGCCATTCAGGGCATGGCCTGGAAGCATGGGCAGTTTCTGCTTAGATACTGCCATGAGTGCAACAACTTTTGCTCAGAGCTAGGCACCATTCACCAACGCTCTTTGGCAGCTCATGTCATCCCACCTGGATCCCACCACCCTGGTTGCCCCAGCGTTCAACACTGCAGGGAAACCACCTGAGCCCTCTCCACCCTGCGCTCATGCAGGTCAGCCTTCCCTGGTCCAGGCATGCCGCCTCCTCCACCCACAAATCCGACATGCCCGCCTCCTTCTTGTCCGCCACATACAGATCCATGGGAGGATGAGGAGAATGTTACCCCGCCATTACCTTCACCCAAGTGAAGCCGCCCAGCTGTGTAAACTCTTCAAAACATTTGGAACGTGGTCCGCAGAGTTCATGGATGCCTGTAAAGCACACATGCATCCCAAGAACGTCAGGGTGCTTGTTGTTGTACTCCAGGTCTTTATTACTGCTGCTGAGCAGAACCTGAGAGTAATTCACCCAAACTTTCTCTTCCCTCCAGGCGGGAAGGCCAGGCGGGGATCGGAGGGTCCCAGGGCAGCTTGTCTTTGCCCCCTGCTCTCCTCTGGCCCCCGTACTGGCACCCCTGCCTTGTAACCCTGGTCCCTCAAGTAACTCGTGAGAACTCCGGGGGGGGCGAACACACCTGAGTTCTCTTCTCCCCCTTGGGAAAAAAAAAGATTCTCCTCGCTTCAGCCCTAAAGTTATACCATCACGGGGAGCAGGGGAGGGGGACTGGATGGTCCAGAGGAAAACACATTGACACACAGAGAACAGTTTTAAAGGCTTTATTGAACAATTTAAAAGGCTTTGTTTATGATCAGTAAACTGTCACTTACAGCTGAGTGTTGGTGATAGCAATGCAGTTTGTGATGGCAAAAGGCATCTCGGATCTCTCGGCTGTGCACTGCTCTGCCCTATTCAGCTGATCCCGGAATAGGGGCATTGGATTGCCACAGCTAACTGGCAGGGGAGAGGTCTCCATTGCGGCCCTGCTGTGGTCTTGCAGATGTTTTGGATAACACAGGTGCAGGTAATTAACTGGGGAGCGGTCTCCAGCTGGAAATCAATCCTGGCTATGATTGCTCTCCAACGCTGTTTCAGAAGCCCTCTACACAACAGACCAGATGATGCTGACCTGCCTGTTGAAGTACCTTTGCTCCAGGGAGTGGGCAGTGCTGGAGGCCTTCATAAGCCAGGACTTCAGTTAGTAGGCAGGGTCCCACAGAACAGACCTCCTGATCCACCCCCCCGATGCAGGTTTCAGTGGTGGGTTCAAAGTCCCCTGTGTACAAGAAGCCAAAGAAGGGACTGGCAGAAGATGCAGGTGTCATGGTTCTTTCTGGGCCACCTGGCCAACACATCCACAAACTGGGTACGGTGTTCCTCTACAGCCTGGAGACACACCAAGAATTACCTCTTGCAGTTCAAGTAGTTGTCTTTGATGTGTGGTGGGCAATATGACTCCCATCCATCTCCCCTATACACTTCAGAAACCCCTCCCTCTGAAAGCCCTCCATTATCTCCGTGGGATCAGCCAATTGCTGCACTTCCACTATCGCTGTGCAAACCTTGATGAAGATAGTGCCTGCTCTGGAGGTTCCAATGCTGAATTTCTGGGCGACAGAGCAGTAGGAGTCTGGAATGCCGAGCTTCCATAGGGTGATGGCCACTCGCTCCTCCACAGGGATGAGTGACCACATCACTGTGTTCTGTTCCTTCAGCTGAAGCCTGAGGATATTGGCTGTCAGCAGGACAAAGCAACAGGGCGTCCTGAAGTTGGAGATCCACTTTGTTTTTCTCCTCTTACCTCCTTCTCCTCCACTGGGTAGCTCTTCTGCTGGCCGATAGGTGGCAGATGTCTGTAAACTTGATTTGCGCATGTGTCAGGAGCTACCCGGGACTCTTCAGTTTCATTCATCTGCCTCGGCCAGTAGGACGCTCGTCGCGGCAGCTCCGTGTTCACCTGCAGATTCAAGCCAAAGTTAGCATTCCGGGGTAGGTGCCGGCTATCAGGATAGTTTCCCCCCTCCCAGATACCGAGCTCAAAAAAAAAAAAAAAAAAAAGTGAAAGAACAGAACAACATTGCTGCCCGACGCAGGGTGTGGCTACGCTCCTGGGACGGGGATGTCACAGCTAAAAATTTGCTGACTGCTTCCCCGTATTCAGGGTCCAAACTTTTTGGCGTATGCCTAGAGAAGGTACTGGAGGAAGCCTCCAGCAAGGATAAAACCAAAACCTTGCAACAAATAGCTGCTAGGCGAGGTTCCTTTAGACCTCAGCCCTTTCGTTTCAGGGGCTTCGCAGGTCCGTCCTGAAGATTTCAACATCCTTCTCACAGAGGCTACACCCCTAGCTTCCCCTTCAGGGGCAGAGGCCTCCGCTCAGGTCGATACGACAAACGCAGATCCAGGGGACCTCCTCCCAGTCAACCGAGGCAGGACTCCTGACTACTCTGACTCCCAGGTTGGGGGCAGGATCCAACAGTTCATCGACGAGTGGGCTCACTCCATCTCAGACACCTGGGTCCTATCATGCGTCAGACGGGGTTACGCCATCGAACTGGACAGCACCCCTCCAAGCAGGTTCCTGATCTCCCCAACATCTCGAGATGTTGTAAAACATCAGGCAATGCAGTCTGAGATCAAGAGACTTCTGGACATCAAAGCCATAGAAAAAGTCCCAACCACCCAGCAACGAACAGACCTTTACTCCATCCTTTTTCTCGTTGCAAAAAAGACGGGCAAATGGAGGGCAGTTCTAGATCTGAAGGCTCTAAATCGACATGTCACGAAAAAGAGATTCAAGATGGAGACAGTGTCGTCCATCTGCCGCAACATCCACAGAAACGACTGGATGGTGTCCCTGGATTTACAGGATGCATACCTCCACATCCCAATCAAGAACTCTCACAGGAAGTGGCTCCGCTTTACATACAGCAACCACCATTGGCAGTTCAGGACCCTGCCATTCGGTCTGTTCTCGGCTCCCAGGACCTTTACGAAAATCTTAATCCCTCTGGTGGCCAACCTACGGATGGAGGGCATTCATGTCCACCCCTATCTGGACGACCTGTTGATCAGGGCCCATTCCCCGGAGAAGACCTTACTGGACCTCAAACGAACGATCCTATATTTGGAACAACACGGATTTCTTGTCAACAGGGAAAAGAGCCACCTCGTCCCTACGAGGAGATTGCAACACCTGGGCACCATCATAGATACCAGCTCCGACCTCGTATTCGTTCCCCCAGACAGAGTGCAACGAATTCGGAAGCTGGTGTCATTCCTCAGATCCTCACACCACGTGAGACTCAAGACTCTAGTGTCACTTCTCGGCCTATTGGTCTCTTGCACACCCCAAGTGACATGGGGCAGGTTCCACCTCCGTCCCTTGCAGAGGCTGCTAGCTCCTTTTCAGCGAGATCTCACTGACGGGCGAAATCCCAAGGTTCTCATCCCAGAGCAACTAAAGAACTCCATGTCCTGGTGGTTAGACCCCGCACAGTTCTCTCAAGGGGTCCCCCTCACAGAACCCAGATGGGAAATAATCATGACGGATGCCAGCCAGACGGGCTGGGGTGCTCACACATAGACTCGTTCGGTACAAGGGACGTGGTCACCTCGGGAAGCACGACAACAAATCAACTTCTTAGAGATCAGAGCCATTCGCCTCGCCCTCCAGCAACTCTTTCCATCCGGGACCGAGCTCCATCTGCTGGTTTACACCGACAACATCACGGCAAGAGCCTATGTGAACCACCAAGGGGGGTCCCGGTCTCTTCAGCTTCAGCAGGAAGCGAACCAACTCGTGGGCCCAATCCCACGTGATGTCTCTGAAAGCGCTTCACATCAGGGGGCAGGACAACACGACAGCGGACTGGCTAAGCCGCCAGGTGCTGAAACCTCACGAATGGTCACTCAACAAGGCCGTCTTCCAGAAAATCGTGGGATGGTTCGGCCTCCCGATCATGGACCTGTTCGCCACCAGTGCCAACTCCCAACTTCCCCGTTTCATGGCGAGGGAGGCATGCAGAGATGCAGAGGCAATCGATGCCCTGAACCAACCATGGCCCAAGGGACTACTCTACGCGTTCCCTCCATTCCCCCTGATCGCACGCACCATCGCCAAGGCCAGCTTGGAGCGAGCCAATCTACTACTAATCTCACCCTGGTGGCCCAGGAGGACCTGGTTTTCAGAACTCATACATCTCAGCCAGGGCCGATTCAGGAAGCTCCCCTTATAGACGGACCTTCTACATCAGGGACTGATCCTCTGCCCGGACATCCGGACACTTCAGCTAACAGTCTGGTTATTGAACGTTCAGCACTGAAGAGAAAGGGGTATTCGGACTCTGTACTCAACACTCTGCAGAACTCAAGGAAACCAGCCACTAGACGATCATACCAGCATACTTGGAAAACTTTCGCATCCTGGTCCAGACTGAAAAGCTTAGACCCTAGACAGGCAGGAATTCCCCAAATCTTGGACTTCCTCCAACAAGGGCTAGAAAAAGGGCTCAAAGCCAACACTCTTGCTAGGCAGGCAGCAGCACTAGACTCTGTCCTCAGGACTACTACTGGTAGGGCTATCTCTTCTCACCCACACGTCAAGAGATTCATTTGGGCAGCTAGGCTGCTTTCTCCCCCGGTCATCCACAGGGTTCCCTCTTGGAATTTAAACCTGGTACTTGAGGCCCTGACAAAGCCACCTTTCGAGCCACTCAAGCATGTTTCTCTTTATATGCTCACTCTCAAAACTGTGTTTCTAGTGGCGGTCACATCAGCTCGACGTGTTTCGGAGCTGAGTGCGCTGTCTATGGAGGACAACTTTTGTATCTTCCGCCCTGATTCTGTTACTCTCAGATTGGACCCCGCCTTCATTCCGAAGGTCAATTCCTATTTTCACAGAGCCCAAGAGTTAGTTCTTCCTTCCTTCTGCCCCAACCCAGTCCACCCCAAAGAAAAAGTGTGGCATAAGTTGGATGTCCGTCGGGCCCTCAAAATGTATTTAGCTAGGACATGGACCTTCCGCAGATCCACGGCCCTTTTCCTTAACATTCGCCCGGGCCTCCAGGGCCTCAAGGCATCCAAAGCCTTACTGTCCAAATGGGTCAAACAAGCCATCATCGAAGCCTATAGAGCGGGCGGGAAGATTCCCCCCTTGCAAATCTGGGCCCACTCGGTCCGCAGTGCGGCCACTTCTTATGCCTTCAAGGCACAAGCTTCATACGAAGAAATTTGGGCTTCCCTACACACCTTCATCAGACATTATAAGGTCAATATCTTCCAGTCAGCTGAGGCTGCTTTCAGCAGGCGGGTATTGCAGGCGGTACTGGAGGCTCCCAGTGCTGTCGGCTCCCACCCGTAGAAGGAGGGATATGGCTCTGGTACATTCCAGCGGAGGAGGAGAAGGAGGTAAGAGGAGAAAGGAGAATTGGTTACCTACCTTTGTGAATTCCTTTCTCTCTTACTCTCCTGATCCTCCTCCGACCCTCCCTGCCAGACAGCAAAACCGTTTTTCAGCCTAGTTATTCGTGTTGAGGGCCACTCCGTTCACTAGTTCCAATGGTCATGCTCGTTGCAGACATACCTGTTGTGGTTTTTTACTTAATTGTTGCTTTAGTTCTGTTATTAGATAAGAATACCTTCCAGGAGCGCTCGGCTATGTTACAAACTGAAGAGTCCCGGGTAGCTCCTGACGCATGCGCAAATCAAGTTTACAGACATCTGCCACCTATCGGCCAGCAACAGAGCTACCCAGCAGAGGAGCATCAGGAGAGTAAGAGAGAAAGGAATTCACAAAGGAAGGTAACCAATTCTCCTTTCCCCATGAGGACAGCATATTCTTACACCAGTCTGTGTTTTTCTCTTTCACCCAGAGAAGCCTCTCAATGGGTACAGCCATGCGCAGGGTGTTGGGTGACTGGAGCCGTGCCTCCTGACAGGTACATCTCAGCACGCATCAGTTCCCCTTACAGGGCTTCGATCCTTCCCAGCATAGTCCGTTGTCACCAGAGGAACGCAAGTGCACAGCGCCAAAGCAAGAGCTGCTTCCATGGTGTGATGTGCCCCATTACCACAGCCACAGACTGAGTGAGAGCCCATCTGTGTCTTGCAGTCTCATCAAGCCAATGACAGCAGGAGGTTTGAATCTGCTGGATTGCTCTTAGGTTCTGCTCAGCAGCGGTAATAGAGACGTGGAGCACGAGAATGAGCACCCTGAAGTTCTTGGATGCATGTGTGCTTTACAGGCATTCATGAAGTCTGCAGACCATGTGCTAAATGTTTTGAAGAGTTTACGCAGCCGCTAGCTAGGATTGTCTGCGTGCCACGTGAGCAAGAACTGGCTGCTATTGGCCATGTGCCATCTCAGGACTGGCTGAAGTCCCAGTTATTGGCTGCTATGGCTGAAAAAGTGTTTGCAAAGCTGGGTGTGTTTGTGTGTTACTCTAGCACTGCTAATGCATGTGTCAGGCATGTCAGTGCACATGCCAAGTCATGTAAAAATGTTACAGCTGTTACTGCATGGAATTTTTTAATGGGCCTTGGGTGGAGCCACTGAATGTTAAGGCAGGTGAGGGGGGAATCTGTAAGGGCAAGGCAGTGAAGGTCACTGTGCACAGAATGTATGTGGGAGCTAAGCTATTCGTTGGTTAAAAGCAAGTCACATTTTCTTATCTTTTGAAAGTAACAATTTTTTGCTTTCAGTGAGTATGAGGGGTCATAATACCACAGACAGCTATTACTGCATGGTGTTTGCCAGGGAAAGTCAAATGGCTTTTGCCTTTTGTCTGTGGATGGTGTGGCTGTGCGGCATACAGGGCCCAGAGAGGTTGGAAGGTGATGGATACACTGGCCTTTGCTGATTTCGGGTGAGGTCTGCTGGCTATACACTCATAGGGTGGCACATGTACACAGTGGGGTTCCATGTATGTATGATGGAGTGCAGACGCTGCACAACCCTGCTGCAGTTCAAGGTTCTGCAGCATGGAAGAATGGACGAAATGTGAGAGTGGAATGACAAAGAAGACAGTGACTTTTCTGGACATTTGTGCACTGCCAAAAGTAAGGAAGTCACTAACAAAGGCTGGACCTTCTCTGCCATTTTTCCTTATCACTGCCCTGATATGACACTGAGAGGATACCCACAGGGCCACTGGGAGTGCCTCGGTCAGATGGTGGAACTGAATCTCTTGGGGGAAACAAGTGACTCAGGGTACTTAAACCTACTGATGGAGAGCTCTTTGTCTTATATGAGGATTGAACACTCAGAGAAATGCAGAACTCCCTGGCGAGTGTGCATGTTTTCTGCCCCAACTGTATGGTAATATAGAAGATGCTAGAGAGGAGGTACAAGAAGTGCATGTTTGACAGGGGGTTCCATGTGAACCAGGAGGGATTTCCAACCCCACGGTGGGTGAGACCCCAATAAAACTGTGTGCTGCTACCTTGTAGTTAGTCATGAACTGCACTGTGAGCCATGGATGTGAGAAACAGGTCTGAGAACATACAAAGACTGATTGCTTGAACTGATTGCTTTTGCTTTGAATTGTTTCTTTTGCTTTCAGTTTTCACTATAGGCGCTCAAAGTATGTGATTTGCTCAATAAACTGCATTCAGTGCATAGAAAAATGTTATTTACAGCTGGCAGGTGTAAATCTAGGTATGCAGCTCTTGGTGGAGAACGCGATAGCAGATGCTGGACTGGCTCCTGGAGCCATAATAATCTGGAAGAAAGAAACAGCTGGGGCAGCAGCTTCTTCCCATAGTTTGCTGTGGCTGAGAGTCATGAGGGGACAGGATACTGGGAAGGGGGGTTTGATGGGTGATGGGGAAGAACGCCTACCCGTGTGCTAGGTTGTTCCACTAAACCTGTGGGGGCTGTCTGCATGCACATGAAATACATGCTGGGGATACCCATTTATTACGTCTACACGCTAACCATGTGAGTGTGGGCTGCATGAACTGAACCAGGACTCCAGCTGACTATTGTCATGTTTATTAACACCCACAGTCTCTTATAGGTAACAGCCAGTTTTCCAAATTTTGCTGCTTGCATGATCACAGAGTAGGAAAGAGAACATGTCTCATCATCTTCCCCCTTTTGTCTCCCATTTTATATTGCTGCTCATGGACACCTGTTTAACCACATCCTTGCCTCTCTTAGTCTCGGGTATATGCACACTATATCAGTTTGGGGAACCTGAGCAGCCAGAAACTATTTTTGCTTTTGCAGAATCTGACCCAATTATAAAACTCTGTGTAAATTTCAGTGGTACAGGTGAGACTTATTCTGGGCTGCGCTAAATATATTTTACATTGAAAGTGGTGATGCTGTTGGTTCCATTAAGGATATGACTACTTGGATTATTGGTATGCCATTCCATTTAGAATGGAATAGCATTTGGTGTTGCACTGGGTTTGTTTGTGCTGCTGAAACGAATTCACTTTCCAATTCTTCTGTTCTTGCATTATTGCAGTATGTATGGGAGACAGGGGCCTTGTTCACAAATTACAGTGAGGGGATAGAATACCCCATGCGGTATTTAGCTTGTGAGAACTCTGAACATGTGATCGCTGTAGACATTACTGTTTTGGGAACTGTTGCTTCTATAGCTTCTTCGTCTGGTTATTCGGGCACAGAGAGTGTTCTCCTTCACGGCCAGCAGGAGGCAACACTAAATTTCAGCTGGGCATGTGGAGGGAGAGCACGCCCTCAATCCATAGTGGAAAGTCTGCCTCTGGACAGATAGGAACGCAGCATCGATGTTCTGCACCTAGACTTTCTTGCCCCTTTGGGGGCTTAATTAATTAAGCAATTGGACTTCTTTATTTTCAAGGGATTCATCCCTTCCTTCTACAGCGCCTTCGAGCACCAACTTCTGCAGTGGCATCCTGTGCCGAATCAACAGCCCCCCAGTGCCGGCCCCAGGGTACGGCCCGGGGCAAAGCAGGTGCGGGGGTCGGCCCCAAGAGGCACACCCTATCGCAAGGGGACCTGCAGGCATGACTGAAATGGCCAAAACCCACTGAGCCGCCACTCGCCAGGTTGCGGCCCGCATTGCGAGAAACGAAAATGCGGTGGTGCCAGCCGCTCGAGAGATGAACCACGCTGAAGCCTGCATCCAGGAGGAGGAGAGAGCCTCACGGGGCGAAGAGGAGGAGGCCGCCTGAACCTCCCAACAAACAGTAAGAGGGGCCCCCATCCCAGACCCGTTCCAGCAGCTCTAACTCGATGCCCTGCATCAGGTCATGAAAGCTCTGGCCAGAATTGAGGGGAACCAGTTGTAGTGTCTCAGTAGGCCCAGGAAATTCAAACCGGAAGAGAGGCAGAGACAATCAATCCAAAGACTCTTTTTATTTAACGACTAAACCTTTAACCCTGATAATAATTAAACTATCTTACAGCTTACACATTCGCTAATGGTTTCTATACAGGTTAGGCACTCGGTGCTGCCTGGTCCTTGGGGGTTTACAATGCAATAAGTTTCAGTTCTTATAATAATCCTATACATTAACTCGTCTAATGTCTCAGCTCATACGCTCACAGAATTCCCCAAAAGATTTGTCTTTCTGGTATGCTGGTTTCTAGCTCACCCCAGTGTTCAGAGTCCCAGGCTCATCTCGTGGTCCACTGTTGGGGTGCCTGCAGCGCCTTCTCTGTATGGGAGGAACGGTGGCAGAGTTCTTCTTACTTTCTTCCCGAAGCTCTCTTGCCATGGGTTGGGAGGGTACCAGCTACCCCTCCTTTCTTTCTTCTCTCCTCTTTCTTCTTCTTCTTCTTCTTCTTCCTTACTGGTGCCCCTCAACATTCCACACCTTCCCCCTCCCTCTCAGGCTTCTACTCACATGCTGGGCAAGTTCCAGCTTTTTGCAGTTCAGATTCACTGTATTGTCCAGAAGCCCTCAACCCAGCATGGGGGCACACCACCCCAAAGTTTCAGCCCCCCCCCCCCCAAATCCTTTAATGAAGCTTTGAGACTTGGGGGCAAAGGGAAACATCCCCCCGCCCAGAGACCCAGTAAAATCCCACAGGAAACCTCTGAGGGATCTGATTGACTCCTCCTCCGAGGCGGAAGAACTGGGCATGGATTGCATGGAGGAGGGTGAGCTTCCTCCCAAGGAAGACTGATTCTAGTCCCCCACCCTAATCAAAAGGGAGAAAAATAATCAGACGCGCCAGCACGCTATGGGGGCACGGGGGAGCCTCTTTGGAGGACTCTGATCATGCCTCACAGGATAGCTCCTTTCATTCCTCTCACTTCTCTGAGAGGGTTTCCCCCAACATGGAGGAGATTTTTGTCCCTTTCAGCACTTCCCATGCAACTCAAGGAAGAATCACCCACAGAGCGGTTTGTGGATTTACCAACAGCGGGGTCGGGGATACCGAGGCAGGGGATCTAAACCAAACCAGTACTTGAACCCCTCCCCCCGCATCAAACAATTGGGGTCTCCTGCCGGGAAACAGGATTCCTGACGATTCTGCTGGCTGTTCCCCGCCCTCCGTATCTCTTGGCGGACAGCTCCAACGCTTCGCAAACAGATGGGCTCAAGTGACCATGGACAACTGGGTAAGTAAGGGACACCATTGCCAGGGGATACTCGATAGAACCCATATTGGAGGAGGAAACAGGGCTTTACTCTCCTCTTCCTAGTACTGAAGAAGAATGGGACATGGAGGGCGGTTCTAGACCTAAAACAGCTAAACAGAGCAGTGAGGTTTCAGAAATTCGAGATGGAGTCATCCATTTGTCTCTCTCTCTCGCCACACAACTGGCTAGCATCCTTGGACCTGAAGGACGTTTAACTTCATGTCCCGACCCTTCAGGCCCACAGGAGGTGGCTCCGCTTCTGCTATATGGGATGCCATTGGCAGTATCGAGCTCTCCCATTCGGCCTAAGATAATCACCTCAAATATTCACCAAGGTGCTTATCCCCCTGATAGCAAACCTTCGACTGGAGGGAATAGCAGTTTTCCCTTATCTTGATGACCTGCTCATCCATGCTCCATCTGAACAGTTAGCTCTACGCCACGTGCAACGAACCATTGCCTACCTTGAGTTCCACGGATTCCTCATCAACAAGGACAAGAGTCATCTGACTCGTACACAATGTCTGGAACACCTGGGAGTAGTAATCAGCATCTCTCAAGACAGTGTATTCAGTCCTCCACTGCAACAGGACAAGATCAGGAGACTCATCACTGCCGTATGATCTCATTCTCGACATCCACTTCAAGCACTAGCTTCTCTCCAGGGGCTGATGGTATCCTGCTTCCAGCACCTTCAGTGGGCCCGATTCCATTCTTGACCCCTTCAACATCATCTTCATCTGTGGCAAGCGTACATCATGGCCAACACCTGGGTGAGCATAACTGTGAATGAGAAAACTCTGGATTCCCTCACATGGTGGAAGGAGCTCCACGATTTCATACCGGGAGTTCCTCTGTTGGATCCCATCAAGTCAGTGATTGCCACGGACACCAGCTTACTCAGCTGGGGGCCCCACCTTGACGCAGGTGTGGTGCAGAGCACCTGGTCTGTCAGATCTGACCCACAGCATCAACTGCCTGGAACTAAAGGCCATTCGACTTGCCCTGCAACACTTTACACCCCTGATAGGAGGGCACCATGTCCTGGTTTTCACAGACAGCACGACCACTCTTGCTTACATGAACAATCAAGGGGGCTTACAGTCCCGAGCCTTGCAAACAGAGGTGTCGGGGCTGTTGGAATGGGCGGAGAAACACATCCTATCCCTAGTAGCACTTCACATCTGAGACGCAGACAATATTCAAGCAGACTGGCTCAGCTGGGAGGCTGTGGACCTGCGGAATGGGGTCTCAGTAGGTCCACCTTCCAGCTGATAGTACAGAGTTTCGGTCAGCCGATACTGGACCTCTTTGCCTCTGTCAAATGCCAAGATGGACCGCTTCATGTCGAGGGGCTGCCATCTCAACGCCGAGGCACAAGACACACTCAGTCACCCATGGCCATGGGGTCTCCTTTACGTCTTTCCCCCCCTTCCCACTCATAAGCTGAATGATACGCAAGTGCAAAAGGGAAAGAGCTGGTGTAATCCTAGTGGCCCCTTATTGGCCTCGCTGACCATGGTTTACGGACCTGGTGAGCCTGTCTGCTGGGGAGTGGATGGAACTGCCCCCAGCCCCGGACCTGATGTCTCAGGGGCCTCTTCTACAAACAGCCAGGGTTTCTGAGACTGGCTGTTGAAACTCAGAAACTCTGTAATATAGGATACTGGCGGCATCTAAGCGCAAACCCACTAGACACATTTATCAGTGTACCTGGGGGGTGTTTGTTCACTGGTATCGGGCCAATGGGGTGTCTACTCACTCCCCGACGATTGCTCAGATCCTGCAATTCTTGCAAGAAGGCCTGGACAAGAGCCTGCGTCCCAATACACATTCTAGATAGCTGGCTGCATTGGGTAGTGTCCTGGGGACACGGGTGGGGTGGGGTGTTTGCCTGTCAGCACGTCAGACAATTTCTATGTGCTGCACGACAACTCTGCCCTCCGTTGTCACACAGGTTTCCTTCATGGAACCTTAACTTAGTCATAAAGGCTCTCACAGCACCGCCTTTCGAACCCCTCAGGGAGGTTTCTTTATACTTTTTATCTATTAAAGTGGCCATTCTCATTGCTATTACCTCGGCCAGAAGGGTATCTGAGATAGGAGCTCTCTCCATGGACCCAGCCTTTTATACCTTTCGTAAGGAATCAGTCATACTTTGTCTGGACCCTTCGTTTGTACCAAAGGTTAATACTTGCTTACACCTGGGACAGGAGATAGTTCTTCCTTTTGCCTTCGCCCCCAGCACCACCTGGAGAAGTTGTGGCATACTCTGGACCTTCGTCGGGCACTTAAGATCTACCTGGCTCGCACCGAGTCCTTTAAACAGACTTCAAGCCTCCTTGTCAGCTGCTATCCCCATTCGAGAGGGAGGAGGGCTTCTAAAATGATAATTTCCAAATGGATGCTTATAGCACAGCTGGGCTTTTGCCACTGACTAAGGTTTTGGCCCACTCTTCGAGGGGGGCTACAGCAAATTGGACTTTCAGACCGAGGACCTCTTTTGGTGAGATTTGTAGGGCGGCCATTTGGAAGAGCCCCCACACTTTCAGCAAATATTATAAGATTGACCTTCTGGATTCTGCCAAGGCAGCTTTCAGCAGGCGTGTTCTACAGGGGGTCCTGGATTAGTCAGTTACCTTCTTTTCAGTATGGGTAGTGCAGGTCTGATTGCCACCCGTTCTTTCCCTCCTTGTTTTTATTTGGGGGTACTGCTTTGTTACCTCCCTGTGTCCGAATAACCGGACGAAATAGCTATAGAAGTGACAATTGGGTCACTTACCTTGGGAATCATCCTTCTGTAGCTTCTGAGGGAGGTTATTTGGCCTTCCCGTGGGTCTTGATGTCTGGTTGGCAACCTTCCTAGTTTTGGTCTCCTGGAATTCTTTCGGGGGACCTCTGTTAAATTTACCCTGTTGCAGGTGGTTTTGTTCTTGTTAGGTCCCTAGTTTTGGATGGGTCATTTCTTTGCTTCCTTTTCAGACGTCCTTGGGCTATGTCACGACTGGGGATTGAGGGCGTGCTCTTCCTCCACATGCCCAGTTAGAAGTCAGTGCTGCCTCCTGCTGGCCATGAGGGAGAACATTCCATGTGTCCGAATGACCTCCCTCAGAAGCTACAGAAGGACAATTCCCAAGGTAAGTGACCCAATTGTCTTTTAGTTATGGTTCCTATCACTCAGGGTAAGCTACCCCTAACTGATGTTTGAAAGCTAGTAAGGTAGCATTTCTCTTTACCATTGGGTATCCTTGCCCTTAGCAAAATATGTGACGAAGGCCTTAGTCACAACATATTTATTTATTATAGATTTTTATACCCTGCCTCTCCAGCAATCAAGCAGCTCGAGGTGGCTTACAAATAAAAACATTTAAAACCAACAAAATACAGTAAAACATTAAAAACCCAAATACAAAACCCATTAAAACTAATGGGGATGCCACAGAAAACAAAAAAAATCCCAGCCCACCCTACCCATCCCCCTCGCCAAAGGCCCAGCGGAACAGCCAAGTCTTACAACTATGACGAAAGGAGGCGAGGCCTGATGCCACCTGGGCTGGGTAGTGAATCTGTTCTGTACCTTTGCTTGGTTCTTGAATCCAAAAAGCATTTGCCTTCTGAAGGACAGACTAAAGACTTAAGAAGTTGTTCCATGCTTACCAGAACCAGTTACCATGGCTTTTAGTAACTGTTCAAAGTCTAAAGGTTTGAGTCCATTTTGAACTTGGGACCCATGTGTGTGTATTTTGTGCTTTAATTTGCAAAAACCTAGTTGTGGAAATAGCCCAAGGGAGGTAATATTTTTCTGCCACAGCTGCAAAGATTAAAAAAAAAGAAAGGTATTGTGTCTATAAACTGTTGAGTGTATTTTATAACTGCAATAATTCCCACAAAATCGGTTGCTCCAGTTAATGACTGGCTTGCTAAAGCATTAACTACTTTCAGCTGGGAATGACCAAGTTGTCTGGAATGGTTGTGTAAGTCCTAAGGACAATTTAGTACCACTTCTAAATAATGATTTGATAAATTAATGGTGAATTCCTGTGGAAAACCTAACAAAATACTTCTGGTCTGCATATTTATTAGCCAATGAGTTCATCATGATACATATTTGTTACCATAAATACCAAAGGAATTGATGACAACTATAGGCCATTATATTCCATGGCTGCCCCTATTTCTTTAGGAGATTTGGCTTATCCACCTTTTAGTCATTAAGGCCCTGGTTGTGAGAAGTACCAGTCTTTGCAATGCACATCATGAACATTTTGGCAATTTTTATGTGCAAGCTGTTGGCAGTGGGTCTTTTCCTACTTATAGAATAAAAATTGCTTGCTGTCCAGCTCATGAGGTTTCTTTTACAGTGCTTAGTTTTGCCTTTCTTGCCAGAGGCTACAGTCAGAATGGGAAAAAAAGCCATCACACCCTAATCCTGTGAAGTTGAACAGAGGTTCTCTATCCTGGTTAAAAGAAAGGAGGTTGAATAGTTCTCATGCTTTCCTAAGCTTTGCATTTTTATTTTTTTTAAATATATATTTATATGCTGCCCCCCATGCCTACAGCATCTCGGAGCAGCTTCCAGCATAATATAAAACAAATTTAAAACACCCCATATGGTCCCTCATGAGAGGCTCTTGAGAAAATTAAAAAGTCATGTGATAGGAGATAGTGTCTTACTATGGATCAGAAACTGGTTAAAAGATAGAAAGCAAAGGGTTGGACTAAATGGTCAGAGTGAGGTGATCAAATTTGCAGACGACACCAAGTTATTCAAGGTAGTTAAAACATGAGCGGACTGTGAGGAACTGCAACGGAATCTTACGACACTGGGTGCCTGGGCATCTAAATGGCAAATGATATTTAATGTGGACAAGTGATGCACGTAGGGAAAAATAATCCAAACTATGCGTAGATAATGCTGGGTACTAAGCTAGGAGTTACCACTCAGGAAAAGGATCTGGGGTTGGTTGAGGACAATACAATGAAATCTACAGCGCAGTGCGCAGCAGCAGTCAAAAAAGCAAACGGAATGAGAGGCTGTAGAGGTCTATAAAATCATGAGTGGTGTGGAACTAATACAAGGAGCAATTATTTACCTTCTCAGCTAGTACTAGAACTAGGGGACACTCCATGAAACTCATGGGTGGCAAGTTTAAAATAAATAAAAGAGAATATTTTTTACTCAGCGTATAATTGTGTTGTGGAATCTACTGCCAGAGGCTGTGGTAAGGTCCAGTACTATAGCTGAGTTTAAAAGAGGTTTGGACAAGTTTCTGGAAGATAGGTCCATTAGCAGCTATTAGCCAGACAGGATCAGGGAACATGACAGGAGCTGAGGGAAAACATCAGGGAATGGATCCCCCATTGTGACCTGTTGGGTGCTTCTCCCGTCACTGTGATTGGCCACTGTCGGAGACAGGATACTGGGCTAGATGGACCCAGTATGGCACTTATGTTCTTATGGTAGATTGTGAGCTGCTGCTGTTTTGCTTCTGAACCCAGGGGTGGAGTATGGTGGGGAAGGGAGTCATGATATCACTTGGTGACTGTGAGGAAATGTGAAGGCCCAGAATAGATCCTGTTGGGGAGTCCCCTACCTCCCATCCCCCTATAACCTTTGTATAGTGACCAGCCAAGTCAATTACTAAAGAGACTAGTACACTAATCTTCACAGAGATGCTAGTTGCTATTCTCTCCCAGTCTCTCTCACTATGCCTAGCTTTACTTCAGAGTTTTCCTTTTCAATAATCCATTTTAACAGACATTTGTGTCTTGGATAACTATTTTAAAGAACCATTGACCATATGAGACAATTTCATTTATACATTCCTAAACCCTTGAACTCAATTCTTGAAAAATCAGCTTATCCGTAGCACTTCCTCTCCCCAGCCCCCTCACCTCTCCTCTGTTCCCTGCACAGTGCTCACCAGTTTAAGGTTCACTGTGGGGGCTGGAGCTGGGCATCTAGCTCACCTTGCCTTGGGCTAGCTCCTGGTTCTGTGCCTGGGCTGGCTTCTCCAGGAACTGGGCGTTACGTTGTATTTTGGTGACTACTTTGCAGGGTTGATGGTTTCCTACTCTAATGGCTTCATGTTCAATTGGAGAGCTTGGCGTTTGCTTTTTCTATCCTTTCTGTTTCTGGGGCTTCTGGCAGCAGTTTATTTGTCTGTGTTGAACTCTCCGTTTTTCTCTTGAATTATTTTTGTTGTCTCGCTTTCTTATGAATTTGTCTGAACGCACGCTCTCTCTCTCTGTGTCTTGCCAGTGTCCTCTTAAGGCATGGGCACTAGGGGCCAGTACCTCTGGCCCCAGTTGGAACCCACCCCATCCAAAATCCAAGCTTTGTGCAGGAACAAGGCTATAAAAACCCACTTGCTTCTGATAAAACTTTACAGCAGGCAAGAGCTGTTTGGTTAGGAGAGTGGAAGAAGAATGTAGTCTCTGTGATTGGAGTTTCAGGAGTTGCAGCATGGCCCTGGTCATAAGGCTATGTCAAAGTGGTCTGGCCCCAGTCTAGAGTCGTTAAGAGATCAGGGGCCAAATTTTTTGGTGTCCATTCAACTCATGGCTTCCACAACTCCAGCTGTCTCAATCCTTCGGGAGATATTATTAAGGTCCACGTAGCAGTTCCCCATAGGCCTCTGTCCATGGTCCCTCACTCAGGCCTTTGCCAGGGAGCTCATTTCTGAGTATAGCAAACCCCCCATCCAGAGGTGATGGTTCTTTGTGTCAGATTGCTGGGTGTGTTCCTCTCCAGGGTCTCTGTCCCTGTCCCGCCACTCTTGGGGTTCTTTTGCTATGTTGGATCTTTGCCCATGCTGCTGATATCTGTTTCTCTCTGCTCCCTAGCGCAGCTGTGGTGTCTCCTAGCTGACCTGTTCAGATAGTTGCTGGCTCATTCGTGTCTCTGCAACTCCCAGGGTTCTCCAGCCATCTCACACCCAGCTAGTTAACCCAGACCCTAGGTCCCCAGCTGGTTCACTGTTGGACTTTGCCACACAGCACCTGAAAGAAGCAGACCTCCACCCTTGCTTTGAGTCTGGCCTTAGCTGAGTACTGCTAGCTTGCTACAGGGCACCTGAAGGTAGAAGGTCCCTGTTCTGCCCTGAGTCATGCCTGAGCTGGGCTAGTAGCTAGAGTTCCTCCTTTGCCCTAGGTCAGTCCTCAGCTGAGCAATATTAAAGAGATTCTAAGCTGCCTGAATAGGTAGACAGGCCCCTATCTTTGCCCTAAATCATGCCTCAGCTGGGCCAATGTCTCCCCCAAGATTCCCTGAGGCCTTCCTTGAACCCCCTTGTCCTTTCCCTGGGTGGAGTCAGGGTTCCCATCTACCTCTCCAGCAGGGTAGCTCTAGGAGCTCCTTGCTCTGCTGTCTCCAAGATGACACCCCCTTAGCTGGGTTTCTGTTCTCCTTCTTAAGCTTCAGCCTGGGTCATGTGCTTAACTCCCTTCTAGCCAAGTGTCTAGGGGAAAGGCCTTCCCTGCTCTTAACCCCTTCTCAACCAGGCTGTAGTGCCACAGTGCTGGGCTTTGGGTTATTGGCTCCATCACCCTCCTATAGCCCCAGTTGCCACCTCTGTTGACCCCTTGCAACACATCTCAGGCACTGCTGATCTAGGCTTGGGTCTAGTCCTGCAAGAACTTAGCTAAGCACACTGTCGCAGACTAGCTCTGGCTAATGAGAGGTCAGTGGTGGATGTGTGTTGAATATCAGCATGTGAACCAAATGGGAAAGTTCAGGTGTAGTGAGGGAAAGTGCAACTGAGGTGCTCTGGATATGAGCAGAGTCTGGATTATGCAGGGAAATTAACATAAGCTTCTGTTGCTATAGTGCATAGCATGTGCATGTAAAACACCAGTGTTTTCACTTACAGTAACATTTTGGAGACACAGATCTCTTTAAAAAAAAACCCTCTGCATTTCCTATGGTGGGGCCCTCATTCAACACTGTGGTCAGGGCCTATGGTAGGTGTACTTATAAATGCTCCCATAAATGCACTTGCCCTGGCCCTAGCTCTAGAAGCATTGCCATGATTCTGGCATCTTTACACTGAATTACTAGATTCATTCATGAATCTGATTCATACATTTTTGAAATTCATTTCTAGAGATCATACTGCTACTTTACACATTAATTGCAATTATTGTTTTACTCCTATTTTAATGTCTAGTAAGAAGTAAAGTTCTCAGTTTTGGGGGGACCCTTTGGAGCTTGGGGGCCTAGTACAACTCTACCCCTCATTGCCCACCTCTCATGGGCTCTGGTGATGCTGCCAGATAGATTTGTTTAGTGCTAAAACAAATACCTGCCAAAACGAGCAAACCTGTTGAATCCAAACAATCTGAACTGAAATGAGTGAACTGAGTAACAAACACAACTTGTCTAATCTTAGATCGATTACTCATTTTCTCCATTTTGGTTTGTTTGGTTCAGTTTGTCCCATTCAGTTCATTTGGTTCGTTTAATTTTGCACCATTATTTTAATTCTTTCCTAGCGAAAGAGAAGCCAGAAAGATGAAATAAATGAACCAAATGAACTGAAATTACAAAAAAATTGCTTGAATGTTTTAAGGAATATTGTTCGGGTTGACTAAAACCTGCTTGGAAAAGAAACCTGCAAGCAGTTACTCTATTGCTTGCTTCACCTCTAGTTTTATGCCTTTGACAGGCTCACCTTGGCAGTTGTAGTGGGAAGGTACACCTTTGCATAGCTGTTGGTAAATCTGCACAGTTTTGAAAGCAATTTACTCTCTCTCTTCCCCCCCACCCCCCTTGTATTTTATTTAAAACATTTGCTATCCCACCCCTCCTGCCAAAGGCAGCTCAGGGCAGCTTACAATATATACAAGTATAAAAACACACAAAAAGCAACATAAAACGTCTGAAAAAGGGGGGGGGAACATCCCCCCTGGGAAAAGAGGAGGGGGGAAAAAAATACCCCACCTGTACCACCCTCCCATAAAAATAAAACCCCACCCTCATCCATCTCCCTTGCCAAAGGCCTGACAGAACAGCCAGGTTTTGCATTGATGTTGAAAAGAGGAGAGGTCCGGGGCCACCCGCGTGGGAGTTCCACAGCCTCAGTGCCTCCACCAAGAACACCCTCTCCATACTTCAAGAAGGGTGCTCCCAGTCAACCGGGAAAGAAAGGAAAGAGAATCTAGATATTAAGTTCCAGAAAGCACTGTTCACATCATTATAGAAACCACATTCAGGAAATGCCAAAATTACGTTTAGAACTTCTTGTACCTCTGTTTTATAACACTCCAGTATTATAAAATATTGACAGGGAGGAGCAAGAGTACACCAGCGCTCCTGGAATGGGTCAGTGAGGCAAGCCTGAGCTCCAGGTAGTTGGGTGGAAGGTCTAGAGGTGGTGTGCTGCAGCCCCACTTTCCTCCAGCCATGAGTGGGGAAGTACAAGGGTACACCCCTAAAGCCCAGTGAACATGAGCGAAGGCAGAAGAGGGTTGTGGGAGGAGATGCCCTGAGCTGCCACTGCAGGAAAAACATGTCATTTTTAAACTTCTCTTGGCTGTTTCTTAAAGAGATGGATGCACTGAAAAACAAATTTTAAAAAATCAGAAGGAAAATGGTGAGAGAACCACCCACATTGTTTAATTTATTATTATTTTATTTTCTATTTTTGCTTGCTTACATCTTGAAACACATTCTATCTGTATGACTTTCAAAATAAAAGTTGCAGTTTGCCATAAATCTTGAACTTTAAAAGTGGCTTGCAAACACAAAAAAAAACTTGACCACCACTGCTTTAGGATGACTTGTGTAGCAGTGGTGGGTTTGATCCTCAACAGGATTCTGGCAGTGGAATTGGCACCCCCCACTGCTCCCCAGTTCTCCAAGCAAAGCCCTTGGGCCTTCCCTGTAGACCTAGGGCTTATGACAGTGAGGAACTGTTTGAGGTTGTTTTAAAACGAGCGTGGCTGGGGTATTTGTCCATGTCCACTGAGTGGAACGGACATGGACTGCCCATGCACGCAGAGTGAGTGGGGAGGGATTTAAACGGGCCACTCCCTGGGTGGCCACTGCAACCACATAGGTAGCCTCCATATGCCCATGTCTCCACTGACCTGCCACAAACATAGTTCAAAGGGTAAGGCCATCCCCTCTTCCCCCTCCCAGCAACACTGCTAAACAGAAGTCCCATCCAGGCGCCTGCCCCTGGCCATGACGTACAGATGCAGAAAGTGAGGAGACAGCAAGTTGCTGCAGACATTAACTCCACCCTTGACTGTGGCTGGGGATGTTGCTGGATCCACTGCAAGACCCTGCCAATAATGCAAGCAGACATGCCAACAAAAATGGGGGGAGCAGTCAGAGTGGGACACACCCCAATTGAAGCAATGCAGTGGCAGCATTAGATACTAAAAACAACAACAAAACTCTAATAACCACAGAACAGGAACAAAGGCAAAAAAGTAATGGTGGGAAGAGAAGAGCCACATGCTGCACACATCATAGGCCACAGTTCCCCTGCACAAGCAGGTTGTAGGGCACAATGCCCAGGGGGAGGGAGGGGGGGGTGTCAAGGCACTTTTAGGCTATCAGTTGGGGAACCCCAGCTCTACCATTGAGACGCACCACACCAGCAGTGCAGAAGTCCCAGGGAAGCCCCCTTTGCAACAGGCAGGGTGCACACAAACATGGGGGATATGGTTCAGGGAATAAAAAGGAAGCAGGTCACATCCCTGCCCAGATGCCACTCTTAAGATGAAGGAAATCCAGAGTGCAAAGTTCCACAGACAGCTCTCTGTATCCAGGGTCTGGTGCCAGGAAGGTCCCCCCACCACTTACCACACAAAGGGCACGCACAAACATAGGAGGGGTGGGAGAAATACAGTCCGGAAAATAAAGCTCAAGCGGAGCTCAAGGTCATGGGCAGGGTGGAAAGCATGGGCCAGCATTCTCAGCATGCAAGACCTATCCATACAGTCCTCAGTGGTAGCCCCACGCCTGCATGTGAAAGGACACGAAATAGTAGGGCTCAAAACAATCTGCAGCCAGAGGTGACGGAACATCTGGCTGTGTCCAGACTGCCTGCAGTTCATGGAGCTCCACTTTTGACGGATCCTCCAAGTGGGAGGCCCTGGGTGGTCCCACAAGGTGGCTCTGTTGCAGCAGCCAATTGAAGCACTCATCAGGTGCAGGGAGTATCCCCAGATATGCAGCAGGGCCATGGTGAATGACAATGCAAGGCAATGGCCAAACACTGGTGTGCACAGATGTCCTGAAAAGTCTCTCTCATATTGGCCCCCTGTAAGGCAGGAGGCAGTTCAGCGGGGCCCCAAGCCCTGGAAGCTGAGCTCCTCTGTCCACTGCTGCGTACACCAATGCCTGCTCACATGATATCCAAGACTTTCCCCCATATATTCTGGATAATTGGCTCATAGCAGATAGTATACAGATCAGCAATCAGCTGGACATCAGTTCTGACCCATATGTCTGCAAAAAACACAGTTACCCTCACATCCCAGTCCACATGCCACAGCACCAGGAATGGTTGTAAACACTGCACAAGGTGCCCTTCTCCAGTATCACAGAGATGGATGGAGCCTTCGCGCGCAATAGCAAACTGCTGCTTGCACAGCTGCTGAAAGTATATGGAACAGTGTACTGAGGTCACTAGATAGACACAGAGCCAGTGTGCTGTAGCAGTGAATGTCTGCTCCCACAGACCTAACCAGAGATTTGGAATGTTGCCATCTGGGGGAGGCAGTACACCTGGCACAGTTGGGGGCGGGAGGGGGGACGGAGGCAGAAGTGCACACGGGAACAAGGGGAGCGCCCACAGATATGCACCCCCATCAGAGGAGCTGTGCACACCCCCATGATGACACTGGGTTAGAAAAATACAAATGTTTATTAACTACATAACAAATGGGAGTATATACATAGGGGACAAAAGTAGCTATACTGGGGAAACAAATTGGCAGGGTAACCAAACTATTTATAGGGGAGAGCAGTCAGCTCCAACGCCCTCTGACCCAGCTCCACTGAGTGTTTTGTTCCCGGGAGAGCACATTGATCCAGTGGCAAATGTCCAGCAGCAGGTCCCTCAGATCTTGCTGCTCCAGGTCATGCTCCAGTTCAAGCTCCCACACTGTAAAAGTGGAAGCAGAGGTGGGGGCTACACCACTGTTGGTCAAAATGCATAGGCAGCCTACATTAACCACACAGAGTACGTGCCCCTAACCTGGAGTGGGACCGTGACCCTGCACAAGGGTTGTGCATATCTGGAGGCCCCAAACCTCAACTAAGGGATTGGGGGGAGGGGAGGCAGGGACCATGCCAAAGAGGACAACACAGGCTGTTCAACCCCCAGAAAGGAACACCCACATGTTCACCATTACCCCCACAGAGGAGCCAGGTTGGCCGGAAATCAACAGGATAGGGAGAAGACGTTCAAGAGCATTAGCCATGGGACCTGGATGTTTACAATGGACGGGCATGGGTCCTAGTCGTCTCCATGTTCCCAGAAAGGAAGGTCACTGTGTGGAGGAGGTGGGTACAGGCAAGGTAGCAGTGCCAGTGGGGATATGGGAGGCTTACATATGTTCTGGAGGGCCTGGTTTGCGACTGCTAGTGCTGCAGTAGCTTGTGAGGTCCCACACCACCTTCCTCAGGAACTCCTCTGGATAGGGAAAATAGAAAGGGGCAAACTATCAGGAAATGGGGTTGGTGCACAAACAGCACTCGCAAGCCCCCTATGGTCACATTTCTCCCCAAATGAACCCTTCGTCCCTGCAGCACCAGCCACAGCAGCATGTCTCCATACTATTGTTATTTGAGAATGTCAGCTATTCTCACTCTCTGGACCCTATCCTGCTCTGCAGGCATCGGATACCTTAATGCTGTCAGCAGTGTCCAGGCAAAGTACCTGGAAAGTTCTAGAACATGATGAGGGCTCCAACCCTCCACCCCCCTCCCATCCTGTTAAAAGCACGGTCTCAGAATCCCACAATAACGGGACTCTAAAGGGAAGGAGCCCTCACCACCTCAGTTCCTTTCAATTGTGTCTGTGTTCGGAAGATCTTCAGCGCTCATCAGCATTGTGCTGTCTGTAAAAAACCAAACAAAAAAACATTACTTTTCTTTATATAGAAAGTTAAAGAGTAGTGCCCATGCCTTAGCCATTCTATGGGGCTTGTCCCCTGGGCATGGCCCCACTTTCCTTCCTCAGGCAGCGGAGCATGACAAAGCAGCCAGGATTTAAATGCTGGCATTCCTACCTGGTCTCACACTCCCTAAGGGATCAGCATTCAGAGTGCTTGTCTTGTCTCGCAGAGACACGTAATACCCAAACCTGCGGGGCTCTTTCTACACAGCCACGGAGAATTAAGAGTCCTCCATTTACAGGATATCCTCACTTAAAAGGCACTGCAAAGTAAGGTGGTAAAGAGGGGTCTCTCAAGCGCCCCATGGGGCACAGGAGACTGCATAGACCAGTTATGGAGCAAGTGACACCGTCAGCTCCAAGGGACACCATCAGCACAGCCAAGCTCAGAGCCAACACCCGCTCCGTCCGGTACCACTGCATCTGACACGGTATCTGCGGACCCCAGTACTGCTCAGGCACCAGTACACAGAGTAGTACCTAAAGACATGGTGGTACCTAGGGATAGCTCCTGTTCCAAGGAGGGTACCTCCAACTGTCCCTCTAAGGAAGACAAAAAGAGAGAAAAAACAACTGGCTTTAAAGGATGGTACATATGTTCAGACCCCTCAACGCACAGTTGGAGTGGAGACTATATATACAGAGGGTGAACCTAGCCCTTCCCAACCTGGAAAGGCAGTTTGTAGAGGTGCTCCAACAGTCAGTTGCCGCTACAGCTATGGAGCCGGCCCCCATGAGGGAATCTTCTCAAGAGTCACAGACTAGGCCATCACCACAGGGAGTCTCATTCACGCTCCCAGCATAGTGAGTACCACAGGTACCATGATTCTAGATCTAGACTTAACTTTTCAGCTCCGATGTATGACAGGTACAGAGGGTGGTCCCCTAGCAGGCTCCATGACAGATCCCTGAGTAGACAGAGAGGAATCCTGCAGCAGGGATGTTGAAGCTCCTCAGTACCACAGGGACTTTAGACCTCTCTCTCCTTGCTCCTGTTGTTCCCCTGGTCGTTACAGGAATCACCAGTACCAAAGGAGCCATGATTACAGAATGCCTCCACACCAGTACCGCCCAAAATCCTCACGATCACGGTCCAGAAACCACTCTCTGAGCTGGCATAGGCGTGCTTTCTCTGGCCCTGGCACCACAGAGGATTAAACAGTACCATACAGATCCGTTCAACGGTTTGTCCCTCCAGAACAACCGCCAACTGCAGCCATCTCGGTACCTACAGTGACTGTCGCATCAACAGCACCAGCCGCTTGCACAACATCGGCGGTACCATTTTCAACAGTGGCACCGTCCATGACCATCACTCAGGTCACACAACCAATTAAGCCGCTGGAGGCTGCCTTTCTTCAGTCTTTCATAGGCAACCCTGCACCACCGCAACTGGTGCAGATCCAAAAGCAACGTGCAGAGGAACAATCTGAGGCATCCACTGCTGCATCCTCCTCCTCCCCTCCCCGAAGAAGAGGAATCCAGCCCCCCGCCCCCCTCAGTCGACACAGTATCCGAGCCTAACCTCGTCTTGTCTACAGAGGATACCAAAGCTTTTCAGGCCATGCTTTGAAGATTGTGGTAGGGCTGTAGTCAGCTTCCTAATAAGGTTATTAGGAAAACATGGTCTGGGCCTGTCTTTGGCATCCTAGGCAGTGGGGAACCAGGCCACATAATGATCCCCATGTATGTTTTCGAGCAGCTTATGGAACCATCAACTTCCATATGGGCCAAGCCCTTGTGTGCGATACCAACAAATAAGCTAGCAGACTCCCTGTATGCTATACCTCAAGAAGGGGCCAATATCTTCTACAATCATCCCCTCCAAATTCGCTGGTTATAATTGCATTCTCGTATAAAATGAGGGCAGGAGATATCCAAACATCTCCTTCAGACAGAGGAAGAAAGCTTGATGTTTTGGGGAGGAAAATCTTCTCTTCAGAGACATTGACCCTACGGGTATCAGATTATGCCTCTGCCCCTGCCTTTGTCTCTAGAGGGACCCCAGCAGGACAGTGTTGCATTCCTGATTAGACCTGCCCTCTTTTCTCTTGTGAGCACATGGCAACGTAACAACATTCCTGAACCAAGTGACTGGTTTGTCATCACATGGCTGGGCAGAGACCTCCTTACCTTGAACTGGGTCATAGACCAGGTGGCCTCCCACGGACCAATCTCAGCAGAGGGGGATAGGACCTTAAAAGGAACAGACTGCCCCTTCTTGGCTCTCTTGTCTGCTCTGGCATCTGCAAGATCGGAACTAAGGACTGCGCCCTATGTACGTTATCTGTACATGGAGTTATGTGCAACAGATTGCCTGCCTGAAATAGTACAGTTTAGGCAGTTGCGGATTCAAAAAGGGTCCTCATACCCCTCAAACTGGACTCTGGGGCTTGCTCAATGACTTATCTTGCTTTCTTACCCTTTTGTGCCTTTTTGTACCTTTTTTAACCCTATAAGTAAAGTCGAAACTTTTTCTATTCTTAACCTGTCTCCGTCTCCGTCTGTTTGTGCTTGCAAAGAACGCCTCCCTTTGCCTGGAAGGCATAGCTGCCAAAGAGGGAGAAAGGAATTCCCCTCTGGCTCTTTTAGCCAAGACAGCTTTTGACCTAGATAAGCACCTCTGGGTTGCTCCAAGAGTTCTGCCTCCTGGTAAACGATGATGATTGGTTTTATTGTGTAGCCGTAGCTATTACAATATAATTCAACAAATACAATACAAACCATGTGATAATAGCACAAAAATAACCAAATTTGCTATATCATAGTAAATAAACTCACACTGACACTATTTTCCCAAGACTTAACAAAGAAGCAAACATAAAAGTTTTAAGATTTGAATTACCTTAAAGAGGGGAAGTCTGGGGCACTGTAATAAAGAAGAAGTTTTTGCCTCCGGCGTAAAACCGCAATACCAAATGATGCTACCACTCTGGAAACCCTGGAAGCCCTAGCACTAAGAAGCTTCCGTTGAAGGAAGTTTGGGTGCTGACCATGATCAAATGAAGGTACAAAGCCCAAATATTTGCTTCTTAAATCTAGAAATGTAGGGACAGTGAAATAAAATATGACAAACTGTGTTTGGTTCCTGGAGGTCGCAGAAAACACAATAGCGATTTCCCCATGGAATCCCTGCATATTGGCCTTCCAAAAAAGCAGAAGGAAAGACATTGCATCTAAGCTTTGTAAAGATCGATTTTTCCCCATAGTCTGACCAGACTAACAAATAGTTAGTCTCAACTCCAGCCGGATCCGGGGGGAAATAAGAGGGGGGCCGCTCTCTGTTCGGACAGGAGAGCACTCTCCCTCTGGAGCTCCTGATCTCTTGCAAATAAGGGATCAAGCTCGCTCTGGCCCTACATTCCTTAAACTGTCCTTAAGAGAATCCAAGCTTTGCATATCTCCAACTTGACTGCTTTTTCTGAAAAACCCGACAGGCCATGATTAATAACTAAACTAAGGAGAGACCTATCCTGGGGAGGGAAAAGAGAAACCTTAACCCAATACTTCAGTAGCATCTGCAGGGCACATGCCCAATTGTAGGACTCAAGGTTCTGCTCTAAGTATTACCTGGGGGGTACCCAATGGGACCACCATCATTGAATGCAGAAACCCGTTTTGAATAGCTTCCAACTTATATAATATAAGAACTCCCCATACAGGAAAAGCATCTAAGGCCTGAGAGATTACATTGGCCCTAAACAAGCGAAGAGCTGGAGGAATCAGCTTGCCCCCACTGCCAAAATAAAAATTTGTTATTACGGCTGCAGTTCGCCGAGTTTGGCACTTCACAGTCTCCAAATGAGATTTCCAGCTGATTGAAGAGGATAGAATAACTCCTAAGTACTTGAAAGAGTTCACTTGCTCGATCAAATTGCTGCCAATCGTCCAACAATGAAATTTGCTAGCCCTGCGAGCCCCCACTACCAATACCTTTGTCTTACTGAAATGTATAAATAGGCTCTCTCAACTACAGTAAATCCCAAAATGCTGCATAGAGTGTCTAAGACCCACTAGCGATTGGGAAGCCTCCTGGTAGGGGGAGAACACAAGATAAAGGGGACTAGGGTGCCTTGGGAAGCTGTGGACTTATAAATTTCTGGGGTTCACATATCCTGGGTTGTGTGGATCCCCTCTGATTTCTGGAACCCAGGTTGTGGCAGCAAAAACTAGGTTTTTCCGGGGTTTACCAGCTGTGGGGGACCCCAGGTTAGAGATTTGGACGAACACGATGAGGTGGGTGGCTCAGCTGTATAGCGCCCCCTTGCTGTGTTTCTCCACAGGTACCAGCATTGGCTCTGGTCTCAACTCAGCATGACTACAGACCCAAACCAAATTGCCCCCCTACAGAAAGAACGCATATAGCACTATTTCAGCTCACCTCGTCCATGCATATTGCTGACTGCGTTCTTTGGGGAATTGCCTCTGCGATCATGCTAAGGAGGCATGCTTCGCTTAGGTCCACGGCGTTGATGCCTGATAATAAAACCAGGATAGAGGATCTCGCTTTTGACTAAGAGAAGCCCTCTCAGCTGAGCCACCCACCTCATCGTGTTCGTCTAAAGCCTGTTCACTGCTGACACCTTGAAGTGGATAAAAGAAATGACCCAAACTGCGAGGTTAGCACGAGTCAGAGTGATAAGGAAAAAAAATATTACACCCTCCCTGCCTCTTACTTGTACGTTCTCAAGCAAAGATCTCCTTACTCCTACCACAACAGGAAATATTCCCCACACCAGGCTCAATCAAACACCTCATTCGTTCTGCCCAGAAAGAGGTTCAGTAAGTAGAAAGGGAAAGGAAGACAGTCTTCCAATTCGTCCTCCAGACAATCTCTAAAAAACGTTTTTGTCTCCGCAGAGAATGTGAAAATGTCACTATTCTGCAGCAAAGTTAAATCGTCTGAGTTCAAAAGAGGAGTAGAGGATGACCCCTCTTTTAACAACCATGTCCAGACCTTTTATGACCTGCGGGCCTCTATCACCTCTGATAGATGGGTTAAGGAAATGATTGAGAAGAGCTATGCCATACAATTCCACTCCTTCCCACCTTCCACACCCCCTTTCCCACCCCTCTTTGGGGGCACCCCTCGCAAGACAGTTTTGCTACAGGAGATTGATAAACTTCAGAAGAAGGGCGCTATAGAGGAGGTTCCCTTGTCAGAGCAAAAAAGGGGGGTTTACTCTAGGTACTTTGCAGTCCCTTAAAAGGATGGGGGGGGGGGGGGGGGGGTTAAGGCCTGTCTTAGACCTGAGAGAACTGAACAAATATATTGGAAAATTTAAATTCCGTATGACTACCCTTCAACTCATCTTGTTAGATTTACAACATGGAGACTGGCTATCTTCTCTTGACCTTAAGAATGTGTACTTTCATATTTCAATCAGACCATCTCATAGACAATACTGATGTTTTCTTGTAGGAAACCATCACTTTCAGTACACAGTGCTTCCACTCAGACTCTCCACGGCACCCAGAGTCTTTATGAAGTGTGTGGCAGTAGTTGCAGCCTGAGGAAGCAAGGTCTTAGAGTGTTTTCATACTTGGCGATTGGCTTTTAGTGGTTCATTCAAGAGACAAGCTGGAGGAGGACATCCAGCTAACACTCAGAATGTTGGAACGACAAGTCAATACCGGCAGGACTCCCCTCACTCCTACAAGATGCTTACAGTTCATAGGAGTGGTTCTCGATACACACCAAGCCAAGTCATACCTCTCACTCTACAGGTTTAAAGAGATTGTCCATACCATAGACAGGCTAAGCCTGACCAGAACCAGGTCCGTTCACTTTCTTCATCTATAGGGACTCCTTGCATCTACCACTGCAGTGACACCTTTCGCAAGACTCAACATGCGACCCCTCCAGCAGTGCCTACGGGGAGTCTGTCCCACTCTCCACTCACTTAGCAGGAAGGTGACTATTCTGACAGAAGTTCAGTTGGTGGAAAAAGCCTTGTCATGCCATGCGAGGATTTCCATTTGAACCCCACCTCTATACAGACGTTTCCATTATGACAGATGCATCCCTCATGGGATGTTGAACCTCAGGGTTCACGGACCGTTGTCACCCAAGGAGGAGGCCCTTCACATAAACATCCTAGAGCTATGGGCAATTCGTTAGGCACCCAGAGCTTTAATCTCCCACATCAAAGGAAAGAACGTAATGGTCATCACAGATAATACCACAGCAATGTGGTATGTCAACAAGCAGGGAGGAGCCCGATCCACAGATCGCTCACACGAAGCAGAGGCCTTTTACCTGCAAGCAATTAATTTGGCAGATTAGGACAATTGCATAGTAGACAAGCTCAGTCGCAGACCTACTGTTAGTAATTTGTAACCTGTCACTAAAATCTGCCACTGTACCCAAGGACTGGAGGATGGCAAATGTAACCCTTATATTTAAAAAGGGATCCAGAGGTGATCCTGGAAACTACAGACCAGTAAGCTTGACGTTTATGCCGGGTAAAATGGTGGACAGAATTACAGGGCATGTTGACAAACATGACTTAATGGGGAAGAGTCAACATGGATTTAGTAAAGGTAAGTCATGCCTCACTAACTTGTTGGAATCCTTTGAGGGTGTAAAGAAGCATGTAGACAAGGGAGACCCAGTAGATATAGTGTACCTGGATTTCCAGAAAGCATTTGATAAGGTCCCTCCATGAGAATCTCTTGAGAAAATTAAAAAGTCATGGGATAGGACATAGTGAAAAACCTTTTTCAAGTACAGCAAAGGCAGGAAGCCTGTTAGGGAGTCAGTTGGGCCATTAGATGACCAGGGAGTAGAGGGGCACTCAGGGAGGACAAGGACATTGCAGAGAAGCTAAACAAGTTCTTTCCTTCAGTCTTCACTGCGGAGCATGTTGGGAAGATACCCACGTCGGAATCCTACTTTGTAGGTGATGAATTGGATGAACTGTCACAAATCAGCGTGACCCTGGAGGAGGTTCTAGAACAAATTGACAAACTTAATACTAACAAATCACCAGGGCCAGATGGTATTCACCCCAGAGTTCTGAAGGAACTCAAATGTGAAATTGCAAACCTACTAGAAGTAATTTGTAACCTAACGTTGGCATCTGGCACTGTACCTGAGGACTGGACGGTGGCAAATGTAACCCCAATATTTAAAAAGGGTTCCAGAGTTGATCCTGGAAACTACGGACTGGTAAGCTTGACGTCTGTGCCGGGCAAAATAGTGGAAGCTATCATTAAGAACAGAAACACTGGGCATATGGATAAACATGGCTTAATGGCAAAGAGTCAGCATGGATTTAGCAAGGGAAGTCATGCCTCACTAATCTCTTGGAATTCTTTGAGGGTGTAAACAAGCATGTGGACAGGGGAGACCCAGCAGATATAGTGTACCTGGATTTCCAGAAAGCTTTTGATAAGGTCCCACATAAA
>QEPC01000978.1:413644-453471 GCA_003113815.1 Sphenodon punctatus | reverse complement strand
CTAGTTTCCTCATTTTGTCATAGTCTCCCTTTTTAAAGTTAAATGCTACTGCTGTACTTTTGTTTATCTTTCTCCCTACAGAAATTGTCAAATGTGATCATATTATGATCGATATTGGCTAGTGGCTCCACCACAGTTATTCCTTGCACCAGGTCCTGCATGCCACTCAGGATTAGATCTAGAATAGCTCCTCCTCTCATTGCTTCCAGAACCAGCTGTTCTAGGAAGCAGTCATTTAGGGCATCCAGAAATTTGACGACCACATCCCTCCCCGAGGAAACATTCCCCTAATCAATATTAGGGTAATTGAAGTCACCCATTATTATTATGTTGCCGACTTTAGTAGCCTGTCTAATCTCTTTTAGCATTGCTTTATCAGTTTCTCCTTCCTGGTCAGGGGGACGATAGTATAGTCCTACTGCAATACTCTTCCCCTTTATACCTGGAATTTCTATCCATTGAGATTCTAGGGAACAGTTTGCATCCTTTAAAGTTTTAGTTGTACTTGACTCAATGTTATCTTTTAGATATAGAACCACCTATCTTCTGTCATTCTGATATTTTGTACCCTGTGTAGCAGGGGGGTTCCCCCAGGGGTCACACTCACGGGGAAATAGCTCACCCCCTGCTACGTTGTCTCAGCCTTGTGCATCAGCTGAACCCCCTCCTTCCAGGCAGGGGGTACCCTCTCCGGACACCACACAATCCCGAGGGTCTTTGTTCACAGTCTTTATTGGACCCTATCAGTCCAGCGTACCTGGGGCTGCCGGCTCGTCCGCCTCCACCCTACAGACCCAGGTCCATCTCTCCTGACTCAGGAGCAACCCAACTACAAGTCCCCAAAGTCCATTCAGCCAGGCCTCCAAACCCCAGGCTCTGGCCAAGCCATCCCCAGCCAAGAGGCTCCCTCTTGGGCACAGCCTCTCTACCTTGTCTGGGTCCTGCTGGTTCTCCAGGTGTCAGCAGCATCCTGGAGAGCATAGAGCAGAAAGGTTTCTCTGGGCAATGTTGCTCCTTCACTTCCCTGGCAGAGACTGTCTCCGTTCTGCCTAGTCTCTCTTTATATACAGCAGAGTGGGTGTGGCCAGGTTTCTATTCTTCCGGCTTAAAGGGCCAGTAACCTGCCCACTCTGTCACAGGGGTTACTCAGCCTGTATCCCTTCAGGCTGACCCCCAGCATCAGGGTTGGCTCTGCCACACCCCTTGTGTGCGCCCAGTCCTCTGGTTGCCACCAACAGCCCCCTTCTTAAAGGGGTAGCAGCCCCCCTGGACTGCTCCCTGCTACACCCCTTCCCCTTCAGGGAGACAGGCTTCTCTTGGAGAAGACTGGCTTCTACCCTTTAGCAGGGTGGAGTTACTCCACACCGGTTCTAGCCCCAAACCACAGGATCTAGCACCCCAAACTGGGCTTTAACACCCACTCTGGCCTCCCATCGCTCCTCACAGCCGGCCCGTACCACCGGGTCTATCTAGCAATGGGGAGCCACATGCACCCAACTGTCTAAGGGAATGAACTCTTCCTGTTGGGGAGCACTCCTCCACCCAACGTACAGACTTATAGGAGGTTCAATACAGCCCCTCACATTTCTCCACCAACCCATTAGGGATTTTATATACAGTTGACCCCAGCCAGCTCAATCGCCTACACCCTGTTGGGTCCTGCTTGACTCATAGTCCCAACCGTCTCAATCGCCTACACCCTGCTGGGTATTTTTTCTTACAGTCCCAGCCGGCTCAGTCGTCTACACCCTGCTGGGTCTCTATTGCCCCTAAGGCAGAGGGTCATGCCAGGTGGCCGGCTCAATCACCTACACCCTGCCCCGTTAGGCACATGAAGTACCAGCTCAGTCACCCCCCTGTACTTCTACCTCTCTTTACTACAGATCACTGTCCCAGCCGGCTTAATCGCCTACACCCTGCTGTGTTTCTATTGCCCCTAAGGTAGAGGTTCATGCCTGGTGGCCGGCTCAATTGCCTACATCCTGCCCCCCTAGGCACATGAAGGTACCAGCTCAGTCACCTACACCCTGTACCTCTGCCCCTCTGTAATTTAGGTGCAGTAGGGTACCGGCTCCATCACCCCCCTGTACCCACTCAATTATTAGGCCCCCTAGGTACCCTGTAGGCCCCCAGGCCTCTTGTTCCCCTTGTCTAAGGGGGTTGGGATAGCAGCCCACCCTTCCTTTCCGTCTATCCCACCCTGGGACCCTTTAAGCCAGATTCCTCTGGCCGGTTAACAGCTACCTACTTGTAGCCTCTGTTAACTCTTGTCTCTCAGGGTTTAATGCTCTCTTTGCGGTTCTCCTTTTCCCCCCAAGGCAGCTATTAGCGCCCATACTCTTCCTCAGAAGAGGAATCTTCCTGCCCTTGCAGTTTTCCCTTTAATTCCTCTACTTCCTCTGAGGACTTTGTTCTCCTCCAGTAGGGTGCGTCTCTGAGCTAGCATTTTCTCTAACATTGCTCCTGAGACTCGAGTCATTAGACCAATCTCTTGACTCTCAGGCCTCATGGCTGCTCTTGCCACCATGTCGCTAAAACTCTTAGTCATGGTCTCTTGGTCCTTCCTCTCAGGCCTCGAGACCACCTGCCCCTCTCTGAGGGCCTCTAGCTCTTTCCAGAGGAGGTCATTGCAAGTCAACAACTGTTTGACTGCCCTCTCAAGGATGTCTATGTTTTTGCGCACACACACCCCCCTCTAATTGGGTGCCCACAGAGTTCCCCTTTTCGGTTAGCCGGCTCAGTCGCCCCCCTGCTAACCTGCTATCTTCCCTTGTAGCCCTCTGACTCTCCTTAGGAGGCTTCCATTTGGGACACTTCCTCTTGACATGTCCCAGGGGTTGACAAACCCAACACCTCCTAGGAGGTCTCGGCTCCCAGTTCCTTTCCTGAACCGGGGTGGGGGTGGACACTGCTCTCAGATTGACCCTATCATCTGGCTTAGGTCATGTATCCCTCATCCCTCTATAGGGACACAGCCTTTTTACATGTCCCATCACCCCACAGGTCCAGCACCACTTGGCCTTCCCCTGGCTCGGACACCTCAGGAGACCTTGCCATCTCTCCTGGCAGGCCACAATTATAACACGGCCCCACAGTACCTCCCACCTTGGGTTCCCAGTACTGGCGTGTTACAGTCCTTCTTGGCTGCTGGTCACGCCACCTCAGCTCCGACTCCACAAAGTTACACAAGCTGAAGGTCATCGGGGTACGCCTCTGGCTCCAGCAGTCATGTCCTGCTGCCATCACCTAGCTCCAGGCTCTTCCTGGCCCCAGCTACTCCGAGCATACTCCGCAATGCGCACGTCTGGTCCAGGCGCAAAGCTCTCCGGCTCTCTCCCAGCATCTGGTCCCAAATGCTGTCACAGAGTGGGCCCCATCCTCCAGTCTCATCTGCTTCTGGCACCGGGGCTCACCTCACTAGGGAGCTCACACCGGTGCAGCTCCAACAGGCAAACTTCGATTCTCCACACAAATCAAGGTTGGGTGCAGTACCTCTCTGCACCAACGGGTGGCGCTATGTCCACATTCTCCACCACTTGCTGTAGTGGGGGGGTTCCTTCAGGGCCACACGGGCCATTGGGGTCGCACTCACGGGGAATTAGCTCACCCCCTGCTACTCCATCTCAGCCTTGAGCGTCAGCTGAACCCCCTCCTTTCAGATAGAGGGTACCCTCTCTGGACACAGCACACAATCCCAAGGGTCTTTGTTCACAGACTTTATTGGACCCTATCAGTCCAGCGTACCTGGGGCTGCCGGCTCGTCCACCTCCACCCTACAGGCCCAGGTCCATCTCTCCTGACTCAGGAGCAACCCAACCACAAGTCTCCAAAGTCCATTCAGCCAGGCCTCCAAACTCCAGGCTTTGACCAAGCCATCCCCAGCCAAGAGGCTCCCTCCTGGGCACAGCCTCTGTACCTTGTCTGGGTCCCACTCGTTCTCCAGGCATCAGCATCCTGGAGAGCGTAGAGCAGCAAGACTTCTCTGGGCAGTGTTGCTCCTTCACCTCCCTGGCAGAGACTGTCTCCTCTCTTCCTAGTCTCTCTTTATATACAGCAGAATGGGTGTGGCCAGGTTTCTACTCTTCCGGCCTTAAAGGGCCAGTAACCTGCCCACTCTGTCACAGAGGTTACTCAGTCTGTATCCCTTCAGGCTGAACCCCAGCTCTGGGGTTGGGTCTGCCACGCCCCTTGTGTGCGCCCCGTCCTCTGGTTGGCGCCCACAGCCCCCTTCTTAAAGGTGTAGCAGTCCCCCTGGACTGCTCTCTGCTACACCCTGGTATTAGTGTGTCCCATTGGTTTTCCTTGTTCCACCATGTCTCTGTGATGCCTATAATGTCTAGATCTTCATTAAGCGCCATACACTCCAATTCTCCCATCTTTTTAGGCTTCTAGCATTTGTTTATGTGTATTACTTTTATTCTTCTTACTGTGCACATTATAAGGGACTGTATCAGGCACCTTGGAATTGTTGTGTATCTGTTCTTCAGCGAATTCCACCTGAAGTCCCTTAATTTTTATCCCTTCCTCAATCTTCAGCAACTCTAAATCCCCTAAGTTAACATCATCTTGCATAGATGCCACAGTCTAAACTGTGCACTCCACAGTGCCTGTCGGCTTTCCCCCAGGTTCTAGTTTAAAAACTGCTATATCACATTTTTAATTTTTAGTGCCAGCAGTTGGGTTCCATTCTGGTTAAGGTGGAGCCTATCCTATCTGTATAGGCTCCCCCCTCCACAGAAGGCTTCACAGTTCCTGATAAATCTAAAGCCTTCCGCCTTGCACCATTGTCTCATCTACGCATTGAGACGTTCGAGCTCCGCATACCTCTGGGGTCCTGCACATGGAACAGGCAGCTCTTCCGAGAATGCTACCCTGGAGGTTCTGGATTTGAGTCTACTACCTAGAAGCCTAAATTTGGCCTCCAGAACCTCCGTCCTCCATCTACCTATGTCAATTGGTACCAACATAGAGAACTATAAAGAACTATGAGGCTTCTGGACTTCCACTACCCACAAGGGTCAGGACCCATTCCACCTGGACCATGGCCACAACAGTTGCGGCTCAGGGCATGTTCTGTTGGAGGATGTTTGTAGGGAAGCCACATGGAGTTCTCCATCAACTTTCATTAAGCGTTATACTGTTGGTCTGGCTGCTCAGAAGGACACCAGGTTTGGCTGATCTGTATTTTCCCTGTTTGCCTAATAAAGGAGCCCCTTTTGGGCTATGAATTGCAACCTGCATATAGGGTTTTGCTTTGTAGTCTAGCTATAGTTGGACTGGGTGTGAGGAGAATGAAGAAGAAAGGTAAGTTTTGTGCCTATAATGAGTCTTCTTCAAGTTGTATCTTCTCACCAAGTCCCAACAACCATTCCTCTTTCCTACTTGCAGTACCTATCTTATGAACTGAGGGGGAGTGCTGAGGTGGGACACGGGAGTGTTGTCGGGGCATGACTCATAGGCCATATACTCATGGGAGTTGATGTCCGGGCATGGAAAAAAATTAAAGGAAAAGTGCTTGCTATAAAGTAGAAGGGGCTGATTGGACTGTTGGCTCGTGGAGTTGCTGCTCCCCACACCCTTGGATCCTCCTCCGGTAGTTTCTTCAAAGCTGTCAGACTCCGCTGCAGGGAAGGTGCTTTGCTGGGGAGTGGAAGGGGCTGATTTGACTGTTGCCACTTGGGGTTGCCCCTTCCTATACTCTTGGACTCTCCTCCAGCAGTTTCTTCAAAGCTGCCAGATTCTACTGTGGGCAGTTGCCTGTGGCGGCTGTTGAAAGCAAATGCCAAAGGCTAGCTGCGGTTTGGCAACTGTTTGGCAGTTGGAGTCTGGGCTAGGCCTGCCCTTGCACTTCTTTGTTAATTGGTTTTGCATAGATGTAGATAGGAAGTTGTGGTTTTAATTTGTGTTTAGTGACGTGGCTTGGGTGGTATGGGTATGGAGGAATTGGGGGAAGAGGATTTGGAATGTTGTGGATGGTGTGATTGTTATGCCTCCCCCCGTGAGAGAGGGGGCTTGATTATGTCACAAGAGGGTGGGGCAGTGCCATGGCCCCTCTTTGGGGGGGGTACTGGCATGGGTGAAGTGGGGGAAGCGGGTTGTGTCTTGGCCCCCCAGTGAGAGGGGGTACAGGCATGGGGGATCAAGGGTGGGGATGATGCCACAGTGAGAGGGGGGAGTTGGGAAGGGATGGAGGTGCAGGAGGTGGATGGTGCCACAACCCCACAGTGAGAGGGGGGTACAGGCATGAGGAATTATGGGGAGGGGAACTGGGGGGGTGTCCCTGCTTGCTTTGCTGTCAGTCTGCCTCTGGGGATGCTGGGATCAGGGCATAACCTCCAGCCACCCATCCCCCTAGAATGTTGTTTGCCCTATGAGGGTTATTGTGCTTGCGGGTTGGGAATTGGTCATCAGGTGCTGGAGGAGGGGGAAGATAAAGTGTGGGGCAGCTTTTGAACCAATTGGGTTCATGTCAGGCATGGGGAGGTATGGCAGTGAATGGAAGAAATACTAATGGGGACGTCAGGAGAGGCACCTGGTTTCTGTTCCCATGTCCCGCTCCCCTCCTGTCTCGGGTTACTTGGGGGTTGAAACCAGTGAGGCCCCTGATCTGAAATTGATGCTGCTTAATGTGAGGCCAGTGGCAAATAAAACATTGACCATCTTTGATCTTATTCAGATGAGCCTGCTTACCTTGTATGCATTACAGAGACCTGACTGGATGAGGCATCTGGGCCTACATTGTCTCATTTAGTGCCTGCTAGGTACTCTGTGCAGCATCAGCCTAGGAGGGAGGCTGGGGATGGCGTGGCAGTGGTCTGTAAAGATACCTTGGTCTTTATAGGTATCTGGTGCCTGACTCATCCAATATAGCGTGTGTCCACTTGTTTTGGATTTGGCTGGGGATAGATTGGGGATTCTTTTGGTGTACTGACCACTCTGCTTCACAGCTGATTCCGACTGTTCTTATTTTCTTGGATGATTTCAGCATACATGCTGAAGCTAGCCTTTAGGGGTGGAGCAGGAGTTCATGGCCACCATGACAACCATGGGCCTCTCCCAAGTAATATCTGGCCCCACACGTGAGGCGGGCCAGACGCTGGGTTTGATGTTTTGCACCAGCCTGGAAACACCATTGTCATGGCCGGACCATTACCTACTGAAAGCCCAGATCCCTGCCATCCTATGCCCTTGTTTGGGGTGGTGGACTGGGTAGGTTGGTCCGCCCCTGGAGTCTAATGGTTCCAATTGATTTTTAGAACTTTCTGGGGGATTTACCTCCTAACCTTAACAGCTGCTCTGTTGATGGCCTGGTCACCTTGTGGAACGATATTTTGACCATGGCCATCGACACAGTTGCCCCTAGGTGTCCGCTCCCACTGCTGCAACAGCACAGGTCCCTGTGGTATATGGAGGACCCAAGATGGTTGAAGCAGGAGGGTAGGTGGTTAGAGTACAGGTGGCACTCGACTTGCGCTGAAGCCGACCGATTGTGAAAGCCAGCTGAGAGACGTTGGGGTTGTTGTTGGCTGTGGTTGTCAATGCCTCTCTTTGTGAAGGGAGGGGGTTAGGATGCTGCACACTCTTTTTAAAAAAAATATATGCTGTTGTCTAGCCCCTGCTTAAGAAACTATCTTTGGATGCTGACTCCCAGCCAGTTATCACCCTTCCCTTTTTAGGGAAGGTTATTGAACGGGTGGTTGCCTGATGACAGCTCAAGGTTCATCTTGATGCTATCGGATTCCTGGAACCGTTTCAGTCAGGCGTTCGTCCTGGGTATGGCACGGAGACTGCGCTTGTGACCTTGGTCGATGATCTGCACCTGGAAATTGACAAGGGGAAATGTACCCTATTGATTTTGTTAAATCTTTCAGTAGCCTTTGACACAGTTGATCATGAGGTGTTGTTGACACATCTTCAGGATCTGGTGGGGGTGTGCGGGACTGCTCTGGAGTGGTTCCATTCATTCCTGTCGGGATGGTTTCTGTGTGATGAAGGGTGATTTATCGTCTTCCCCTTGTGACCTCCCATGTGAGGTTCCACAGGGTTCCATTTTGTCTCCCATCCTGTTCAATGTGTATATCAGGCTGTTGGGTGAGATCATTCAGAGGTTTGGCGTGCAGTGTCGTCAATATGTGGATGCCACGCAGCTCTGCCTCCTCTTTTTCATCCAACCCAGGCCCTGCAGTCTCAGTGCTTACCCCCAATGCCTGGCGATGTTGGGAACTGGATGAGCTGACTGAGGCTGATCCTGACTGTGATGATGGTTGACCAGCCCTGTGACTTGTGGGGGAATTGGGACTCCTCTTATTGATGGGGCTCAGCCCCCATTGGTCACTCAGGTTTGCAGCCTTGGTGTGCTTCTGGACCCCTTGCTGCATCTGGGTAATCAGGTTGCTGTGGTGGCCAGGGAGTGCCTTTCACTAACTTCATCTGGAGAGGAGGCTGCAGCCTGTACTCTCTAATTCGGACCTGGCCTTTGTCATCCATACTTTCATCACCTCGAGGATAGATTACCGTAGTGCTCTCTACAGGGGGCTGCCCTTGATAGAGTCAGAGTCACAAGGCTGGAAGGTTACCTCAAAGGGTCATCTAGTCCAGCCCCCTGCACCACTGCAAGACCTGTCACACCCCAACCATCCACACAGGGAAATCCCACCAATAGCTACAAGTAGAGACTCGTTCCCTTGCTGGCAGCCTCAGCAGAGGTGAAATTTGAACAGGCCATTCAGATGGTCTATAGAAGTGACATGTCACAAGTAGAGTATGTTCACAGAGAGTTTTGTACAGGAAGCTTGCACTGTCACGCCCCCATCTTGGGGAGGGGGGTTGTTAATAAATGTGATTGGTACTCAGAGTTGTTAATAGAGTGTGTTTTACTAGTGCTACATTCTTGTTAAATACAAATATTGTAAAGCAATGCATTTATCACAGGAATCTTAAACATTCACTTTGAATGGAGAGTATATAAACAATGGATTAATGTGAATTTGTGTAACTACAATGTTGGGATTATAGTTAAACTAGAATTTCCTTCTACTTTTGTCTTTTTAGGAAATGAAATTTATAAGCAGGTAGCAATGTGTGTTCTCTATCACATCAGCATGGATGACCGCTTCAAATCAATGTTTGCATATACAGACTGCATCCCACAGGTAAGAGCTTTCCTTCTGGATACACTTTACCTAAAAACCAAACCTTTACCCTCCTCTGCCTTTCTCCTTCACCTTCCTTGTAGCAGAGCTTATGGTGACACCTACAAGTATTGGTGGAAAAGAGAATAATCTAGCTCAGACTAACTGTGCTTTTAACAACCCATTAACTAATTCACTTTCTTACTGCTATCAGTCTTTTAGAAGGAATAGACAGTAGTTCCTGTCTGCAGGAGCTGCTGGCAAATCTGTGAGCGGCCATCACCTTGGGTACAGAGAACTGAGGTGTATCTAAGCTCATAATAATGGAAATCTCCATGTCTGTTCTTCAAGTGGCTCCATGATTCTCACTTGTGAGATCACGTGAGTGCCATTCATGAATCGGATGAACTTGCCTCTCTCTAGCAGTTCAGTTTTAAAGATTTTTCTGGAAGCAGATAAGCTCCTACCCTTCACATCACCAGGGGGACCCTCAGTCCCGTGGGTATAAAGGGGAAGAGCGGAGCCTCTCCTCCTCAGTTCCTTTCAACTGCCGCCAGCGATCAGAAGAACAGCTTCCTTCTCCAATAGATTAGACTATTGTTAATAGCAGTTTCTTGTTTATAGTTTATATATTTAGATAATTTATGTAGTCATAGATTAGTTAGGTCAGTTACAGGTAGTATAGGTATAGTGACTAGTGAGCTTCTTTCATCTGGGGTCACGTGCGGCAGCCTGTGAGGGCCATTGCCCGCCATGGCGGCTCCTCTCACCAAAAAGCTTACCTTCAAGAGGTGCGCTCGATGTACAGGCCCCATACCGGCATCTGATTCCCATGACCGATGCTTATTATGCTTGGGAGAAGGACATAATCCACGAGAATGTACAGCCTGTCAGGCTCTCTCAAAAAGTGTGAGAAATGACTGCTGTTTTCAGCTAACTGATCTCACTCAGCGCGCCTTGGAGGGAGGTGACGAAGGGCTGCTTAGGCTTCATGCCCACTCTAAACATACTGGGCAAAAGAATAAGTCTAAGAGAGACTCCACCCATTCAGGGGAAAAAAACTCAAGAAGTGGCACATGCTCAAGCCACGGCCTCATCCCCAAGCGCTCCACTAGCCGCTATACCCAGGCTGTCCATGGCTGCTGACACCCCTGAGGCTCCTGGTCCCCAGCCTCTGTCCGGGACCCTAGATATCCAAGAGGCCCGAGAGGAGAGCATTCAGACCCAAGGGTTGTATAGATGAAAGAGGAACACATGAAAGCTCTGGAGATGAAGAAGGCGACAGAGAGACTCCGCAAGATTCTTCATCCAAAAGTGAAGGCCAAGGATCGGTGATTGAACTCCACACTGAGGAGGCCCACCAACAGTCCCTCCCAGGCCTGTTGCTGGTCCATGACAGTAGTCCTAGCCAATCTCAGCAGTGCCATGAGGACTCGCACCAGGAGACTCAGACTGAACAGCATCGCCTGGCGCTGGCCCTGCAGAGGAGCCACAGTCTGTCCTGGCACAGCACAGGGCATCGTGATCATGTTGCAGACTACCACCTGACTCCAAACCAGCACAGGAGCTGTAGCCCCATCCAACACAGTGTACGGCACCAAGAGGATCAGGCTGAGGAGCCCTACAGCTCCAGGGACTTCCGTGCCACTTATCCATCACTGCACGGGGATGGATAAGCGGCACGGAAGTCCCTGGAGCTGTGGGGCTCCTCAGCCTGATCCTCTCGGTGCCGTACACTGTGTTGGATGGGGCTACAGCTCCTGTGCTGGTTCGGAGCCAGGTGGTAGTCTGCAACATGATAGGGACCCCTTGGGTCTCCCACACAATAGGGGCAGATCCAGATACGGGGAGTCTCCCTCCGCATGGTGCTCCCCGAGACACAGCTGCTCAAGACACATCTGTTCAGCACAGAGAGACTCCCTCTACTGGCACCAAAGCCACTCCAGGAGGTACCATGGAGCAGAGACTATGCTACAAGAGGCTAGAGCCACTATAGAGATATGGACCACGAACCACAGCACAATGGCTCATACAGAGGCTCTGTGGAACTAGACAGCCTTGCTTGTCACAGACAGATCTATGACAGATTACAACCAGTACTACCTACAGTCCCACCCTCGGTTCAGGGGCCGAGCCTCACTGTACAGTACCTGCTTGGGTGGATACTACCCTCATTATCATGGGCATCGGTCCCCTAGCCCTAGACTCAGGGATACCGTTCCTACAGTACAAGCTCCAGTTCCTTCAAGTCACAGCTTGAGACCTGATTTAAGTCCTCACAGGGACAGGGGAGATAGAGTTCCCCCTCAGAAACAGGGCACAGCTTATTTGAGCCTCCATGGAGATCAGGGACACAGAGCTTCTCCTCAGATGGAGGACAGTCACATACAGCAATCATCCCTGCTTCAAATCCTTATGGGGCAGGCCCTTAATGGGACCTGCCTGCATCCAGAAGGGGAGATGATAGATGAACAGAAAGATACTGCTCCTGACTTAAGTCCCCCTCGGTCAGAGGATACAGCCCCTCAACCACCCGCAGATCTCTTCACAGACCAGGCATCCATCCTACCGAGGATGTGAAAAATTTGCAGGCCATGCTCAAGTGCCTAACAGCAGCCATGCCAGAACTACCCACAAAGGTGAAACATAAAACACCATCAGGTCCAATCTTTGGAATCCTGTCTGGAGGTGACTCTGGTCACATAATGTTACCCATCTTTGAGATGCTTCTCGAGCCATCTAAGAAGGTTTGGAAGGCACCACTATTATCAGTACCCACAAACAAATCAGCTGACTCCGTGTACCCAGTACCTCATGAAGGACCCTCAATGTTCGCACACCATCCAAACCCCAATTTGATGGTTATTGCTGCAGCTACTAACAGATCCCAATCAGGGGTAATGAAGACGACTTCCTCTGATAAAGAAGGTCGACGTCTTGATATTATGGGGAGGAAGTCCCTTTCTTCAGCCACCCTAACTTTGAGGACAGTGAACTACATGACTGCTATAGCAGCTTATCTCTACTACTGCAAGCAGTGTGGCAGAGCAGTCAACTATATATGCCAAGAAGGGGCATTCATCTCCCAGTTTCAGCTAACAGCAGCCATGCACACAGCAAATTCGGCTATAGATAGTATGGCAACACGGTAGCAGTCAGAAGACAAGCTTGGCTTCGCTCAACGATCATTACACTGAAAAACAAGCTGCGAATTGAGGACCTACCCTTTGAAGGAGAGGGACTGTTCTCCACCACGATGGATGACACACGATCTAAAATAAAGGAGATGCCCCAGGGCGCAAGGAGTGGTCCGAACCTACAAACGGCGATACTATACAACATTAGTGCAATCTGCCTCCACGGCGTATTACAGAGCTCATCATCCATCCTTCCAAGTTTTTACTGCAGCCACAACAGCAACAGTTCACTCCTCAAAACCAGAGAAGATACACTAAGGGCAAAACTAAGCTCAGAAGACCTAACACTAACCAAACCTCATCGGGCTCCCAGTCACAGGTTTAACCTATATCTGGTCAAGTGCAGTGAGTTGAACACCATCCATTTTGGCAATAGACTACGGGCCTTTTACCCATCATGGTGCAACATCACTTTTGATAGATGGGTCTTAGAGATAGTTAAGAAGGGTTATCCATCTAGTTTGTCTCTATCCCCACCTCTCCAAAACCCCTTCCCCATCCCTCTTAAGGGACACCCCTCACGAGATGCTTTTGCTCCAGGAAGTCTCTACTCTCAATGAGAAAGGGGCAATTGAGGAAGTTTCTCACTGAAAGGGGAGAAATTTTCCTTACTGACAAAAAAGGTGGACTCCGCCCTATCCTAGACCCCCCCGTATGTTAACCAAATTTGTATGGAAGATAACATTTTGCACGACATCCCTATCTACCATTCTTCCTGCCTTACAGAAAGATGCTTGGCTCGCTGTACTTGACCTAAAAGATGCTTATTTCCATGTATCTATTAGAAAATCTCACAGGAAATTTCTTCGATTCCTTATAGATGGCAGTTGTTTTCAGTACCAAGTTCTACCATACGGACTTTCCTTGGGCCCAAGAGTTTTTACAAAGTGCATGGCTCCAGTGGCAGCGGAGTTACACAGGAGGCATCATATTCCCTTACCTGGATGATTGGCTCCTGACAGCCCCAACTCATGCAGAACTTCAAGAACATGTGTAAACCACCTTAGATCTTGACAATTTGGGATTATGAGTGAACTTCGAGAAGTTCCACTTAGAGTCTGCTTGAGTCCTTCCACTATTCTGCAGCAGAGGAGGTCATGTACCAGGGTCACTTTCAGACGCTTTTGCTATCAGCTGGAGGAACAGCCTTCTATATCAGTTTCCACTAGTACTCAGAGCCATCCTGAGGGCACAGAGACAGAAAGCACACCTTATCCTGGTTGGTTCATATTGGCCCAGACAGGCCTGGCATCTGATCCTCCAGAAACTGGCAATAGACTTGGAGACTTCCGATGAGGAGGGATCTCCTCACTCAGCAAGAGGGACAAGTCCTACACCAGGACCTTCAGTCATTACTGAAGATGCCCTCCTCGGAGGCCCCCAGGTTTCATGAGTGGCAACGATGAGAAGGATGTTCTTGGTGGCCGTGCCAAGGCTGTGGAACTCCCTCCCAACAGAGGTCCGCCTGACCCCGAACCTCCACTCCTTTTGTAAAAAATGTAAGACCTGGCTGTTCCGCTGGACTTTCAGGGAAGGAAACGGGTAATGGGTGGGGGTACAGGTAATGGGGGGGAGGGGGTATTTTGTTTTTGTATTAAGTCTTTTTAAGTCTGCCTTTCTGTAGTTTATTTACTGCAATTTTATTGAGTTTTATTGTTTATATCAGGGGTGGAGAACCTCAGGCCCAGGGGCCAAATGTGGTTCACAGCAAGTTTTTATGTGGCCCCTTTCCTGTTCCTGGATCTGGCCCTTGGATCTAGTTCTTACCTCCAATCACTGAAAAACTGAGCTCAAGGAAAGGGAGCAGAGAGGAGGGCATACAAACAAGGATGGGAGACAGTTCCATGGCACAGATCCATGATTTGGGCCCTCCTTTCCTTGAGTGCATCCTTTAAGCACTCCCGCCCCAACTTCTGTGCAGCCCTCGGAACTTGTGCAAGCTGTCAAAGTGGCCCCCAGGAGGGAAAAGGTTCCCCACCCCTGGCTTATATATATATGCACTTTTAAACGTTGATTTTATCTTGTACACCACCCCAAGCTGCATTGGCAGGAGGGGGTGGCATAAAAATAGAATAAAACAAGCAAACATAAATAAATAAATTACACCTCACAATGTGATATATCATCCCTTAAAGCAGGATGACTCTCTGCCTCAAGAGGTGCAACAAGTCTTGTTGAATTCACGGAAAATATCGACAAGATCTGCTTATGCAGCAAAATGGAAAGGATTCCAAGCTTGGTGTGAATCCAACTGTCATGATATTCAGCACCTTCCAATAAATACCATCCTATCATGCTGCCTATAACTTAAAGATTGTGGATTATCTGTGTTGTCCATCAAAGTCCACATAGCAGCCCTTTCGTCCTACATGTCTCAGTGCCAAGGTCAAACCTTGTTTTCAAACCCTACACTATGCATCTTCTATAAGGGCCTCTTCGCAGAATGATGTCCCTGATTCATTATCAGCGTTTTGATTCTGCTGTTACATGGGGCAGAGCAGCGAAGGTGAAATATTCTAAAAGATTTTGCGTCTGTCACCACCATGAAATAGAAACTTTAGAACATATTTTGATTTTCTGTCCTTTATATGATGGTTTGAGAAACTGTTGGTTGTGCTTCCCTTGTTTCCAAAAGACAATTCGCTTTCTCTGCCTCAGACTTTAATTTTGTTTTTGACATCTAACAACAAAGAAATGTTAAAAGCCTTAGTTTTGTTTTTTATATTTGCATTGCATTTTAGGAATACTTTGCTGTAATTTGATGATATTACTATGCTGGTAAACCGTTGTCTCTAACAGTCTTTTATTAACGTATGCATCAGTCAGTGTTATGCTGAGCATATGTGTAATTTTTTATTTTACCGATTCAGTTTGAAGGCAAAAGCCATAATAAACATTACCACTACTACTACTACTATTATAATGGCCGTACAAATCTCTACCCTCCAGTAGCAAAACCCATGACTCAGTGGGACCTCACGCTAGTTCTGGCATGCCTGACAAAACCGTTGTTTGAGCCACTGGCATCTATACCTATATCACAACTCACCATTAAAGTGCTTTTTCTGGTAGCTGTCACATCCGCCAGAAGAGTTAGTGAGCTAAGTGCACTCAGGGCATCACCTCCATATCTTTCCTTTTATAATGACAAAGTTGACTTGAGAACAGACCCTGCCTTCCTACCCAAAGTAGTGTCACCGTTCCATTTGAACTAGGTTATATCGCTGCCTGTCTTCTTTCCCAGGCCACACACCTTCAATATAGAACACACTCTACACGCGTCGCAGGGCATTGGCATTCTATTTAGTAAGGACAAAGCCCTTCCGTCAATCGGACTCCCTCTTCGTTTCTACAGATGGGAGAGTGCTGGGAGCAAAGTTGTCATCACAGTGACTCTCAAATATCATTCAGTGCATCACTACATGCTATGAACTATCTGACAGACAGCCTCCAGAAAGTTGAAGAGCTCATTCCACTAGAGCAGTAGCAGTATCTGTGGTCAACTTCCTCCACATCCCAATACAGGAAATTGGTAAGGCAGCCACGTGGGCTTCCACTGAGACATTCATTAAACATTATGCTTTAGACATGACTGCTGTTGCAGCACCACCTAGGGGCAAACCCCCTTTGCCCAACTGGCTTTCAGTGGCTTCAGTGCTGCACGGGATCTTTCAACTACATAACACCCAACACGGGACCACACCTGTATTTAATTTGTATGCAACATTTATTGATAGGATAGCAAGCAGTATTGAGTGAAAACAGACATGACGCTAACCACCCTTTAACCACCCTTGGTGGTTATTTATACATGTTGCAGGGCTGTATTGGTGCCATATGCAGCCCTGAAACATGCATAAATGACCACCAAGGGTGGTTAGCGTCATGTCTGTTTTCACCCATTGATGGTACAATAGGCAAGCAAAATGCCCTAACAATGAGTGTCTCACCAATCTGGTTCACCATCCAAGTCCCTTGATGCTGGCACGTGGCTAGCGAACAGTGGAGCTGACAGTAGTCAGCTGCCACACCTTCTCTGTCATGCTTTTTTATACACCTTAGTTGTTTCAGCCTACTTGACCACCTGACTGTTACTGACCAATCTAGTCCAGGCCCTCCCTTTTTGGCATCCCAAAGCATGATTTTTGGGCCAGATCACCTGACTAGACTTGACCAAACTAGGCTTGGTCCATCCTTCTTCGCAACCCGAGGCGTGATTCTAAAGCCAGCCCACCTATGGCACCTCCTTCATATTCTTTGCCCTTCTTATTTTTGACAGGGTAAAAGTCCCTGACCTGAATCCATGGCTACTCCCTGGTACCCAATGCACTCTCGCTTTGGTTGCCAAGTCAATATGGATGCCTGCTAGCTTTTTTATTTTGCTTGATCAAAGTTTCTTATAAACTGCTTAAAAGCAAAATATCTTTATGAATGTGTCTGTTTACTGTGTGAATGTGTTCATTGCTGTTTCTGTGTGTGTTCATATACAAGTGTTCTGGATCAACTAAATAAAATGATATATGTATTCTGATCTGGTCTTCTACTAAGTAAAATACGACAGGTGTGTGTGTGTGTGTGTGTTCCCCTTTCTGTTTTTTCCTAGCTGGGTGTTCTAGTAAAGGATAATCTGACCTCACTTGTTTGAGCACCCCAAATGTGAATGTGAATGAGTGTAATCTAAAGGTGTGTCTAGAACTCAGCTGCCAGAAACCTTTAGGAGGCGCTCATGAATTAGCAATGCCATTGGGCGAGATACCCAGAAATATTTCCACTATCTGTTCTGGCACTGGTTGGGGACATATACCTGTTCTGTCTCTGTGTTTATTTCAGAGCAAGCTGACCTGTCAAGCTTTGATAACTTGTTACCTTGTTATTTGGTACCACCTGAGAACCACCCTGTTTGCATTTCTAAATTTTGTCTTCAACTGAAGGTTTTAACCCGTATGCAATATTTTTCATGGCCTGCTTTTAGCATCTGTTTTTCTGGCTAACAATGATCACCCCAACTGCTTCTGTCACATCAGAAGACAGTGGTCATGACTGTCACCCTTATATCACTTCCAGGAGAGAAACCGCAGTGGAAAGAGATGTCCTTTCTTCTATTCTCTCCTAATCCAGTCCCGCCTCCATTTGAACTTTGGGACTGCTAGGATTCTCCCACAAGATAGAATCATGGAGCCACTCGAAGAAGAAATAAAGGTTACTTACCAGTAACTTTGTTCTTCGAGGAGGCTCCGTGTATTCTCACTACCCTCCCGCCTTCCCCTCAGCTGGATTAGGCTGGTCCAGCAGGGTTGGAAGGAACTGAGGAGGGGAGGCTCCGCCCTTCCTCTTTATACCTAGGGTACCAAGGGTCCACCTGGTGGTGTGAAGGGGAAAGGGCAGGAGTGTATCTGCTTCCAGAAAAATCTTTTAAATTGAACTGCTAGAGAGTGGCAAACTCATCTGATTCGTCAATGGCACTCACGTGATCTCACAAGTGAGAATACACGGAATCTTCGTGAAGAACAAAGTTTATTTATTTATTTATTTATTTATTTCTATAATTTATACCCCGCCCCTCCTGTAACCAGCTCGGGGCGGCTTCCAACAAGTAAAAATACATAAAAACAATATAAAACAATTCAATAATAAATAATGTTTAAAACAAGGCCCAGGAAAGTTAAAACAGTGAAAACAGAATAGGGGCAAAAAAATCATAACCCTAACCCACCCCTCACCCCCAAAGGCCTGGGCGAACAGCCAGGTTTTACAACACCGCCGGAATGACAATAGGCTTGGAGCCAGGCGGGCTTCCTCCGGAAGGGAGCTCCAAAGACGCGGTTACTGATAAGTAACCTTTATTTCTTTAAATGTGTTGTCTTTGCACCATGTTAACAGTACTCCAGATCATGTCATAAACAAGCCCTGAACTGCAACAGCAACCTTCCTGTCATGGGGGAGGACAGTATGGAAAGAAAAATCCTCCATTTTATTTGAGTTCCTTTACACTCTTTCCCATGCCACACAGCAGCAGACTGCTCACAAGACTGTTTCAGAATGTACACTCACTGTCCTCATTAGATTTAGTCTTTAGTTTTATTCCTTTGGAAAAATATAAAGATTTGTGTCCTCAAAAAGTTTTGAGACTTTTTAAATGAAACTATACTTAGTATTTTGTCCCTAATAGGCTGCACCCTAACAGTGGTCCAGTTCTGTACTTGCTACAAGGGAGCTTACTATGCTTATATGTAGGGCTTGCAATGGCCCATGGCCATGCTAAATAAACTATTATAATAATAATAATATGTAGGGCTAAGATTCTACATCTTAGAAGTGGCGAGTTTCGCTAATAGATGCGAAAAGATCCGCAGGGGGTACATCTCCCCATCCTTGCCCTAGGCTATGGACTAATGGTAGGATGGCCTCTCTAGTTGCCCTGGAATTTCTAAGGTTGACTATTTATTTGTTGTTTTATGTTTACTTTTGTGTCTTATATTTTTAATTCATATTTTTAATTTTTTCCCCCCATTATACTGAATTTGAAAGTTGCGTTCAACCCGATAGTCCCTTGCATTAAGTTTGCAATAGGCTTAGGACTTCACAGTGGGGATTTTGTGTGCATATTGTTTATTGTACGGGTCTTGTGATTTGTCTCGTGTTGGGTTTTGAGACTTAGGATATCTTTGCTTATGAATATTGTTTCTGCAAGACCTGTTCTGTTCTGATTTGTCTTGATATTTGTGATGGCCATGTGGCCAACAATAAAAACATATCTAATTTAATCTAAAAAGTCATGACTTAGATCATGGTAGAAAAGATGAAAAGTCACGGAAAATCATGGCTCAAAACAAAGTTCCATTTTACTTTTATTCAACGTTTCTTAACATAACATATTATTAGATTGTAAGCCCGGGGCAGGAGGAAAAGGACCCTTCCCCCTTTCCCTTATCTCACTTAGAATGAAAGCTCCAGGAAAGCGGAAAGGGAACCCCTGCCCATTTCCCTTATCTCTCTGTGAATGAAAGCCCCAAACAGGGGGGAAAGGAACCCGCTCTCTCCCTTATCTCTCTTAGAATGAAACCTGCAGGAAGGAGGGAAGGTAGGGCAAGGCGTGAGGGAAGGTAGGGCAAGGCATGAGGAAAGCCAGAGGAAATGCTGCGGCCTTCTCCAGAATGCCTTTTCTAGCTCTGACTCCACCCTCTGCCTCTAGCCACGCCGCGCTCAGAAGGGGAAGGGTTTGGAGCAACACGTGAACATGGCAGCCGCCACTGAGTGCGGTATCCATGCTACTCTTCTTGGCAGAACTTCTCAAGCTCTGCCCTACACCTCTTAGTACGCTGTGCTCTGAAGGGGCGGGGTTTGGAGAACCCCAAAGACATCAGTGCAGCAGCCACTGCTGACTGCAGTCTCCATGCCGCTCTTCTCGGCGGCACTTCTCTTCTCCGGGGTGAGTCAGAGGCGGCTCCTCTGGTGTTTTTTAGGCAAAGCCAGTGCTTTGTTCGCTGCACTGGTTGCTTATTGTCTTCCGAGCCCAATTCAAGGTGTTGGTACTGACCTATAAAGCCCTAAATGGCTTGGGCCCTGCCTACCTGCGGGACCGCCTCAGGCCCCGGGCTGTGCTGCAGCCCTTACTGTCAGATGGGGACACATGACTTGAAGTTCCCCGGGTTTTCCAGGTGGCGAAGATGGGGAGGGCATTCTCAGTGGCCACTCTGCGGCTGTGGAACTCCCTCTTAACAGAGGCCCGTCTAGCCCTAGACCTCACCTCTTTTCGAAGATAGTGTAAGCCTGTTCCGCCAGGCTTTTGGTGGGGGAGACGGGTGGGGTGGGGTGGTGAGGGTTGGGAAATGAGGGGAGGGGTTTGGTTCCACCTGATGTTTTATAGTATTTTATAATGTTATGTGTTTTTAATTATTGAATTGGTTTTATTGATTTGTTGTAAGCTGCTCCTGTCAAATCGGAATTTACCTGATCTCCCTCCCAAGCACAATTCCCAATCGGGATCTTAGTCACCCCACACCATAATTCAAATGTTTAATTGGGTACAACACTCTTTTATTTTTAACCACACAGATAACATACCATCAGCACAGTTCTTGGATAGATCTAGCCCTGCCTACTCAACACATTGAAAATGCATGTTTTTTATGTGTCCTGCAGACCACAGTGGCCAGAGTTGGTTTGGAGAGGTTGGTACAGGTGGGGCCCCGTGGGTCCATACCCGGGAGAGGTGCCCCTTGTATCGGGATCTTTTGAGAGCAACAATAAGGATCAACAGCCCAGTGGCTCACTGCAAAGCTAGTGGCCAGTAGTGTTGGAGACAGTTTGCCATGGTTCAGGCTTCTGCTTATATAGTCCTCTGGGCGGGAAGGCATTATGTTGGTATGCTTGGTGCAGCTCTTCACGTCACTATCTCGTGGGTTTCTGCTGACCACATTCTTATGCACATCTCAATATTTATCTCTTCAGAACATCCAGGCCCCATCCCTCTGGGCAAGGCCGAATCTTCTGTGCTTGAAGATGAGATTAGAGTTTTCTTCCTGCCCTGGTGCCCTCAAGGTTGTTAGCTAGCCAATACCCATTGCTCTACATTATAAAAGGTCATTTGTTGTGTTAAGTGTCTCAAGCTATCTCCTGTTTTGCTATTGAGATGCTTTGTTTATATCAACATTCTCTTCTTCCCTTCCGAAGAATCTCTTCTCTTGCATGGTTCAGCAACTTTCCCATCACTGTGATCTGAGACTCCTGGGTTAGGCTTAGGTCGACTAGTCTTGTTCTTGGCTTGTACGCGTCATGCTTTTCAGCATGAGCCAACGTATTTCTACTTAGGCTAATATAAGCACATATATTCAATACTACTTATATTCAATCTAATAGTTACAAACAGGTGTACACAGTTACTAAAACCATCTAAAAAGCAAGTTTACAATCATTTTGTCAGGTGAGAATACAATCATAACATAACAGTCCCCGCCGTGTTGTCATTTTGCGATATGGTGGCATTATTTTGCTTCTCGAGTACTTGAGGCTTTGGTTTTTAAGGATCATTGACTTGTCTGGCTGTGAGGGAGCTCAATTCCCAGTCAGAGGCCTATGTCCTTTGTGCCAATGGAGCATGAATGGCCCTGGCCTGCAAAGCTAGTATTGCTCTCTTTGCCCAACATGCAATCCAGATGACAACAACTATTAAAATACATTGAATAACTAAAATGATAACAGTGGGATTCATTATAAGATTGAACATCCCTGAAGCAGTGGGTGACCACCCAAATAAACTTTCCCAAAAAGAATGTTTGGTAATATATTCTACTTTAGTTAGAACATGAGTAATCTTATTTCCTTCTGATTTGAGAACCAGAGCTGCATGGCCTAATGTGTTAGCTAAATGTCGTACCTTTTTCCCAAAGATCATAGTGTTCTGCAAAGCTTGGTGAATTGGGGCTGCTGAGTATGCAAATGACATGTTCCAAAGCAGGAAGCTATATTTGTCCCATTATCACTTCCACTCATTAGCATGCAATGTCCAAGTGACATTATTAATAAACATTTTAGTTATATTACACACAAAGAACTTTTGAGGGCCCAAAATGGTTACGGTTTCTGAGGGAAGGGGAGTTCTGCCTTCTCCAGAAAGCCGCTTCCATATCAATTTTACCTAGCTGGAATACAATAGCTCTTTGTTGAAGCAGGGCTATCAAACATTTAGCCCAACATCCAATAACGGTGGTAATGATAATATACATTTTAACATGAAATCAAAATGGCTAACAATGTTTACATTTTTACAATGAGTATGCACGCAAACACAGCCAATGCAAAGCAATTTGTTGGGTAAGTCCTAGAGCTACACTGTTCATAGGGTCAGAGGTTACCAGCACTTGACCCAATGTGGGAGCTAGTCTTTACCACTGCCCCTTTGTGCAAATAGTGTGAGTGATGTCATGACCTAGCTGGAAAAATGCTTAGGAGCAAAACTGTAAATAAAAAAGAAACAAACTACAAAGCATAGGTAAACAAGTGGTGATGAAGAGGTTAACTGAAAACCTGCCTTTTGAATAATCATGGAAGACCATTGTAGTTGCATCACATTATTCTGTACTAACTGTGCACTTGAGAGTGCAGAACAATGTGGACAACACTGAGTATTTAATTTTACTCAGTGTTTACTTTCCTTACATCCTGCCACTTGTTCCCCTTTTTTCACATAGGTTTAGTGATATCACATAGACGTACAACACTGAGTGACAAACACACAACACTGAGTGACAAACAGCCATGGCATAACATCTACACACACACACACACACACACACACAAATGAAATAAAAACAAAAACTGTGGTTGGTTCCTTCCAAGCCCTTCTTGCTTCTGTAAGAAATAGAGAGATCAGGCTCTGCAAGGCCTAATTAATTACCTGAACAATTAATTTGTTTATGCACATTGGGTGACTCCCATAGTTAATTCATAAAACTTTTTTATAAAACCACATAGTTAATTCATAAAACTAATAACTGGAATTATATAAAAATTACCTTACACTTTCCTCCCACTTAATACTGTGAGAGCACAAACAGTATTACCTTTGTAATGACTGCCTGCTCCTCTCTGGAATCAAATCATTCCAGAGGTCTGGTAAACAGAAGCTGCTGCATTTTATTTCTTGCATAGCATTAAAAATACTAGTGTCTGAAGGGGATGGATTTTATGCTGTATGATGCTGATGGCACCAGCAATGATTTACCAGCATGGAGACAGACTGCAGGGGAACAAAACAAAAACACTGATTCCTGCCTGGGGCTGACCTTGGAAGCAGACAGAATATTACCACAACGAGTGAATTTGAAAGGATCCCTTTTTAGAATTTTCATTCATTCTCACTTCTAATCTGGTGTTGGTCTGGACACATTACAGAAACAATGATTAATCAGAAAGCAAAGAAGAAGGAACTCAAGGAATAGGGTGCCAGACTAAGTCAAAAACTTTTTCTAGCTGTATAACAAGCAGTCCAGGATTACCTTTCAATCTTAAATAAAGCGCGCACACACACACAAGAACGCTTCCATGCTGCAGCGAGTTAGCACAGGGGTATATAAAAGAGGGATTCCTGCTTTGCAACAACTCCTGTGTCTATAAGAATCGTCAAACACACATACATACATTCTCGCCCAAAGACCTACATTTCTAACAGGTGCACCCACTTACACAACTTTTAAATAAAACTTTCATTACACTTGCACATATGCTCACACAAATTTTGTCTCACACCCCTATATTCACGTGAAGCAGGCATACATTGTTTATTTCTTGCAGACATTCAGTATCAAACTTACACACATAAATGCATACACCAACATCTGTGGAAGATAAGCTCTCTTCAGGATCGTTAACACCCTATTTAAATGGAGAAGGTCCTCCTTGTTAGGGAGTTTCAGTGTGAGGTGACTTACAAAGAAACCTCTTGCTATGAGAAACGCTACCTCTTTTTTACAAAACCTTAGAGCCAGAGTGGGGAACTACAATCTCATGAATTCCTGCAGAACTCAGAATTTAACATCTCAGGGCACTCAGGCAGAGTCCCTCATACACATACCCACATTGGGGTGTGTGTGTGTGTGTGTGTCTCCTCAAGCATACAAATATACATGCACCCATCTCACACATCCCACATAGTCAAACACACACATTACTCATATCAGCACTGAAGCATGGTCAATGGCAGGACAACACATGCTTGGGGAAGTACATGGTTTTGAGACTGCTGTTTTTATTCCTCCTTACAGACAGTTTTAGCCCTTGCTGGCAAAGATAAATGGTGGCAAAAACAGAGTAGATGAGGCCCTATTTTTAACAGAATACCTAAACAAAATACCTAACAGACAACACTACTAATCACAACAATAAAAGCAATCTTTGTTACCATTTTTAAACACTTTCTTTAGCCTTCTTTCTAACTTACACAAAATTCTGCTTGCGAGGTCTAATCTAGTGCCTAAAGGCCTGGGGAAGGTAGATTTAGAAGTCCATCCTGGCCTCTGGCTGAACCCCTTCCCAAACTGGATTTAGGATTAGCCTGGGTTTTCCTTCCTTGCATAGATGTTACTCCATGCCCATTTATCCAGTGTTAATCCTATTCTTCAAGAACTATCCTTAAAATCCTTTCCCCAACACCACTGTTCTGTATTCCCGTCCTCAACACACAAAAGGTGGTGGTGGTGGTGGGTTTGCTTCAGGCTGGATTACGTGTGCAGGGGCCAGGGACCACTGTTGCTGGTTAGGGCAGAATGGGGAAGCCACATGGAGATGGGTGAAATACATTCCCCAAAACCAGTTAGTGAATGTCAGTATGTCACTCGAAGCCCTGTCCTAGAAACCTGGCCATGGAGGGGGACTCCGGGGGGGGGACCCTACAGGACCCTGGACATTCTGGGGGAAGGGATAAAAGTCCCTGGGCTGGCCAGAGGAACTTTTCCCTACTGCATGATCTTGATGCCAGGCATCTCTCTTCGGCTATGGTTGCCAGTGCTCCTTAAGAGAGGCATTGCCTTCTGTGGGCTCCAGGTTAGCAATGACAGTGGCCACTTCCATCTGTGTCAGCTGTGTCTGTTAGAGGGTCTGGATCACAGGGAGGCGGCGGAGTTGCAAATTTCCTCAGGGGTGTGGGGAAGTGTCTCATCAGGGGCCATGGGCATACAAATGCTGATTATAAGTTCTGCATCATCAGAGGGGTAATCATCGTAAAAGGGTGCATCTGCATCTAGTTTACTGCACTGGGAGACAGGGATTTTTCTATTAGCTGAAATGATGGCATGTTTTCCCCTTAAGCTTTGTGTGAGAGCGTTGATTTTTTTCTTGGCATTTTACATGAGATGCGGGGTCTCCTTCCCTGAACTTTTTGACTTGATTCATTAGTAATCTCAGACCTGCTTCACTTTCCTGCAACTTGGTGAGGTTATTCTGATTAGTTCTTTGAATACGCCTATAATCTTTTTGCAATTATGCCAATTGTTATTTGAGTTCCCTGTACTCATTGGCTTGTCTGAGTTGCTGACAGGATTGTTCATTGCGCCAGCTAACACTTTGCTGTTCTCTGCGCTTGAGATCTCCCATTAACACATCTGTTACTTTTGCATTGTCAATTAAAGTGGAAATCTATGCTACATCGTCCTGCACAGCCCTCCAGAGAAGCCAGATGACAGCAGGGATTTTGTGTTCTTTTTTAGGGGAATATAAGGACACATATTTATCCCAAACTTCACATATTTGTTCTTCAGTAATGGGGTTTGTAAAAACCTGATCAGTCCAGGGGCATTTTCCAAAATCTTGTCTAAAGTCCACTAGTTTTGGAAGGATCTTTACCTTGTCCCATTCCTCCACATACCCGTACACTTTTTCGCAAATCAAGGCATTGCCTCTGCTAGTACTATATCCAAGAACTGGCACTTTTATCCACAAGTGTGTGGGAGTCTTAGTGTGTCTCCGAGGTGTGTGCAGCACCGTTGGCCAAACACAGACCCCAGAGTCCTCCCTTTTTATGGTAGCCGTATACCAAGAGCTGCGTGCCTCGTGTCAGTAAGGATCCTTCCGTGAAAAATGAAATGCAGACTGTGTACTTGAAATGTCACTCACAAGTACTGGAGCATGTCTCTCACAACTTGCATCGCTGTGTGCCTACGTGGCATCAAGTTCCACTGCTCCCAATTTTCAATTTCAACAATACTCTTGAAAGCTAACTAGCAGTTTTTAATGGGGACCAGCAAAAGTGCACTTGTCCCAATGGGTACTATCAATAGTAGGAATCACAGAGTACTTCCAGCCCCAGCATCCTCCACCAACTGTCAAATTGGAATTTACCTGGTCTCCCTCCCAAGCACAATTCCCAATCAGGATCTTAGACACCCCATACCATAAATCAAATGTTTAATTGGGTACAACATTCTTTTATTTTTAACCACAGATAACATACCATCAGCACATTTCTTGGATAGATCTATTCCTGCTTACTCAACACATTAAAAATGCATGTTTCTTACGTGTCCTGCAGACCACAGTGGCAAGCGTTGGTTTGGAGAGGTTGGTACGGGTGGTGGCTCAGGGGTCCATACCCGGGAGAGGTGCCCCTTGTATCGGGATCTTTTGAGAGCAACAATAAGGATCAACAGCCCAGTGACTCACTGCAAAGCTAGTGGCCAGTAGTGCTGGAGACAATTTGTTGTGGTTCAGGCTTCTGCTTATATAGTCCTCTGGGCGGGAGGGCATTATTTTGGTATGCTTGGTGCAGGTCCTCGTGTCACTATCTCATGGGTTTCTGCTGACCACATTCTTATGCACATCTCAATCTTTATCTCTTCAGAACATCCAGGCTCCATCCCTCTGGGCAAGGCCGAACCTTCTGTGCTTCAAGATGAGACTAATAGGGACAAATAATACTAAGTATAATTTCATTTTAAAAGTCTCAGATTAAACCACTGCTTAAATAATCAGTTTCTCAAGGTTCTGATTACGTTGGAGTAGAGAGCCCGTGTCATATAAGCATAGTAAGCTCCCTTGTAGCAAGTACAGAACTGCACCACTGTTGCCAAATAGCTCTCTTACATAGCCGGTATGGAAATCTACCATGAAGAGTTCTCAAAACTTCCAGCTACAGGAAGTTACTGAGCCCCTGGACTAGGATTTGTCATAATCCTAGTCCAGGGGCTCAGTAACCTGGTATAGCTTTCCCTGTCCACAGTAGTTTTCATTTTTCTCTGAATGATCAGTTCGTGTAGATATTCTACTTGCCTAGCTAGTGGTTAGTGCATATCTTGTCAAGTTCAGTAGTGCAATTAGAATAGTTTTCGAGGGAGGCAACCTGACCCTCTTCTCATCCCCACTACCCCTTCCAAATGCTGTTTACATATGAAAGGGGGTGGTGTCTATTGCAGGGGAAGGGAACTTATTGGGAAGGAACTTCCTAGTGAAGTTCCAATACTGAATGTGATGGGAAAGGAACACACTTACACAACTCAGAAAAAACACATCACAGCTTTGTAATCAGAGTGATTCCGTTGTAAACCTCCTCTGAACATCGCTAAACGTTTATTAGCTATTTATCCTACTTAGTACTTTTTTTCCTAGAGTAGAGATGTATTCAGTAAACCGACAGAACAACTTTTGAGTTTATTTTAGTGTAAAACAAATGAGCTATACTTGGCTAACAGTAAGCTGCATCATGGTATGTCTGTTCTGTGCATGAAATGTGCATGGGTGTAAAAATGGGGGTACAGAGGAGACCTCTCCCTGAATTGGGGAACAGGGGAACAACTTGTTCTGTGACCTGTCTGGCAGCAGCAAAGCCATCGCCATGGGGCTTGCAGAAGACCAAAATTAATGGAGGGACTGCCTGCCCCATGCACCTCCTCTCCCATCTCTGAGTTGAATTTTTAGGAAGCTGGACAAGTGGGAAAGAGAAGTGGGCAGCCAAGGGCAGAGCTTTGGAGCCAAGTAGAGAAGCTGTTGTTCTTCACTTTGGATAGCATTTCCACTACTTGGGTACATGAGAGGAATGTATCCATAACACATTAGTTCAAGACATGTTGCACCTTATGCTGCAGCGCTGTTCCTTTTCCTCAGATTTGCACAGTGTCTGTGCAGTCATTCATAATCTATTCACCTTTAAAATGTGCTCAAACACACACTGACCAAAATGAAGCAGTCTCATGGCACATGCTTGTAGCTGGGTTCATTGAAGTGTTCTAAATAGAATGGTCTTCTGTTGTGACCCGAGGATTGTGGATAGGTGAGGTTGGTGAAGGTGAACAAAATGGGCTCTATCTTGTGGGTCATTGGCATAATGACTTCCCTTTGAACCCTGTTAATGTTTGAAAGGGTGCTGCATTACCTCATGTAAACCATCCTTGTGGATCGCAGAGTTAATGGGCACTGTTGTAGTAATGGTTAAGAGTGAGTATTAACAGTTCATTCTTGTTTAGACCTCAGAAATGTGTGTGTTGTTTAAATAGGTGCAAATGCCATCCAGATGTTAATAAAAGCATTTATTGGTAATACCCTGGCCAATCAAAGGGCATGGTTATGCAATGATGTCATGGTGACATATAATATTTCAGCACAGAGCAGTATGCGTCTCCACAGCTACCCACATGTTTTTTACCACAGTTGTCCTGTTTGGCTCCTCTTTGATCTGCAAGCTTCTTTTTAGGTTAATGCTGGTCTTGACAGCACCCTTTGCTCCTGTCCACCATTATCTGCTGAAGTTCAGAAACCAGAGCATCACTTCAAACAGCACTGTTAGGGAGTAGCCGGCCAGAAGAGATTCCTGAGTCCTGGCATAATAATTCAAAGATGTTTGAGCAGTGGTTCAGGAGGGGGTTGGACAGAGGTGTACATGAACATAAAGCTGTGGGGTTTGGCCTCTGGTCACTGGTAAATAAGTGAAGGCAGGTGCCAAAGAGTCTAGACACAGTGATTTCAGTCCTGGGTCTGTGGTATCTGATACTCAATATGGGATTTGTCTGACTGAATGCCACTGCCTCTTCATTGCATATGCTACAACTCTTTTACTGCCTTCCTGTTAAATAAGTAAAAGATGACAATGCAGATAGGAAAAGCAGAACAAATTCAATTTTAATATTTGCTATTTTGAAGCAATTTTGCTTCCCTTTGAAGTGGCGAGAGTAGCAATCAAATTAAATGAAAACATAATCAGAAACATGGAACTCATATGTAGCTATTCTAAAAAATTGGAACTTGTTTAAGAAACTGGAGTGGTTTTTTCCCTCAGAGCAGTAATTTAGTAATCACATTAGAACTTCTACACTTTAAACCTTTCATTACTGTTTTTTTGGCTTCATTTTGTGCATAGACCATAATTTTAATTTTAAAAATGTACATAACTAATTGTAAAGGTCTTTTTGTTGTTTTTAAATTAATATGGGAGATTGTGGAGAGTGATTCTTGAGTGGTAGTAACTCCCTGCTTTGACACAGGACATCTGGAACACACCTGGCAGATTGCTGTCCAGCCTTTCTTGAAAACCTCCAGTGACAGAGAGCATGTAACCTCCTGAGGAAACTAGTGCCATTGTTAAACAGCTCTTGCTGTAAGACGTTTCCCTAAATATTAAACCAAAATCTTCCTCCTTGTAATATGAGCCGATTATTTCTAGTCTTGCCCCTCTGTAGCAATGGAGAACAGTTCCTTGCCATCTTCTTGGAGGCAGCCCTTTAGACATTTGAAGACTGCTACCATGTCTCCTTTAATTTAATTTTCTTTAGACTCAGCATACCTAGTGTCTCCAACCTTTCCTTAGAGGTCTTGCTTTCCAGACCCTTGTATCCTTTGTTGTCCCCTTTGATCCCATTCCAATTTCTCCTTCTTAAAACGAAGTGTCCAAAACTGGACACAGTACTCCATGTGAGGTGTCACTCATGCAGAATAGAGTGGAATTGTTACTACTTCTTCATTATCCTCTCACTAAGTCCTGCTATAGGTATTTGGCTCCATCTAGTGCTGAATTCAGATCATAGGAGCACGTTTTTTGCACGGCCTGACGTCATTTGCCTGGGTGTATAAATAGCTCGAGCCCAGTCTGCCTCTCCAGTTCTTCCTTTCTTGCTGTTGTGAGGCTCGGTAGTAAGCATGTTATTGGATGTTATTGGTGGAAGGCTTTAAGCCTGCACCATCTGCACGGCAGAGATTTCTGATTTGGATGCCCACACTCAGTGCTTACTCTGCTTGGCTGCCAAGTACAACACTGAGGTATGTATCATCTGCCAGGGCTTCAAACCCCATACCTGCAAGAATAGAGCCCACTGGCTGGCAGAGCATCTCACATTCTGGGCCATGTCCATGCAGGAGCAGGTCCCAGGACTTGGAGGTGCACCGAGAGTGACTCTGAGCTTCTCACACTCTGACCCATGCCCCGACGGGAGGTGCCATTGGGCAGTGACCAACAGGGCACCTTGGTGCTAAAGGGATCAAGGCCAGTGCAGATGCCACAGGGCTCGAGAACACCCTCTCCCTCTCCAGAGTGCTCCTCTCCACACTGAAGCAGGTCACCAGTGTGCACCTCCCCATACCAAGAGCATTCTTCGGCACAGAAAGAAATGGAGGAGGAAAAGGACACCCACTTCGGGTCTTCCCCTGTTGAACCCCTGGTATGGGGGGATATCATTGGGGTGGAGCCACTGGATGACCCAGAGGAATACTTCGAGCCAGTGGAGCCATCCTGGGATGCTGACACTCAGGAAGCATTGCACCCCCTTGACTATCTATTGACTCCCTTGATAGCGGTCAGAGTTTTACATGCTCAGCTTACACCTGTTGACACCAGCTCCCTCGATGCTGAGGTCCCCACTGGCTCAGGAGCCAGCAACATGTTGCCCCATGTCACCTCCATCGGACTGATGGGACTCTCTCTCTTTAGGGTGGACCCATGGCACTGAGCCATCCACTGGGACTGGTGTCATTGGCACCCTGGGCTCCACCGCTACTCTGTAGATCGATGCAGCAATATGTTGCCCATTGCTGGATGTGGAGCTAGAGCAGCAAGCAGTTCCCTTAGCACCAGCTGCAATTGGAACCGTGCCAGGGCTTGTGTATTCCCTGTTGGCCCTTTTGGAGCAGGATTAATTAGTCCTGCAGGAACTGGACCAAGGGGTATCCCTGGTACAGGAGATGAGGCATACACCCATGATACACCTGTTTGACCTATGGTCTTTCCAGGACCTCCTTGTCCACATGGCAGCCACTGAAGGGGTACTGTTGGGCAGCCCAGACATGAAGTTGCTGTATTATTTGTTTGATATATGAGCTACAAAGGGAATGTATAGCTATTCCGCTTGCTAAAGGAATTTTGGTGCCGTGGATAAGGACATTTGGAGTGAACCTGCCACTATGCCCCCAGTTCACCCCAAGAGGCTGCAAATGTGTCCAGTTCCAGGGTTGGACTATGAGTTTTTTATTGCCCATCCTAGCCCCAACTTGTTGATTGCCATGTGGTGGCCAACAGGACAAAGGGGGATAAACCTCCTTTGCAGTTCCTGGATAGACACTCAGCAAGATCTATTCAGCAGTGTGTCTGGAGATGAGGATGGGACAGTATTTGGCTCTCATGGCCAGGTTTAGGTATACCCTGTGGGACATGGTACAGCAGGTTTTTTTCCAGCACTACCTGAAGGATATTGTCCAGGTGTCCTATGATGTGTCTTTGTCTGGTACAAGGAGAATAGTAACTGGGAGTACTATTTGCTGGCATGCATGGTTCCACTTCTCAGGCATATCACCAAGAAGCAATATGTGGTGGTGAATCTGCCCTCGGACAAACTGGGGTTCTTCGTGACCACTACCAACCAAAAGTTGTGTGTCAGCTAAAGACTGACAGGAATTATGAGTCCATCATCAGGTTGAAGGTGGCAGCTGCCCCTTCATCCTCTCAGACGGGAGGCAAGCAACCAGAGTCTTCAATGGTTTTGGAGGTGGAAAATGTGGGAGGCCTGCCACTTCCTCTCCAGTCTGGGGATTCTCATTCTCAGTCCTCCATGACCCCGTTCTCTCTTACCTTCAGTAGGGTGTGTCTTTTCCTGGTCTTTCACATTTTGGGGTGAAAGGAGGGCTATAATTGAGAGCATTCAGGAGAATTGCTCCCTGTTGGCTTGCCTGGTTACTGTTGTCAGGGAAGCCTAAAATGGCTGCCAAACCCAGAATGACTTCCTGGGTGGGTTTTGAGACAGACAGCCACCCAGGAGCCAATGAGACAAAGTGCCCTGAAGGGATTATTGAAGCCAGTGCCTCACTTGCAGCCATGTGGCTGTAGGAGAAGGAGCTTGTGAGAAAGCACTCGCTTCTCCTAGGAAGACACCCAGATGGAGAGGTCTGAAACTTGCTTTGTCCTGCCCCCATGCTACAAGTCCTGTACCAACAATGGCTGGAAGGATGCAGGACATAGACTGTGTGGGAGTCAAAGGGAGGGACTTTCCATATTAGGCCCAAGAGGCCTCATTGACATAAACAGGGCTAGTACAGTGCCAGACTGGAAAACCCTATCAGCACTACTGGCGGCGTTGATCTGGGTGTAGGGATGACTGGATCCCAGGAACTCTCAGCCCCGAGTGTACCAATACAACTTTCCCCATTCAGGACCAGGACCCTTCACAGCCAGGACTGTATGCTAATTTCCAAAGAGCCTCCGTTGCACCCCCTAGTGCTCAGAGGTGACCCAGTGACAGTTCCCCAGATCTTTACCCTGGGGCAACGATTCCAAGCCATTCTGCCAGGCCTACATTTTGTTTTCCAGGGTATTGGGGATTATGGCATCAACGTTCATGATGCCCTTGGGAAGCCTGTATCCACTACAATGGTGTGTTGGGCCTCTGGGTTCTCAGGGGGCTGTGCTCTCCTGTGCTGCAACTGACGGCCCCATCTCAGTGGCCCTCAGCAGCTTGGGATGGTGGATGGTCGAGGCCAATGTCTGCCTCGGACATTTTAGCCACAGACACCCCAACTCTCAATTGTCACAGACATGTCAATGCAGGATTGGGGAGCACACTCGGGGTGGTAGGGGGTTGCTCCATAAATTGGGAATGTTCCTCTAGAGAGCGAGAGATGTACATTAGTGCGCTGGAGCTAAGGATGATGAGAATGATGCTAAGTGCCTTCGAGCCGCAGGTGCAGGGATGCTGTATTCTGCTCTGCACAGACAATGTTGTAGCCATGTTTTATGTCAACCGACGGGGGGGGGGGTGTCCCAATCCCACCTCCTGATGGAGGAGGCTGTATGTTTCTGGGAATGGTGCATGGCCTGGGCGATACTCCCAGTAGCAGTGCATGTAGCGGGCCAGGACAATGAGGAGGTGGATGGTCTCAGCAGATCCCCAGTGGTGTCCCATGAGTGGGTGTTGAACCACACAGTCTTTCTGTCTGTAGTAGACAGGCCCAGCATATAGCTCCCAATTGTCTTGTCCCAGGCAGAGGAAGGCAGGGCCTCACAGGAGGATGCTCTAGCAGAATGTTTTCCTGCCCATTCTGCTAGTCCCCAGGCTCATCTGGAAGTTCCAGGTCATAGTGGGGGACATGTAGGGATGGGCGAACAGATCGCGGTTCGGGTTTGTCCATTTGGTTCGTCCACGTTCGGTTCGTCCGCGTTCGGTTCGGCTGCGTTCGGTTCGTCCGTTCGGTTAGTTCGCAGAGTTCGAGTTCGGCTGTTCGGTTCGGTCGTCCGAACAGGCCGTTCGGTTAGGCCGTTCGGCTGTTTGGTTCGGCGGTTCGGTTCGGCCATTCGGGAAATGTTGTTATGGGTGGGTTTTTTTTGTTTTTTATATGGTTTTTTGGTTTTTGATTGGGTTTTATATGGTTTTCTTATGTTTTTTATTTTTTTATTTTTTTTATATGGGGTTTTTAAATTATTTTTTATCAAGTCAAGTTCAAGTTCATTTATTAAGCATAGCTTTCGCCATATGCAACATATAATAACAACGATACATAAAGAAATAATTAATAACAATTTATAAAATGTAAATCAAATTTAACCAATATAATAGATAAAATAAAATATATAATATTAAGCCAATAGGAAAAAACACTGTATACTTGGCGAATAGTCCTCAAGGTATCATAAACAACTATCAGAAGCATATAACCTTCCTCAAATTTTAATTCGAATGATCTCGAATAGAAACTAATCTTGGAGACCAGCAAAACGAAAGTTGCCAGATCTCTAATAGCCTCCTTCTTTGTCAATTTAAGGAAGTCTACATAACAACCCTCAGAATCAAAGGATTTACCCTTCAGTAGGTGTGGTGCTCGCCATACTAACCTTAGGGAAGAATCTTAGGGTCATTCCAATAGAAAGTGATGGGTGGTTTCAACAATACTTATGGAACAGCTGCATTTTCTTTGAAGAAGTGGAATACCATTACGTCTGCCCTCCACCACTGCTGTTTCAACAAGTTGCAGGCGTAAGAGGGCATATGCCCTTCGCAATTTAGGATTAGTCAAGATGTCCAGGTATAATTCTTGATTTGTGGTTAGCTTGAAGGCGCCCAAATAAGGAGCTACTTTCAAAGCTTGTACCCTGGACATCTCATCTTGATCGGCCATATCATTGAGTCTTTGGAAAATTTCAAATCTTATCCCCTTAAGGGATTTACCGACAAAGTACTCAAAAGAAAATCCCATTTCTTTGATCAAGCTGGCAAGATAATGAAGCCAGGGATAAGCCCGGGTCCCATTATATAGCAACTCCTCTCTTAAACAATGAAGCATTTATGATACCGCCTCCTGGCTAAGCAATCTTAGCCAGTATCTTATATAGACCTTCTTGGCAAGCAAGGAAATAGAAGGGATACCCGTTTCAGCCCTCAAAATTGCCCCTGGAACACTCGGAACCACTTTGAGCAACCTTCTCAGGAAAATGTTCTGAACTCTTTCCAGAATTATAATATCCGGGAAAGGAACCAGCTCACCACCAAAAAGCAGCATAGGGGGAATCTTGGCCTTATAAACTTTCAAGATATCAGAAATTGAGATCCCTCTAGAGATGTTAAAGCCCCTAACTAGAGCCCTAATTGATTGCAGAGCTCTCCCTGCTCTCGCCTTCAAATCGCTTGCCAAAGTACCTCTTGCGGTAAAGGAAACCCCCAAATAAGTCAGTGATGGAACAAGGCCAAACTCACCAGCTCTCAACTTCCAGACAGGAGGGAACTTCCTTCTGCCCATCACCAAGATCTTAGTCTTAGAAGCATTTAGGTTCAAACCATTAGACTGGCAATAGTCTTGCAATCGCTGTACAGCCCTCTTAATCCCGATTTCTGTTTGCGACAATAAAACTATATTGTTTGCAAACTGCAACAGATTCAACAAACTATCTCCAAGCCTAGGAGCATGAAATTCCTCTGATTGCATAATTGGTGGGAGGTCAGAAAGAAAAAGACTAAATAGCAGGGGTGCGAGAACGCAACCCTGCCTATCCCCTCTCCTAACTGGGATTGGATCAGAAAGAGATTGGCCCTGGGCTCCCTTAACTCGAGCCTCATTATTTGAGTGCAGTTGAATAATAGCCGATAGAAGTTTAGCATCCAAGCCAAATAGCCTCAGTTTAACCCAGTCTCTCTCTCTAGGAACTGCGTCAAAAGCCTTGGACAGATCAGCGAATGCCAAATATAGCTTGCCAGACTTAATCCTGGAATACTTATATATCGCATGGGCTAGAATATAACAGCAATTCATGGTAGATCGACCTTGCTGAAAACCAAATTGCTCATTTGGGAGAATGACAGTTTCATCCACCCACCGCTGAAGGCCTGTAGCCAGCACTTTGGCATAGACCTTGCCTTGGATAGATTGTAAAGAAATAGGCCTATAGCAAGCTGGGTCATGGATATTCCCCCTTTTAAAAATGGGAATAACCAGACTCTGAGACCATGATGGCGGAATCTCTCCTCCTTTCATAAGTGCCTGGAATAAAGGGGATAGAATTTGAGTCCACCATAACGGGTTAGCTTGAAGAATTTCAACTGTTATCTGGTCTGGCCCAGGGGCCCTATTTGGTTTTAGACCCCTAATATGATCGAGGATTTTAACTACTGAAAAATCATCAGCATGCCAGCCCTTATACAATGGCCGCTCGTTTGGACCAACCAAGACCTCCTTTCCTACTTCTTGATCCTTATATAGGGCCCCAAAAAATCTTTCCCACTCTCTATTCGAGACCTGGCCTCTTAAGCCCTCCTTAGGCTTCAAGATTTGATTTAACGAGGCCCAGAATCTCCCCAAATTTCCTGTAGCGAGGTCCACTGCCATAGCTGCCCACTTCCGCTGTTGGAACTGATTTTTAGTAAACTTAATCAACTTCCCATAATCCGTCCTAGCCCTGATAAACTCCTCCTTAGTTTGATTGTTCATACTAATTATCCATTTGGCCTTGATTCTAGCTAATTGCCTCTTAGCCACCCTACATTCAGAGTTAAACCAATTACTCCTAAATTTGGCTACCTGGGACTGTTTTTGCGGGATGGTCTCCCGCAACTTAGTTATTAAATCCTCGTAGACTAATGACAACGCCCTTGGATCCTGTATTCCTCTCATAGTAAAAGTAAGCTGAGTTACCTCCTTGGAGGTAACAAATTTGTCTAACAGCTGTACTAGAGAAACCGAGGACAAATGCCTGCGGACACTATCAACTTCCTTCTTATTGGGCGGTCCAACATAAGAAGCCTTGAATGGATTAGCATTTATTCTGGTCGCCAAGGCCAAGTGATCACTCTCCACCCTTTTTTTTTTAATCTAATATATGTATCTATCTACACTAAATCTAACTGCTATTAACTATTCTAAATGCTATGAACTAAATGGATTATCTAATAAGTACACAGGCCTATTCCTACTAACGCTATCTCTATCGCTAAGCTAACTCCTACAACTATCTATCTATCTATCTATCTATCTATCTATCTATCTATCTATCTATCCCCCCCATCCCATATCCATATCCATATATATGTATGGATATATATATACATATATCCATATATATGGATATATATATGGATATATATACATCCCATATATATGGGATGGGGGGAATCACAAACAGAAGAGGAGTCTGTAGTGAACTGAATACATACATACTCAATGAGTCTGTACAGTGAAATGCATAACACAAGGTTTCAGTTTTTAAGTTTCATTTCAGTACAAAACTGAAATGAAACTTAAAGCAATCTAAAAATCCTACTCAACGCCTGCTGTTCAGGAACAGTGACTAGCTCAGAAGGTGTTGGGAAGGGGGGAGGCAGATAATTAGTTTAGTTTCTTGCAAGCCTTTCCACCCCTTGTACCTGGAAGTCTGCTCCTCAGTGACTGACACCTCCCTGTCATGTTTGACCTTCCAGTGAACCTTTTTTTGCCACCCGAACGCGATCCGAACTGTTCGACCATTTCGCCGTTCAGTGTTCGGTATGTTCGCGTTCGGGTTCAGTCGTCCGAACAAGACGAGTTCGGGCCGAAATCCGAACTTCTGAACCGCATTTGCCCATCCCTAGGGACATGGTACTGGTAGCCCCAGACTGGCCAAGGCTGTACAGGTACCCTGAGCTCACAGAGCTCTTGATAGAACCTGGGTGGTCTCTGCCAGAGGTCCTGGATCTGATAACTTGGCACGAGGGATGGGTGTGGCATCCAAACGTAGCCTTTCCCCACCCGACAACCTGTAAGAAGGAAAATACGTTCATTGCTGACACTGGAAGAGCAGTTGCTCAGGATCTGTGTGAAAGACCCTGCTAGCTAGCAGGCGGGTCTCCAGTAGGGCCTGTTATGTGGTGAAGTGGCAACGCTTTGTGGCCTGGGTATGGATGAAGGGGGTCTGTTCACTCGCAGACACTGTCCTGACCATGTTGGACTGTGTAGCTTCCCGTTGATGCAGTGGGGGTCTCCTCGGTCAAGGTACATTTGGTGGCTATTAATGCCTTCTGGGGCTTCACCAAGGGATGGTCCTTGTTTACCTCCCCTGTAGTTGCCCACTTCCTGATATAGGTGATAGACTAGTTCCCTCCAGCCAGGGCACCATTCCCATGCTGGGACCTCAGCGTGGTACTACAGGTGCCCCACCTGTCACTGTCACAGGTCAGTGACAGGCGGGGCCATGTGCCTGGACGCTGGTGGCACATGCCTCGGGCCGGCCCTGCTAGACTGGGGCTATTTGTACATGCAGGGAAGTGATGTCGGGGGGGGGGGGAATGTGCTTGCTATGATCTGAATTTGAAGCTAGATGGCACCAAATACCTATAGTGAGACCTGGTGAGAGGCTACAACTTGAAGAATTGTTATTGATAAGAATCTTACCTTTCTCGTGACTTGTTGGAAACTGTTTTTGCTAGTTCAGCCTAGAATTGGAGTTTCCTTTTTTGCAGACACATTGCATTGCTGACTCATGTTCAGTTTGCGATCCACCACAATCCCTAGATCCTTTTCACAAGTGTGGCTGCCTATCTGTAGCTGTAGTCATCCTGTACCCAAGCAGAAGTTGGACTAGATGACCCTTCAGGTTCCTTACAACTCTGATATTATACTTGTGAGTTTGTTTTTTTCTTCTCTAAATGCAGAACATGGCAGTTATCTCAGTTGAGTTTCATTTTATTAATTTCAGCCCCAGATATCAACATTTAAAAAAATCTTAGTTCCATCTTACAAGGTGTTGGCTACTCCTCTCAGTTGTATCTGACCCCGTATGGCACTACTTATGTTCTTATGGGCTTTCACCTGATGCTCAATACATGGTGGGAAATCTGCCTTTTGATAAGCAGGAGATTTTTGCTGCTTTGACCAGCCAGGAGTTGAAGCAGGTAAAATTTGACTAATACAGCAAAATTTATGGGTTTGAAGGTGGTACCTTCCCCTTCTACCTCCCACTTGTTTCCTGGGCCATAATTACCGCATTTTCCCCAAGCTCCAATGTGGCCCCCATTTACATCTCCAATGCACCTGCATTTCTATGGCCCATGACTGCAGCAGAAGGTGAGCTATCCCCACAACCAGCTAGGTTCTCATTTTCGGGAAACAGATCAGAAGCAGGACTCTGCTCCCCAAGGTTCCATTCCTACCAAGAAGTGGTTTTAGCACCATGCCTTCTCCTCCAGTGGTAACTGTCAAGGTACCTTCCTTTAGCAACCTTTCTGGAACAATTGGATGTCTGTTACCTAGGACCAGTGGTTCTTACAAACTATTGATGCATACTTTCCTATTTCATTCACCTAACCACCATAAATTCATATGATTCTGTTTCCTAGGGGAACATTACCAGTTCACAACTTTCCTGTTTGGTCTCTCCATGGCCCCCAGGGTTTTCACTAAATGTCTAGCCCCAGTAGTAACGACCCTTAGGAAAAGAGGCCTCTTCATTTACTCCTGGATGATTGGTTGCTCAAGGCCCCTTCAGTCCCTGTTTTGACACGGCAGATAAGAAGGGCATGCTCACTTCTGACTGACATGGGAGGGAATTCTGATTCCTTCTCAATCAGTAAAAAATTATTGGGGCATTCTTAGACTTGGGGATGGCAGGGGCCTTCACTTTGGAGTATAGATATTGCCTTCCTATGCTCCAGCATTCTGAGTGCCCTTGTCAGCAATATATATTGTTTTCCAGACTCCTAGGGCTTATGACCTCCACCAATTTTACCACGCCCTTCACCAGGCTCAGGTTGCAGCCATTACAATGGTGACTCAGTCCTTGGTTTCTCAAGGGTATCCTACACCCTCATGACTCTGACTATACCAGAAAGAGTCTTAGACAGTCTTTCTAAGACTGCACATCGTCGATAGGGCCATTTTGTGGGACAGGCTTGAGTTGATGGGCATCGACAAACGCTTGCTCCTCCTCCTGCAACAACTCCATGCCATTACTACGCTGGCAATCAAGTTAGACCGGTTGGGACACCTGACCAAGGAAATATCAACGAGGTTGGGCGTTAGACAGGGTTGCGTTTTGGCTCCCACCCTCTTTAATCTTTTTATAAATGGAGTCATCCCGCTG
>QEPC01000978.1:350210-407257 GCA_003113815.1 Sphenodon punctatus | reverse complement strand
GGGGGGAGGAGCCTAGGGGTGGGATGCAGCAGGGTGGGGGAGGATGCAGGATGGGGGGAACAGGCTTAGTCTAGGGGTGATCGGTGGTGGAGGGGTGGGGTGGGGGAGGGGGACCCCCCCCTCCACACCCATCCCCCCCGGGGGTGGGGAGGTCAGGTACAGGGTGGGGGAGGGATTAGGGAAGGGTCACTTACCTGCTCATGGCAGGCAGCCGGAGCAGCAGTGCGCGGGAGTCTGTCTCTCGGGGGACATGAGGAAGGGAGGAAGCACGCATGCGCGCTGCTTCCCCCTTCCTCTGTCCCCTGAGCCAAGCTATCTCGCCAGGGCTGTGAGCGGGACCGCCCTGGCGAGATCTTCCATTGCGCCCATTGTGTGCAATGGAAGGCTGTAGCCCCTCCCCCCTCAGCACGTCCCATACGTGCTGTGGACGGAGGAGTTCAGCCGCCCAAATCGTGTTTTCCATAGGAAAACGCTTTGGGCGGCTGATTTTTGAGCCTTCTGGGACCCACTCTTCTGGAGTGGATCCCAGAAGTCAAGCCGCAGCAGCCTCTGCCTTGCCTTTGCAATCAGAGCGGAGGCTGCTGCAGCGCTGTGGTCAGTTTTGGTGAAACTGACATGAAATTGACCACAGTGCTGCAGCAGCCTCCGCTCTGAAGCAAAGGCAAGGCAGAGGCTGCTGCGGGTGGCAGGGAGGCTTTTTTTTTTTTTTAAACTATGAGCGGCAGCGCAGCACCTGGCGGGGCGCTTGGGGGGTCAGCGCCCCCAACGCCCTGGAAGGGGAGCCGCGCCTGACAAAACATCTAATAAATTTTAAGGTCAGAAGGGGTGACCATTGTACTAATCTAGTCTAACCTCATATCAGAGGCAGCAGAGCTAAGAGTGTGAGAACTGGATCCTACTCCTTTTTGCACATTAGCATGAGGACTGTTACTAAATGCCAATTGGCCGTTCTCTAATTTCACTGTAGCAGCTACATTTGAATAGAAGCATGGGTGGTTCCTGTATGGGACGAGGGTGACCCGTTTTTGCCAAGTCAGGTTAGATTAGAGAAACTGCTTAACGTCCCAGGATGAACAGATAATGGGTGCAGTTGCGGCGTATGCTTGGTTGGTGGCAAAAAAAAGGGAAAGCGTTTTGAGCAATTAAGTATCACATTTTGATTTTGGGTAACTCCTGCCCTTCACCAGAGTTCTTAGAGGCATGATATGTGGTTTTGAGGAGCCTATTTTTTGTTGTAATTAGTCACACATTTTGTTTTTACCTTGTATTTGTTCGTGTATTTACTGTTTTTACAGTGTCAAAGGGTATTTTATTTTATTTATTTATTTATTTATCTATTTATTTATACTTGTTCGTGATTTTTACTATGACTATATGGTGAAAGCTAGTCAAGAGAATTAAGTTTCTTATCTAAAATGCCAATTGGCTTTATTTTTGCAAAAAAACCAGACAACACTCACGTTGAGTATATGCCAGTGATTGACGCTGATCCCAGTCTAAGTTTGAAGGGCTAGCAGCTAGAGGGTAATTCTTTTTCCTGGTAAATTGAGCATATTTGCTCAGGACCCATTGACAGTTAACCAAAGAATGCCATCATGTGAAATCTTTGCTGCTGCCTAGCTTTTCTCATTGCTCAGCCATTTTAGCACTGAACCTTGGTTATCCTTTTGGTAGAACTACTGGCGTACTGGGTTGCCTGCAGACTGCTTCCTTTGTTAGCATGCTGTCACAAACAAATACTCCCTATACAAGAATGGGTGATTTCAGACATTACGCGGTCCCGATTCACCACAGTGGATTCTCGGCGGGGGTGAACGGATTAACCACTCCCCGTGGTCAAGGAAAGCCCTGAACAGACATGACAGAACCGAGACCATGGCAGGGAATCGGACCACCGCACCACGGCCCGGGGCAGCGCAACAGACATTACGCTGATCCCGGGCCGGGCCGTGGTCAAAGCACCCGGAAGGCGCCAGGGCGGCTCGTCCCGGCTGCTGTCGTGTGCCCTTTAAATCTCCCTCCCCAGTCTGTGTTGTTGCTGGTTGCCTGGCAGCGAATCTGCGTGCTTTGTCCCCGGCTGGGAATCACTGTCTTTGGTTCCGGCCGGTGGTTGCCGTTCAGACATTACTTTTTTTGTTTCCCACTGGGAATCTCTTTGACCACGCTTTCGGAGATGGTCTGGGCCGGAGCTCCGGAAGCGTGGTTGATTTTGACCCCGTGTGGGTATTGACTGTGGTGAACATCTGGCGGCTGCCGAACAGACATGCATGGCGCTTTGGCCCCGCTGCAGAATTGACTGTGGTTCACTGTGGTTGGGTGTGATCTCGTCATGTCTGAAATCACTCAATGTTAATAGCCAAGTCACTACTTTTGTATATTACAGAGCCACAGGAGTGGCTCTGTGGTAAAGGCAGCTGCATCACTGTGTTCAAATCACGGTCTGTTAATTATAAAATTAGGATACAGCTGAAATAAGTAGTGAATTTATTACCCACAAGTAATATCTGAATTTTTAGGTAGCTCTTCGAGTACCCAACCCTATAAACCCAACCCAACTCTATGATGTCTTGAGTACTCACCTACATGTTTTGGATTTAAAATGGGGTAGGGAGGGAGAGGGAGGAGTGTGTGAGAATGCCCACTAATTTTATAAGTCAGCTGTTAGAAAGGAGCTTGGGCAAGCAGAGGGCGGCATAGAGCCTAGGACCCTTGGCACAGCAGTCCCAGAGCAGAGCAGCTGAGACACATGAGAAGGGCCCTTTCAAGGCACTAATTATAAACTCTTTATATGATCAATATACAGTGCTCATCCTCATGACCAAAGTAGACAGGTACAGCTAGCAGTTGTTCTGGTGGCTGTACTGGTAGAGCTTTGGAAAGAAGGTAGACAGGTTAGAGGTTTAAGACTTCTATAGACAAACTGCTTGGAAACATCCAGAGAAAGAGGATTGGGACTGAAAGACCAAGGCAAAGTGTGGGTGCATGGAGCCTAAAGTTGTAAGCAAGCACAATATAATATGAAACTACAACGGGTGTTTTCACATGGATGTGGGGAGGTGCTCAACCCCAAAGCAAGTCCGTGGGTGCACACCCACCTCTGCCCGCTTGCAGATTCACCTGGTTCTGTTTCAAATGGTCCCGGTGGCTGCCACGCCTCGTAGTCTGCCTGCGCAGTGTCCCCCTGCCTCACACCATAGAGTTGTGGGCGGATTGCCTGACGCTCTGGGCTGCTGCCTGCAACTCCATGGTGTTGCCCAGGCAATCCCCAGCCAAGAGTAGAGCTGCTGCAGCAGCTGCCTGCCAAGCAGACAGACAGCAACGCCGCCTCTGACTGGAGCCCCAGGGTTGGGCTGTCTGCTCTGCTGGTGGTGCTTGTGAATGTTCCAGAGTACTGCCGGCAGGCCTGCCCCGGAGCAGATAGTCTGCCCCGCCTCTGTTTTTCCTGCACATTTGGTGGGCCACCTTTAAAAGGACTGCCCACTTGGGGGTAAGGTGGGGCAGAGGCATGAGTGCTGTCTATGTGAAGGAACCCAATGACTTGACTGATTACATGGCACGCAAGTTAAGCCAGGAGCCTTAACTTATGATTTCCATGCTTTTTGGAGCATAACTAAATTTGGAAGATCCTTGACTTCTCTTTTAAATCAAAGTCTTTTCGATCTAAGAATTCATTATTGGAGAGGCAAGTGGTCTAGAGGAATTGTAGTAATAGTATTGTAATTTTGTCCATGGAATGAAATGCTTAAGTTTGTCAACAGGACTGTTGCAACTTTTACTGTGTCCAGTAGTCTGCAAAATGCTTATTAGCCACCCAGACGGATGCTAAGCTTGTGCTTTGGTGTGTACCTAAAGAGGACTGTTACATAAGATAAAAACAAAGTTTACTATATATCAATATGGAAGGTTACAGAAGGATAAAAATGATGAAAATGTGACCAGGCTGACAATATCTTGACATGTTCTGAGAAATATTGTTTTCATCTGGGACAACATCTATGGCCCTTTTTACACAGACACTCTAACACTGATAAAATGGGTGTTACATTATATTATACATGGTACAGGGCAACACTGCAGTCCTGCAACATCGGCACTTTTCACACGCGATGCCTCCACCCAGTTTTGCTGGGTGGAGATGGGTGGGGGAGTCTGCGTAAACACCACGGGTGGTGGGTGTAGTTGCGTGCGTGCTCCCGCCCAACACCCATCTCCACCCACCCACGGAGCAATTGGCATTGGAGTCCGTGAGTGGGTGGAGATGGGTGTTGGGCGGGAGCACGCACGCAACTACACCCACCACCCGTGGTGTTTATGCAGACTCCTCCACCCACCGCCTGCAGTGTTTACACAGATGCCTCCACCCATCTCCATCCAGCAAAATGCACCCCACCCACCGCCCGCGGTGTTTACACAGATGCCTCCACCCAGCGAAACTGGGTGGCGGCATCTCGTGTGAAAAGGGCCCATGTTGCAGGGCTGCAGTATTGCCCTGTACCATGTATAATAAATGTAACACCCATTTTATCGGTGTTAGTGTCTGTGTAAAAAGGGCCATATAAGAAATCAATCACAAATTAACATAATATTGAATACACCATATACACTTGGTTCTGTGCTGCCCTCTGCTTGCTCAAGCCCCTTTCTGACAGTACTGATGATATAACATACAAGGTAATTTATCTTTTTAAAAAAAAATCAAAAAAATCAAGATACCTGCTCAGACTCGTCGGGGCACAAATAAGCCTATTTTTGTTATGAAAATAAAGCTGTGTTGAGGTAGCTTCTTGCAGCAGGGTTGGTCCTACGTAGCAGTAACATCCTAAGTGTTATACTGCAATCACAGGTGGTCTGATTCACTGAAGTCATCCCATTAGCTTTTTGTTTTGGGTCTTAATGCGTATTGTGATATTGGTTGATACATCTTTTGAAGAAACTTGCCCTTTTTACCTGTGAAGGGAAGGACCAGTTTCTTGTTCTAGATCTTTTACCTTTTCTCTCTAATTTGTGTTAATAAGGAAAATGGTATAATTGTTATCCTATTAACAAACCAAATTTTGTTTTACTGGTACTTCTTACCAGGAAATGGCTTGAAGATGCTGATGAAAAGAGCGCTGAAATTCAAGGATCCACTCTTGATGAAGATGATCAGGAACGTTTCTCAACATGATGGACCAACGAAAAATTTGTTTATTGTAAGCATTTGCTATCTCTTATCAGTGACCCCCATCTTTCTGTGTAAAGGTGACTTGCTCTAGATGGATTTGCTTTCAGCTTTACACAGTGCTTGATCCTTTTGAGTGGCATGCATTACTTTGCAAACTTTATAAAGTTAAAGTTGTTATTTTAAAAGGATTTGAGACTGCTCAAGGGTTTGGTGTTTGACTACAGTATGGAATCTTTCATTTCTAGATCACTGGTTCAGAAACAGGTTTGTATTTTACTGACATTATCAACTGAAGCTGCTAAATAACTTGGGGCTCAATCCAAGATATCCACACATACACCAGAGGCAGGATGTGTGCACATACCATGCATTTGGTGTGCACGCATCCTGCACTGGGTGTGCATTAGTGTGTGCATGCACCTTGGATTGGCCCCTTGGGATTATACAGCTGCAGGATGGGTTCTATACTTAAGGCGGTTGCATCATAGTGTTAAAATCACAAACATTCTACTCATTATAAAATCATAATCATTTGTCCAATCAGTTTGGACCTTAATAAGAAGGATCACTTGGGTGAGGCGTAGAAGGTTTCCAAGTTTCAGACAAACTGGTTGAGAAACAGCTGAGTTACAGCATTTTGAAATTTGGCTTGTTTGTTCTTCAAATGTTGGTTCTGTGAGTAGTTCCTGGACATGTGGTGGTGATTTGGAGTTCAAGTTCTAGTTTTTTTCTTTTTGTTTAGTTTTTCAAATTGGTTGTGTAGTTTTTGAGATCTGAAATTTTGAGGTACTGCTTGGGACTGGGGCAGGCGTGAGAAAAGTGGTTCTCTACTGTTTCATCTGTAACATCCTGTTGTGTTAAGTGAAGAGGTATGGGTTCATGAATGATTTTTGCGTGTGTGGGGGTTTTATATGTGGGGTTTTTATTTATCTACGGAGGTTTTATTGCAGACTGTGGACATACATGCCAAGGTTTCATGGCAGGCAATGGATTGCACAGACCTGGGGCTAAAAGGGAAACTTGCTGACTGGTGTTTCTAGTTGCCAATAGAACTCCCCAGCAGGTGAACCTGACAAAGCATAAGGAATGCCAATTAGAGTCATGGAGCTTTGGGAATGCCAGTAACCCTTAATGGGTAGTAAACCAATAAAATGGCGGATTCTTATCATCTGTAACAAAGGGAGTTGGGGAGGACCTGAAATGCCAAAGAAAGGGGAGTGAGGACTGAAAATGGCTAGGAGGGGAAAAAGTGAGGAAGCTACAGAGAGGAAATGGAAAGACGGGGAGGGGAGCTGGGTAGAATGACAGGTAGGAAACCATCCAGTGCATCTGGAATTATAGGGAGCCCGAGAGGAATGATGGATTTGAGACCACTGCAAGCGGCTGGAATGACAGGGGGCTGTGTGAAATGACAGGTAAGAGAATATCAGAAACAGCTGGAGTGGACAAGGGGTTGGTTGGAATAACAGGAAGGAGGCCGCTGAGAGTGACTGGAATCGGGGGCGAAGTGGAATAATGAGCAGGAGGTCTCCAGGAGCAGCTGAAATGATGAAGAGCTGTGTGGAATGATGGGTATGAGGACACCAGAAGGATCTGAATTGATTGGGGAGCTGGGTGGAATTACATAAGTGACCACTGGGAGCCACTAGAGTGTGGGGAGGCTGGGTGGAGTGACATGTACAAGGTCTCTGTGAGCAGCTGGAATGACAATGGGGAGGCTGGGTGGAATGATGGGTATGAGACCACTGTGAGCTTCTCCAATGACAGGGATAATGGATGAGAGGACACGGGGAACAGCTGAAACGAAGAGAAGCTGGGTGGAATTCCTGATGCGAGGACCCAGCTCTCCTCATCCTCCTTCCATTTTCTCTCTGTGGCTTCCTCACTTTCCCCCCCTCCTGGTGAAGGGATAGAATCAGGGGAGAGACAGATTTCCTTCAGGTGTGTAACTCAGAGGGTTTGGGAGGTGCAAGGGAAATGCTTTGTTGAAGAGGGATTTCCAAAGCAATATCCCCCTCCAGTCCCTCCTCCCCTTGCTGGTGAAATTGATGAGGTTGCTCCCAAGTGTAAAAACATCCCACTAGTGAAATTGACAAATTTTGGACTGAAAGGAAAACTCACTGGCTGCCAATCAGACTCAGGTCTGGACTGCAGCAGCAAGGGGAATATAGTGTATTCCTCTTTCAAAAACCAGGAAAATTCTTAGATAAAAAAACCTTAGGTTTAAGACAGGAGTTGAGGCTCTTATAAATTCAGTCATGCTCCAAAAAGTATGGAAATTTTAAGTTAAGAACTTGGTTACTGGGATGTAAGTTTCTTCTTTGAGGAGCTATGTGATTCTCACTTATGGGAGAGTACCTAAAATAAAAAACCTTAAAGGACTAATTCTAAACAAAACATACATTTCAAAAAATATTTAACAAAATAAGGTTTAACAAAACTTAAACACCAAAAAACATGATTATTAGAGCACGAGAGCGCTCTAATAATTAAGGTATGTTGCACACTACATTATAAAGCCTTAACATTCTATTTGTTTTAAAATAGGTATGATCAAAGTTAGGATTACGATATTTGATGTGGAGTATCACTGAGGTAAACAGTTCATGCTGAAAAAAGTTCAACTGAAAGTGTTGGAAAAAAGCTGAGATATTGCAGTTTGAAAACTGCACTTTCAAGCCCGATTTTTCATTTAGTCAGACCGTCTCAATCTGGGCAGGGGAGAGGGGTTGAGTGTTGTGGGAAAGAGGAATTAGCATTTTAGAAAATTAAAGGAGGCTGCCAGGGGGTGCCTTTGGGGCTTATTTGTAAATTTGATTAGTAGTTTTAAAGTTATGGACTTGTGAAAAAAAACATGTTCGCCTATGGAGAGGGGTGGGGCTGCTTTGAAGAGGAGTGCTGCTTGCTGCCTATTCTCCTGTCTTTCCCTTCCCTAACGGGGCAATTTTGTCTGGGGGTTTCAGGGCACTGGGGAGCGAGGGCAGGGAGCAAGGGCCCAGGGTTCTTTGGGTGTAGGGGGCAAGGGCAGGGATGCTTTCGGTGTGGGGGGCAAGAGAGTGAGGGGCACTTTGGGAGGGCAAGGGGCACTTTGGGGGGCAAAGGAGTAAGGGCAGGGGATGCTTTGGGTGTGGGAGGCAAGGGAGTGAGGGGCACTTTGGGAGGGCAAGGGGCACTTTGGGGGGCAAAGGAGCAAGGGCAGGGGATGCTTTGGGTGTGGGAGAGGCAAGGCAGCGAGGGCAGGGGTGCTTTGGGTGTGGGGAAGGCAAGGGAGTGAGGGCAGGGGGTGTTTTGGATGTGGGGGAGGCAAGGGAGCAAAGGCAGGGGTGCTTTGGGTGTGAGAGAGGCAAGGGACAAGGGGAGAGGGGGTACTTTGGGTGTGGGGGCAAGGGAGTGAGGGCAGGGGTGCTTTGAGTGTGGGGGGCAAGGGAGCGAGGGCAGGGGGGCACTCTAGGTGTGGGGAGGGCAAGCGGCAAAGGCAGGGGGGTGCTTTGGGTGTGGGTGTGGGAAGGGAGTGAGGGCGCTTTGGGTGTGGGAGGCAAGGGAGGACAGGGGGTCTTTGTATTTAACAAAAAACTTGGATATTCCAGTCAAAAAACCTCCGGTTTACAAGAAGAGTTAAGGCTCTTGCAAATTCAATAATGCACGAAAAAGCATGGAAATTGCAAGTTAAGGCTCTTGCCTTAACCTCCATGCCATGTTAGCAGTAAAGACATGATACAGTCTCACATATTGTACTCACTTTTACAGCTTAGGCTCCATGCACCCACGCTTTGCCTTCGTCTTTCAGCCCCAGTCCTCTTCCTCTGCAGGTTAGGGGCAAGTTGTAAGTGAGCAGCACAGTATGTGAGACTGTACAATGTCTTTACTGTTAATATGGTATGGAAGTTAAGGCGGGAGCCTTAACTTGCTATTTCCATGCTTTTTAGTGCATGATTGAATGTGCAAGAGCCTTGTAACCCGGAGGTTTTTTGACTATGGAATAATTAATTATGCTTACATTTCAAAGCACATTAACGTACAATATAACAAAACTCAAATAATATTGGAGCCCATATACATCTTATTCACAGCAACAGCTGGATAAAAAAAAAAATTGAGACCACCAGAAATAAATACACACCCATTCATTCTGACTACTCTAGCGGCATTGGACAAGCACTCAGATTTTCTCTCACCAAGAGCCTCCCCTCGAGCTACTTTAATCAGTAAATCAAGAATTTATTCCAAGGGACTGTCAAAATGATACGTCATTATGGGCCAGAGTAGGGATCACACAGTTTTGAGTTTGGCATGTGTTGTTGGCCCCAAGTTAAAAAAATACCAAGAAATGTGCAAAAACATAAATGAAATAACGCTTGTGTACTTTCAATACTTACAAGTCAAACACTTTATAGAGAAATCTAAATATGAGGCAGCCCTGTCTAGACCTCTCACAACATTCGAGGAACTGACCTAGTTGTAAACAGAAACAAAAGGCTTAACCTCCAAGATAAATAGACTTCTTATTTCAAAAGATATTGACAAAAAACAACCCAAATGAAATGATGGGAGAGGGACTTGGAAAGTGAATTAGTCAGTTTGGGGGGAAATTATCAAAGAAATTCAGTGTATCACAGGTTGTCAAATCCCCAAAGACCCCCTGACGTGTTTACGCAATCCCCTGATGAATTGTCTGCAATTTAAACGCAATGAAAAATTAATTTCTTTTTTACTGTTAGCAGCCAGACTCTATGTAGTGGGTCGTTGGAAAAGGTCAAAGCCTTCTCCTCTCGAGCTGTGGTATAGTAAAATATGGAACATTTTGGATATGGAAAAAGTGTCCTATCAAGTGCATACGGAAGAAAAAAACCCCAAAGAAGGCACACATCTGGAGATTTGGGCTCCATTTCTATCCTATTCGGAGGAGAAAGGCTCTCCAGCCAGTAAGCCAGAATCTCTGGCCAGGTTTTTTGAATACTGAAAAGACAAGAATAGATATAACACAGATAATGTATGTGATGGTCAACGCAAGGAATTGGGGGGGGGGGGGGATAAACTATGTATCCTGAAAAAGCAATATGCAGTGTTTGCAATATATAATCTTTGTTGATATATTTGTTCTGTGCCTTAATAAAATGTTTCACAAGAAAAAAAAAGATCCCACAGCCACCACACTATTGCCCAAAAGCATCACTGGTGATTAGGTGGCCACTGGCATTAAAAAAGCTGAATGGTTGTGTTCTAAAGGGGCACACAACTCACATTGCACCCAAGATGGTGCCAGCCACCAAAGAAGCAAACATTTAAAATAGGCCCACACCTATGGTGTCCTATGTGGACATGTTGGCAGCTCCATTGTTGTAATCCTTTGGCATGGAATCAGCAGTGTTACGTTCTTATCCATTCATTTGGAACATAGACAGGCTCTGCCATAATTTGTTGTTTGCTGGCGAGGGCAGCCTAAATACAGCACTGTCTAGCTTCCAGGAACTCAGAGCCCTCTAGTGGGTTGTCATGGAACATAAACAACATTCTTCCCCTACCCCCATTAACCCAGTTTGTCAGTTTAAACATCTGCTATGCCAGTTCTAGGTTAAGTCTTTTGGGAGGCTATGCTGTGCAGGGGGTAATTCCTGAATCTGTTCGATGTGCCGTTGCAAAGTTAAGTCTGGTGCTGCTACATCTTCCACTCCTTTACAGATTTAATTGTGCCTTGAATCCATTTGTTTTCACTCTGGTAGTCACAAATATGGACACGACCATTCTGTAATTCCCTAAGTTTCTCATGTTTTAGGTTCTTTACTCGAACTGTTTGCTTGTTAATCATCTGTCCCTGCAGTTCTGGTTTAAGCAGATGAAACTGCAATCAGAGATTCCATCCAAGGAACAAGCTTTTGGTCATCAGGTGTCATCATTTCTCATATGCCATAAAAATTTTTTACAAGATACACGGCTAAAGACTCCAGTTGCACACCTGCCGGTTTCAAGCTGTTTTTCATTAGTTTGGATAAAATATTTTGCCAGGTCATTTATTTATTTATTTATTTATTTATGTTTATTTCTTTATGTTTATTGGCCGCCCCTCCCCCGCCCCCCCATGCCTACAGCATCCCGGGGCGGCTCACAACAAATAAAACAATAATAAAACACATAAAAACATCATAAAATATAAATGATTTTTTTTTTAAAAACCAACCCAAAAATCTCCCCCCCCCTCTACCCTATCCTACCCAACCCATGTGGTTGGTTGGTGGAGTGAAGATGTAACATGTTTGATTCTTTTGATCTTCTGAAAGTATTGGAATTCTGTTGTTCCATTGTCAATAACAACGTGTGTCAGCCCTACTCTTATGAAAAGACTTCAGAAAACGTTTATAGTGCTCCTGGAAGTTGTAGATAACATGCAAAAAACCACTTAGAAATACCCATACACAACTACCAAAAAAAAAGTTTACACCAAGAAATGGGCCTGCAAAAACCTGTTCCCAGGGGGCTGTTGACCCAAATGAAGCAGTGCCAGTCCAGACATATTTTGTACTTCCTGACATCTAGGACAGAATTCTGCTAGTTGCTCAATCTGTTCATCAGGGCATGGCCACCAGACATATGAAGCTGCTTGGGGAGATCGTATGCAGCTGGGAAGTTAGTTGTCATCAATAGGCAGATGACACCCAGCTGTATTTATCATTTTCATCCGACCCAGGTCCTGCTGTCTCCTTGCTGTTCAGGAGTCTGGCCTCTGTGGGGGACTGGATGAGGTCAAGCCAAATGAAACTCAGTCCTGATAAGACAGAGCTGATGGTGGTGGTGGGGAGGTGTCGGTGATCTGAGGGAGGAGAATGCCCCTGTTATTGTTCGACCTCCATTGGTTCCATCTGTGCGGAGCCTGGGGATACTCATGGACTTGCAGCTGCGCTTGGATTCTCAGGTGTTGGCTGTGGCTAGGGGCACCTTTTGCCACTTACATCTGGTGCGAAGGCTGCGCCCATATGTCTCAGACCTCACCACCCTCATCCATGCATTCGTTACCTTGAGACTAGACTATTGCAATGCGCTCTACGTGGGGCTGCCTGGGGTGATGGTTTGGAAGCTGTAGCTGGTGCAGAATGCTGCGGCCATCTCTTGGCTGGGACGGGCCTCAGAAAGCGCATTACACCAGTGCTTCAACTGCTGCACTGGCTGTCTATTGTCTTCCAGGCCTGATTCAAGGTGCTGGTTTTAACCTTTAAAGCCCTTAATGGTCTGGGTCCTGCTTATCTGAAAGATAGTCTCACTTCCTGGGTCCTTGGGTGGTCCCAGTGGTCCCTCCTGGAGGTCCTGCATTTTAGGTGGGTTCTTACAGGCAGGAGGGCGTTCTCAGCAGCTGTGCTGTCACTTTGGAATGTCCTCCCGGCGGCTGTCTACCTCAGCCCGAATCTCCTTGCTTTCCGGCATAGTTGTAAGACCTGGCTCTTTGGCCAGGTGTTTTCTGAGGGAGAGGGGGTGGACTGGGTTAGAGGTTTGGGTGGGGGGTTTATCTGTACAAACCTTTGAAGTATTACTGTGTTTTATCTATATATTTATATTGTATTTATATTTTTTTGGTAATTTGTTTTTATTGTGAGTTGCCTTGAGTCGCCTTTGGGTGAGAGGGTGGGGTATAAATGTGAGAAATAAATAAATAAATAATATTTTTTGGCCAATGTTTTAATCTTGATGATGCGCTCACATGTCCCAAATGTAACTCTTCCACAACCCTGGACTGTAATTTTGTGGGAATGATGACATCCTCACATGAGGAAGTCCTAACTAATTGTGATTTCATGCCTATGGTTTAAAAAAAATAAAATTATAAAAAGACTTCTCTCAGTCCACATGATTTTTCTTCCAGCCGTTCAAGGTAGTTTCATATACCCCTTACCTTTTATCATGAAACAAAGTTACACTCGAGTTTTCATAGGGTGGATTTCTACCCCAAGCTGATTTTGGCCTGGGGATTGAGATTGTGCAATGAAATGTAACTTTTTTTTTTACAGTAGCCACACAATCTATGCCCAGCACACACACACAGACATTATAGAGTCTGTTTTATGAGAAATAACAGCTCCACACATGAATAAATAACAAACAACACTACTTGTTTTTCTTTGCAAAAACATTATTTTTTATTTAAACTACAGAAAATGGTTTTTATGAACTTTAACTATCTATATAAGTTAAAGTACTGCCCCCCAAGAGCCAGCCCCCCTGCTGCCTCAGTTCTATCCCCCCGTGCAACCTCTTCCAGCCAGCCCCTCAGTGCCTCCACTCACCCCTGTGCCTGCCATCCCCTGCATGTCTGTATCCCTGCCATCCCTGCTATCCCTTGCCAGCCTGCATCCCTGCCATCCCCTGCATGCCTGCCATCCCTCATTCCCCTCCTGCCAGTCACCAGCCAGTGACCACACCACACAAAATCCCCAAGAAGGAAGAATGGCCACTCTGCCCCTGGACTTGAGGATGTGGCTATCACCTGCTAATCACCTGCTAATGGCCCATAAGGTTTTGTTGTTGTTGTTGTTGTTTTTCATTTCTGTGGTCAGTTTGTGAGTACAATGTGGGCACTTCTGGCTTGCTGGAGAAATGGAGCCTATGGGAAGGGAGATGGAACCTTGGAGGCTAGGTGGGAAATGAAATCTATCAAACAGACTAAGAGACTGAAACCTAGGAGGCTGGGTGAAAAAGGAAGTTTTGCGGATGGAGTGAGCAAATGAAAAATCTTTCATGGCTACTTTTTTCTATTAGACACTAGTGGAAACATTGAGAGATGTTCGTGGCAGTGAAGGGGTTAATTTTCATTGCTGCTGCCAGTCTAAAGTGACCTTGCCTTCCATGTCATCTTGCAGTCTGAACTGGCCTTTAAAAATGTTGATTTGGCTGCTTTTAAGCTGGGGTGGAAATTCACCCCAATTGAAATGCAATGGCTGGGGTTGAAATTCCACCCCAATAGGAAAACTCCAGTGATGCTGGGGTTATTTTTTCACCCCAGGCCTTTTTTTGAGTTTTTTTTATTATAGAAGACAAACAGTAAGAGATATCTGGATGAAATTTGAGTATGTTATGCCCAGAGGTGCTGGTGACAATGTCCTAAAATCTCAAACTTGTAGAGCCACGAATTACCATATTTATTAATGTTTTTTCCCACTGGGGGATGGAAAACAATCCCACGATGAAAGGTTAGGTTAATTCTGCTAAGATGATATCCTTATTCATCACCCATTTCAACACTGCCTGAGTGATAAGCAAGATTCCAAATTTTGTCATTTTAAACATTTTAACAGCTCTTAGCTCCTCCTGCTTACTTGAGATATTATGTGTCCTGCAATGGTATTCACAATAGGCCATCGTCATTGTAGTGTTGCACTCTTCTCTTAAACTTAATCTCATAGTTATGTGCCCATCTCTGAATGCGAGCAGCAGCTATCTCTGGAAGCCTTTTTTCAGATAGAATATGGACAGCAATAATTTATGTTGAGTCACTAATGTAAACTTCCTGCCAACTTCTTGGCTCCCCAGTCAAAACTTAAAGCTTCCCAGGTTATCTGAACATAGATGTGTTCTGCAAGACTTAATGGTTTAGAAGCAAAAGCAATAGATTGTTCCTGTCTATTACAGCCAGTTAATAATAGTTCTGAAGTGACTTCTTTGCTTCCTGGAAAGCTATTTCACATTGCTCTCTCTATTTCAAGTGCTTTCCTTTTTGTAGCAATTGGTTCAGTGGCACAACATTGTTGCTAAGTTTGGCAAGAATTTCTGATGATAGTTATTGTGGCTGATCCCAAGCCCCATGATTGAATGCGTGGGCCATATGTGATGTGTGTGTGCAGACGCGTGTGCAACTGGTGCGTACGCCCATTACGCAGACTCTGGTGGCACACTACACTCAAGTGTTCTGGATTGCGCCCAATGAATCCAATAAATAAGCAAACTTGCAATATGTTTTCAGGGCGAGGTGCTTTCAGGCCCACCTCAATTTTCTCAGGTGATTTGTGTAGTCCTTTGCAATCTGTAGTATGCCCATAGTATGTGACAGCTTCCTTGAAGAATTCACATTTGTTGAGGTTTACCCACACACCATGTTGTTCCAGCCTCTTAAGAACTTGCATCAAATTTTGCAAATGGTTTTCATTACTTGATCCCGTAACAATGTCATCCAAATAACATCTGCAGCTTAATGTTCTTTGGAGTACATGGTTCACAGCCCTCTGTCAAAATGCAGGTGCTGATGCCACCCGGAATACCAAATATTGGTACTTGTCCCCTGGGTTATCATGAAACATAAAATAATGCTCCAGCCATTCAGCTTATGTGCCTCAAAAATGTGGCACAGTTTTGATTTACTGTGTTATCAAAAGCATCCATACCCTCTCTGTGGGACTCCATCTGTTAGTCTTCATGAGGCTGTTGTGGACATCCCACATCGCCTCAACTTAATTACAGAAGTTTGCTCAGCAGAAGCTTGTGAATGTCAGTAGCATTCACTTCGGGGCCTAACAAACACCACCGGACCTGTCTTGTGGCTAAACCCAGCCTGTACAGTTTCTTTCCAGCACAACATAGCCACTCACCAATCTGGAAATGTTATAGTCCAACCACCATCGTGGCATGAAACTTTCCTTAGTTTTTTTTCTTTGCTAAAAAAAAATTGAGCAAATGTTATTCAAAAATGTTTACATTTTTAATTTGCTTTCCCTTTATTAAAATATTGTGACCTTTATTGAGCAGCTCTGGAGTTGAACTGTTGAAAATTGAAATTTGACTTTAAAATAGTCATAGGTGAACACTGAAAGTGTTTTTGACTGACTAAAACTGAGTTTGACTTGACCCATTTGCAAAATCCTGTGTCATGACTCTAAGGCACTCTTAATAAAATATCTGCCTGCGTGTTTTATTTAGGATTATGTTGGTGACCTAGCCGCTCAAATCTGTAATGACGAAGAGGAGGAGTTTGTGATCGAATGTCTGGGTACCCTGGCAAATCTGACCTTACCTGACTTGGACTGGGAACTTGTGCTTAAAGAGTACAAGCTGGTGCCATACCTCAAGGATAAGCTAAAACCAGGTCTGTACTCATCTTCCAATATGTTTATGCTCTTGTAGCATATTTTGGATGCATTCATTGATATGTTACTGAAGAACATAAGGAATGTGTAGAAATACAAGGAAGTCCCTGCCCAAGGATTCAGCAAAGCACTTTCTTATGTATGCTGTTAATTTCCTCAGGCACTGCAGAAGATGACCTTGTCTTGGAGGTGGTGATAATGATTGGAACTGTATCGATGGATGACTCCTGTGCTGCTCTCCTAGCTAAATCTGGGATTATTCCAGCTCTTATTGAACTCTTAAATGGTATGTTGTTGAGTATTTTCTGGGCCTGATCTTTACAGGCAGTCAGTGCTCTTAGTTCCCATGTATAACTTTTTAGTTTTTAGGTACTGAGCACTACCCAAATTGGACCTTTATTCAAATAAAGCTAGAATTTACTACCCAGGATTCTCTTTCATACAAAAATTGGTAAAAGAAGTTCCTGTGCTGCAGCTGAGCTTTCAACGCATCTTGAAGGAGGGTGTTAACTGACAGATGAACCTAGCCTAGAACGTCATCAGAGATAAATTACTGACTAGGAGATTACATTATAACGTGGGGCATTTAGTTTGTCTTGAGAATGCTAATCATACAGTAATGAATTCCCAAGAAAATCCAGAAGACTATGGCTTGAATGCTTCCTCCCCTGATACAATTAAACTAAAGGATCAGCCTTCAAGGACTTAATGAAAGACTCAGTTCATGTGCCGTGATGTATAACTGAAGCCTTTCATAGTATGAGACAGCAAGTGATATGGTGAGTAGACAGGAAGCACCCATGTTTGGGGGTGGAGGGGATGGAATTTAGACTACACTATGGCTTCAGACCTTCCCCCCCACACCCTCAGGGATGCAGAGCTGGATTACTTGCTCTGCATCCCTGCGCGTGTCTGCTGGCAAAGTCGCAGGGGGGTGGGGTGGGCTTTCAGACCAGACATTCCTCGTGCATATCCTGGCTGAGCATTCCCTCCCGCAGCCAGAATATGCGCAAGGGGAGGCGGGGGGCGAGGTCTGAAAGTGGCCTAGTACTTGCAGATAAGTCTCTGCTTTTCTTGCTTATCCTGCTATGTGTTTAGGAGCATCTGAAGAAGACTATCTGATAGTGGCCATCAGAAAGGGAGGCCAACAAAGCTCTAGTTATATTGTTTTCCCTACTCATATCATGGCCTGACACAGTTCCCACTTGCTGGACCTGGCACTGAAAGCTCTTATAGGGCAGGGGTGGCCAAAGTGTGGGTTGGGAGCAGCAAGTGGCTTTGGGGCAATTCAAGTTTACCTCTTGGCAGGAGTGGTTCTGGATCTCATGCTGCCTTAATGGTCCTGGGTCTCCATGGCACCAGTCTCAATAACTGAATCATATCTGTTCCTCAGAATTTCAGCAGTCAGGACCAGACATCACTGCCTGTGCAAAGCTATCATGAAACAGGAGAAGTTTGTGTGCATGCACATGCATGTGTGTCTTGATGTTCTCAGCCACATGAATTTTTTGGTACATAAAAGAACCAAAAGATTGAGAACTTTGGCCATCTCTGTTATAGGGAATTGGGACTTTTCATGCCAGCAGCTGCAGCCATGTACTATCCAGAATTCTGCATGTTCAGCCTAGCACTGAACAGTCATGATTAGACACAAGTTCCTGGCCAGTGAATTTGCAATCTAGAATGAATAAGGGAAGAAGCACGTACAGAGAGACAGCATTATATTAATGAAGCTGAGAAATTGCAGGTACAGGTGCTTAGCTTAGTTAAAAGGGAGGAGGAGGAGGATCCTGAAAGATGAAACAGCATAAGAAGCAGCATTAAATAAGCAATCGAGAGTGGGGAGCCAGGGAAATCCTGATGAAGGTAGTTTTGAGGGGGAATTCAGTGGTAGGGAGGGAGCAGAGTGTACATGTTTAGGGAGGGAGGTGCTAAAGGAGAAGCAAAGTTCCTGGGTGGGAACGTAGTAGGAAATAAGGGCAGAATGATGGTGAAGAAGCAGAACACAAGGAGCTTGAAGGTGAGGACCAAGAGTTTCTGCTGGATGGAAAGTAGGAGAGGGAGCCAGTGGAGGGAGGAGATGAGGGGCAGGTGAAGTGGTAACTGTTGGAAATGCAAGGACTGTGAGATCATTGCATCCATTTGCCCAATGCAGAGTTTACAGACGAGTGTGAGTAGCTAATTATCAATAAGCAGGCAGGAAGCATACTTAAGCTTAAATAGCTTTATTAGGAAAATACATGTAGGATAGGAAAGGCCTACATCTATGCTAAGTCCTAAGATTAGGTGTGTTCAAGAGGAAGGAAGGAAGCTCTCTGAGACACAAAGAGATGAGTAATCTCCTGGGGGAGGAGATTAACCAATCAGGTCCTGACAGGAGTAGGACAGATAGGATGGGGGAAGGGTTCCCTGATCTGTCTGTCTACTCCTGGTGTTTCTAGCAAACAAACAGGATGAGGTGCTTAGGGGGGATGCAACCAAAGGAATGTATTTCCAACACCCCTTCTCATCGTCCCGTGCACCGAATCATTTATGTGCACTGCTGACAATTCCCAATGCTTCTCGTAGCCTCTGGAAATTGTCTCTGGGTAGCGGTTTGGTCAGCACATCCGCTATCATTTCCTCTGTAGGACAATAAATCAGTTCAACAAGTCCTTTTTCTTGCGCTTCTCTCACATAGTGACGCTTGGTGTTGATGTGCTTCGACCTTGGCTTTATCTTTTCCATTTTCGTAAGCTGAATGCAGCTTTGATTGTCCTCATACATCTCAGTTGGCTTTGGTTCGTCTATTCCAAAGTCCTTTAGTAGTCTGTGTAGCCATACTACCTCTTGACATGCTTGAGTGGCTGAAATAAATTCTGCTTCTGTGGATGAAAGGGCAATTAATGACTGCTTCTGGCTAGTCCAACTGATTGCTCCGCCTCCATACAGAAATACATTTCCACTCACAGATTTGCAGTCAGTCTTGTCTCCGGCCCAGTCCGCATCCATATAGCCCATCAATCTGGGGTTCTCGCTTGCTGGTAGTTTTAAGTTTAAATGCATTGTGCCCTTCAGGTACCGTGCTATTCTCTTGACTGCTATCCAGTCCCTTTGGGTTGGTGCACTTACTTTTCTGCTTAGTATTCCTACAGCAGCGGCAATGTCTGGCCTTGTGACGGTGGCTACATACAACATTTTGCCAATTGCAGTTCTGTACTGGTTGTCCTGTGGTAGGGGCTCGTCGTTGCCTTCCTGGCTTAGGAAATTTGTTTCCATAGGTGTCCCCACTTCATTAGCCTCTGTCATGCCTAGGCATTCTAAAATGTCCTTTATCTTTTGTTTTTGATTGAGAAGGAAACTTCCATCTTTTTCTCGTTCTATTTGTATTCCAAGATAGTAAGTGATACCTCCCAAGTCTTTCACCTCTATTTCTTTGTTCAGATTCCTGACGATTTCATCACAATCTCGTTTGTTTTCATGGCATACAATCAGATCATCCACATAAGTTAGAATGTATGTCCTCCTTTTATTTCTGAACCTTGAGTATAGGCAGGGGTCAGCTTCTCCCTGTATGAACCCCTCCTTAAGGAGCAATTGATTCAATTTTTCGTTCCAGGCTTTCGCTGCTTGCTTTAAACCATAGATACTCTTTTGAAGTTTGCACACAAGTTCCTCCTTCCCAGGTTCTTTAAATCCCGGCGGCTGCTGCATGTAGATATCCTCTTTGATATCACCATGTAGGAATGCAGTCTTCACGTCTAAGTGCTGCACTTCCATTTTTCTTGCAGCTGCTATGCTGAGGAGTGTTCTTATTGTGGTGTGCCTTACTACTGGAGCAAAGGTTTCGTCGTAGTCTTCGCCGTATTTTTGGGAATATCCCTTGGCCACTAATCTCGCTTTGTGGCGCGTGATTTCCCCTTCTGCATTATGCTTGGTCTTGAAGACCCATTTGCATCCAATGGCCTTTTTGTTTTCAGGTAGCTTTGTGAGTGTCCATGTTTTATTTTCATTAAGAGACTCAATTTCTTCCTTGGCAGCATCTCTCCATTTGCGCGCCTCACTGGTTTGCATTTTTTGAATGTCTTGCCATGTTGAGGGCTCCTGTAGTTCCTCCACTTTTGCCGCGTAGGAGAGTCTCGCTGCTGGCACTCCTTTGTTGTGTCTTTCAGAACGTCTCACTTCTGGTTCTGGTTCTGCTTCAGTTTCAGTATCAGCATCAGTGTTATCTTCTGGTTCCAGTTCTGGTTCTGCTTCAGTTTCAGCATCAGCATCAGTGTTGGTGTCAGTGCCCCCTTCTGGTTCAGGTTGATTGAACATGGTCAAATCAAATGAAACTTCAGCTTCCTCTTTTATCTGCAGTTCTGCAGTCTTTTTCTGTCTTGATGAACTTGGCCTCATTAGGTCTGGCATTTGATCAGTGCTTCCCTTTTCATTTTCATCAAAATAGACCACACTGCTTATCTTCACATTTCCAGTGTCAGTGTCCATTACTCTGTATCCCTTGCATCCTTGTGCATAGCCAACAAGTATCCCTTCTTCACATCTGGTGTTAAGTTTGGTCCTTTTGGCCTTTGGGATATAAGCATAGGCTTTAGAGCCAAACACTCTAATGTGCCCCACACTGGGCTTGTTCCCATGCCATAGTTCATAAGGTGTTGCTTTTGCACCTTTGGTTGGGAGCCTGTTCTGCAGGTATGTGGCAGTCATTACTGCTTCCCCCCAGTATTTGTTTGGCAGATTCGCATCCAAAAGCATACATCTCGCCATCTCTATGAGAGAGCGATTTTTTCTTTCTGCTACTCCATTTTGTTCTGGTGTATGCGGGATGGTTGTCTGGTGTTCAATTCCTTTTTGCTTCAAAAATTCTTTCATCTGTTTTGAAACATATTCACCTCCATTATCTGACCTTAGGATCTGAGGTGATCTTCCAAACTTATTGCTGGCTCTTGCAACATATTCCTTAAATTTCTCCAGCACCTGACTTTTCTCTTTAATCAAGTAAGTGAACGTGAACTTGGAAAAATCATCTATGAAAGTCAATGCATACTGGTTTCCTGCAATTGTTTTTGTCTTCATAGGACCACAGATATCACTATGAATGAGCTGTAGGGGGTGCTGTGTGGCTTCCTCCTTGCTCTGATGAAAGGAGGGCCTAGTTCCCTTTCCTTTTACACAGCAAACACATCTCTCATCTTTAGTTGCACATGAGTTCATTTTAAAATGTTTAACTAGGTCTGGAAGTGCATGCAACACATCTGCATTTCTATGGCCCATCCTTCTGTGCCATTTGCTTTCACAGTTCTTATGTCTGCAATCTTTTGCAGCATTTGCATACTGATCCTGTTGCAAGCAATCTACCTTGAATAGGCCATTTGAATCCAGCATTCCTCGCATAAAAAGCTCCTTTTCCTTTGAAATTCTGCAATATTTCCCTTCAAAATGCACTGCAAAACCTTTCTGTACAGCATACTTGACACTTATAAAATTATGATCCAATTCTGGGACATATAGAGCTTCTTCAATGGTAACTTTCATTTCCTCACCGTTTCCCAGATGACATATGAGTTTAGCCCTGCCTCTTCCTTGACAATAAACTTTCTCTCCATTAGCCAATCTTATAGGAGTTCTATAAGTCCTATCCAGATCAATAAATCTGTCTTTGTCCTTTATAAGATTTTTAGTTGCTCCAGAATCAACAAAGAAATCATGTGAAGCAGTCTCACATTCTATTCCTTCCACATTTTTAAGTTGAGATGCTTTTTCCTCAACCAGGCTGAAAGCCCTATCATGGCTCCCTTTGTTCTTTGCAGAGAAGCTGGGAACTTCTTGCTTGGTGCATTGATATGCGAGATGCATGGTTTCCCCGCAATTGAAGCAACACTTAACTCTTGCAGATCCTTTTGAATTTGCAAAAGGCTTCTTGTTCTCAGCTGCCTTGCAGGCAAGCTGTGAGGAAAAGTTTGGCTGTTCATTAGTTTGAGCCATATTAAATTCCTCAAGTTTCTGAATAACAACATCCAAAGATAGGTTATCCTGCATTTCTATTATCTGACAGACTGTTTGAAAAGTTGTTGGTGGTAAAGAGTTCAGCAGAAATGCCACTATCAATTCATCTGGTAAATTCAGCTTTTGATTTTCCAGTCTCCTGACTAGTTCAAGCAGGCCATTAACATGAGCTGAAAAATCTTCACTCTCATCCATTCTCATATTACAAAGTCTTTTAAGCATTTGTATCTTTGATATATTTGACTTCCCTTGATACAGTCTCTGTAAAATTTCCCACATATCTTTTGCAGTTAACTTGTCATGTATGTACACATGTAAACGCTGACTCACCGACATTGAGATGATTGCCATAGCTTTGTCATTTTTCTCATCCCAGAGTTCTTGTGCTGCCCCTGCATCTGTAGGTCTGTTGGACTCCAGCATTTTCCTTAGGCCTTGTCCTCCCAGTGCCATCCTTGCATTATGACTCCAAGCTTCATAGTTTGTTGCTCCAGTGAGCCTCTCTGGAATGGAGACCTTCAGCATAGAATCCATGGTCACAGAGACTAAAATCTTTCTTTTCTTTTCTGCCTTTAAGATTAATGCTAGCACTCAATTTTACTCACTCTGCGCTGCCTTTTGGGTGTCTGGGCCCATAACCCTGTTGGAAATGCAAGGACTGTGAGATCATTGCATCCATTTGCCCAATGCAGAGTTTACAGAGGAGTGTGAGTAGCTAATCATCAATAAGCAGGCAGGAAGCATACTTAAGCTTAAGTAGCTTTATTAGGAAATACATGTAGGATAGGAAAGGCCTACATCTATGCTAAGTCCTAAGACTAGGTGTGTTCAAGAGGGAGGAAGGAAGCTCTCTGAGACACAAAGAGATGAGAAATCTCCTGGGGGAGGAGATTGACCAATCAGGTCCTGACAGGAGTAGGACAGATAGGATGGGGGAAGGGTTCCCTGATCTGTCTGTCTACTCCTGGTGTTTCTAGCAAACAAACAGGATGAGGTGCTTAGGGGGGATGCAACCAAAGGAATGTATTTCCAACAGTAACTTAGCAACAAAATGTTGATCAGACATGGGAGGGTCAAGGTGAGAGTGGAAAAGACTAGTAAGAAGGAGGTGGCAGTAGTCAAAGTGAGAGAGGACTTTAAAGCATTGACTAGAATCTTGGCAGTGGAAGCTGTAAGGAAGTGCTGGATTTTTGCAATGTCATACAGAAAAAAATATAGATGATGCAAATACTGAATATGAGTCCATATGAGGGAGGAGTCTATGGACTATTTTATAGATGTGTCCGAAGATAACCCTCCACAGCTCTCTAGCTTGCAGGAACAGCTCAGCACAACCTTGGGTGAAAGGACACAGCAGCAGGATGAACTCTCCCAGAACTGAAGGAACATATTTTTCTTTCTGTAGCTCAGCAAGAAGATGATGAGTTTGTGTGCCAAATTATCTATGTCTTCTACCAGATGGTCTTCCACCAAGCCACAAGAGATGTCATCATCAAGGAGACCCGTATCCTCTGCTCAAGATTATCATTTACAAATGTACCCAGTGTGTTGGGTGGGCTACAAGCTCTGCTGAGCACTATATTTTTGTTGCTGGATGGGATGCTTATTTTTATGTCTTTCTTTATTAAAATTTACACCCCGCCCATCTACATGCATACAGAATACACTTAGGAAGTTTATTATTATTATTTTATTTATTATGTATATAGGGCCAGCAATGTACCATGACACTGTACAATCACTAATTAGAGACATGTCCCTCCCCCAAGAGACTTAGAATCTAGGAAAGACAAGGGAGATGGGAACAAAGGAAGAGTCCGGGATACATTCATGAAGTTGAGAAGTCACAGGTACATGTGCTTTGCTTAATTACAGGGGATAAGGGGGACCCTGAATGAAAGGGGATAAGGGGAACCCTGAATTAAATTTTGCCTGGAACACTATTAGCAGCCAATGCAGACTTCGGAGCACTGGTATAATGTGCTCCTCTCCAGTCTTGTTGTTTCTGTTGTCTTAGTATGGCCTCTGTGTAGCTCCATCAGTGCTAGGTCTGCCTGTTTCTTCTTCCCATACAGACTTTCTCCAACTTTCTTGCTAATCCTCCTGCAAGATGGTGGATTAGGGAATCCTTCAGACTTGGTAATCAACAGTCCCTCAAACAAAGTGTGTGGTCTCTTTTGCCTTGGGGGGGCGAGGGGAGAAAGGGATTGACCTGCCATTTCTCTCCCTTTTCAGAGCAACCCAGATGATTTGCACTTGTTCTTTAGGGGGCTGTTAACGATATTTAGTAATTTTTAAAACTTAATTATTTGGATTTATATCATGCCTTTCCTGCAGGCTTAGCGAACATATGAAAATATAAAAACCAATAAAAATGAATGATATACAATTCCAATTAAAACCACTCCCATCCCTGCCCCCAAATGCTATCCCTGCCCACCAAAAGCCCAGCCAAATAAATAGGTCTTACATTGCCTTCTGTTGATGCTCAGGCTTTGGCAAACCTCCAGGGAAAGGAACTTCCAAAACTGTGGGGCAGCCACCAACTATGCCTTTCTGTATGCCTGTGTTGTCTGGACCTGATGCAGTGGTGGAACTTGTAAGAGGGTGCTCCCAGCTGACCTAAAGAAGCATGGTGGAAAATAGGGGAGAAAACAGTCTCTTGGATATGGAGGGCCCACACTGTGAAGGACCTTGTAGATCAAAACCAGCACCTTGAATTTTGCCTGGAACACTATTGGCAGCCAATGCAGACTTCGGATTACTGGGATAATGTGCTCTTGTACACCCACTTTAACAGGGTGCAGTCAAGCCTGGGGTAAGACCCTGCAGGACCGGACCCCTCACGGTCACATTCTCCAGGGAAATCAGCTCGATAGTCACTCACTCTTGGGGAACTCGGCTCACATGTACTGTCTCTTTAAGGGAATTAGCTAGATAGAGTCCTTTATTCATAACACAGTCTCTATCAATACATACAGTTCTCATGTGAGGAAATAGCCCTTCATGTCTTCAGCCACGTGTCTGGGCTCAATCCAAAATCCCTTGCAGTTCTTTGGACCTAATCTCTTGTTCGGTGGGCCAGGCACTGCCCTCGTGGCTCCAGCAGAACCCCCTTTGTATTAGGCAACCCTCCCTAAGCAGCTAACATGTATCCTCCCAGGAGAGTTCTCAGGAGATGTTCTCTTATGGCCACATTTCTTTGCAGCTGGTTTCTCTAGACTGTATAGGCCTTGTTCATGCTCAGATTGATTCAGTCACACCAAGCATGCCTGTAGACTTAGCCTCTGTGGCTGCTCTGGTCTCCCTTTGAGCATGCTCGGCGACTTAACCTTGAAGGAATACTTCAAGATCATAAGAACATAAGTGTCATACTGGGTCAGACCAATGGTCCATCAAGCCCAGCACCTGTCTCTGACAGTGGCCAATCTCAGTTACTTGGAAGAAGTACCCAGCAGGTCACAATGGGGTGATCCATTCCCTGTTGTTCACTCCCAGCTTCTGACAGTAAGAGATTATATTCCCCCAAACCCACTTGGCTAATAGCTACTAATGGACCTATCTTCCAAAAGCTTGTGCAACCCTTTCTTAAACCCAGCTGTACTACTGGCCTTGACCACATCTTCTGGCAACAAATTCTACAACTTAATTGTGCAGTGAGTGAAAGAATACTTTGTTTTAAATCTGCTACCTTTTAATTTCCTGGAGTGTCTCCTAGTTCTAGTTCTATCATATCTTCTAGGGATGTGCATGTCATTTTCGTTGTTAGAATAACAATAACGAAAATTGTCGTTTTTGTTTTTGTTATTGCAATAACAAAAACAACAACCAAGAATACCAAAAGTGACAACCAAGAATACCAATATCGGTAATTATAATTATATCAATAATGATATTGATATCAAAAATGATACCAAAATAACAAAAAATAACAAGAAATGAAAACAACAATGTCGTTATCATTTTCATTATTAGTGTTGTGGCAGTTGGGTTTTGGAGGGAAAATGTGGAGAGGGAAGGAGGGAGCAGACATCTCGGAGTCTTAATAGGGTTGAACTCTTGAACTGTGCCTGTGCTGGGAGGGGCGAGCAGCTCAGCAGTATCTGATGGATGTATCGCTGGCCAATGAGCAGCACAAGCAGGCTCCAGCAGTCTCATGGAACTCTGTGATTGCTCAATGCCTGCTTCCTTCCACAACCAATCGGGGGGCTCTGACAGAGGGCACTGCAACCCTTTATAATGGGAGTGGCAGGTTTTTTCTCTCCGTTCTATGAGAGCTCTGCTTGTCAGGTTGTGTTTACAGAACTGTGGTGCTTGCACATAAAAAATCATCCCTAGTCCTTTATTTATTTATTAGGTATTACCACCAATACCTTTTATTCCTCATACCCTACATTTTACCTTCTCCCTTTCCCTGCCCTTCTCCCCCCTGTACATTATATATAGCTAAGTAGTACATATTAGATATATAGATAGATATTGATATAGATTTATATAGATAAATAGACATATAGATTAGAATAGTTATATAGATAACTGATTAGATAATAGTTTTCCTTTTTCCTTCCCTTAGATGTAGATAAATATTAGTTGTGTATGGGAATCAATATTGATACTGATACCAAAAATAAAATTTTCATTTGAAACGGTACCAATATCGATCACAATATCAATGATGATAACGATATTGATAACAAAAACGATACCAAAAATGATAACGATATTGATGATAAAAACGATACCAAAAATGATATCGATAATGAAAACGTTAACGATAACAAAACAACATTTTTGAATAACAAAAACGAAAAACAAAAACGACATGGGGACCTGGCGCACACCCCTAATATCTTCCTCTCATCTCTCCTTCTGGAAAGACTCCATTCAATCCATTAGCTGCATCATCTCTCTGTCTCTGTGTTGCCTTCCACATGACAACATTAGCTAGGAACATTAAAGATCGGCATACCTCATCTTGCAAGCCTCCTTTCGTGCACTTCTCTCAGAACAGGTTTTCCTGAATACTGCAGACCTCCTCAAGGGTGTATCCACCTTTCATGTTGGTCAGATAATTCTCCTATCTGCCCCCCCTCCAAATCCACAGGAAGTGTGTTTGCACAAATTAAAACTCGTTGGAGCTTTCAAGTTCTACTTTGGTCTGCAGCTTCCTTTCAGTACTAGGATGGCCAGTTTGTTTGATTTACTGGTTATAAAAGGAGTGAAAACATTAAAACCAACATTTCCAGGTGAATCAGACTTGCATTTATGGAAACCTACAAGGAAGCTAGTAAGAATTCGCCATACAGGTTTAAGTCCCACTCAACCAGTCCACCTCCTGGGCTGAATCCAACAGGGCCTCCTCCTTTAAAATTGGAAAGCCTGCTGCTCAGTTGTCTCCACATGCTTTCACCAGGCACTACAAAGTATATGTTGTCTTATTGTCAGATGCTGATTTTGGAAGAAGTGTGTTACAAGTAATTGCCATGACCTAACTTATTCCCCTCTTTCCTGTTTTCCTCCCTGCCCCAATTCCCTAAGGGTGACTCCTTGTTATTTCCCACCCATCAGTCTCCAGGTTGGAGGAACCTTTGGCTATGAGAAAACACCTTTGCTCTCGCAACTCATATTCCCATTCAGGTGACCAGGGCCCTGCACAATTTGCACAATACATTGCTGCACCCTTTTCTCTCACCCTCCCACATTTCCCTGTACTCTTGTCCCTCCCCATGTTGATTTACATACAGAAATCTAATTGATTTAAAATACTTCTAGTCTTACCTGTTTTCAAAGAAAAGCTCATTTATCTCTTTTGTGCTGGTCTTAACCACAAAAATATGTAATTTGAATGTAAAATTACTTCCCCAAATTGGAGCAGCTCTGTACAAAAGCTTTAGCTGCTCTCCATGCATACTGTTGCAGAACATTATGGATGGAAGATTATTTTTAACATATGCGTTTTTTCCAGGTTTGAAAATTCACTAAAATCTAACAGAAATCCGAGCAATTGAATAAAATGAAAATTGTGATCAAATGGCTAAATTCACTAAGACTAATCAGGGAATAGATTCCTTTTAGGCAAATGAATTTACATTTTCTTGGCTGGTTTTACGTGACTGGTCACCTCATGTTACAATTACAATGTACAGGTATATGGGTGTAGTATCAACCAATAACAAAACAACTACTACTAACCACACCCTATGCAGAAAATGTTCCCTGCTCAAATTATTTAAAGATATTTTGAGTGATGAAAAAACTACTTTCAGTCACAAATTGTTAAAAGTAACACCATTTTGTAACACCAAATTGTTAAAAGTAAATGGTGTTACTTTTAACAATTTGTGACTGAAAGTAGTTTTTTCATCACTCAAAATATCTTTAAATAAGCAGGGAACATTTTCTGCATAGGGTGTGGTTAGTAGTTGTTGTTTTGTTATTGGTCACCTCATGTGCCATTAAAAAAAGCTGATGGGCTTCTATGCACTATAAAAATTTCCCCAGTGTAAGTCTAAAATGTCAGACATTTTATGGAAAGCTAGATGGGAGAATTTAAACTTTTGGTAAAATTAGCTGTGTGTCCTTAACAGTGTCTTTCCAGAGGCTCCAGCATATCTGATTGACCTGATGCATGATAAAAATGCTGAGATCCGCAAGGTCTGTGACAACACTCTGGACATAATAGCGGTAGGTGGCTCCTACGTGTCCTGCTTGAATGTGGCATGCCTGCGTTCTAGAAGAGAATTGGTGTGTTCTGATATATTGTGGTGAACAACTTTTCACAACTTAGGTTTTTGTGCTGTAAAAGTCAGGATCTTTCATGCCAGAGTTCTTTTTTTTTTCATTGTACTGTCCTGTGTCTAATTAAGCTTTTTTAAAAATAAGTATACATCCTGGAAATACAGTACAGGTTAAGTATATGAAGTATAGTAAGCAGTTCAATCGTTCACTCTTAGCCTACTTTGAAAGGTGTTAGTCACATTTTATATGGTTTCTAAGATTTCAGTATTTTATAGTTGACCCAATTAGATGTGCTTTTTCAGGGAACTTTTCGTAATGCCTGGTGCAAATATTTGATGTCTAAAGGAAAGAACATAAGACAACACTGACTTAATTCAACTTTAAATGTTTGTGAGGTTCCAAGAGGGAGAGCCTGGAACCCCACGGGATGGGGGAAGGGTCCACACGCACTCTAGGGGGATTAGGGGGGAGGCAGCAAGGCGGTACCTGGGAAAATGTGCCCTCAGGGTGGAATAGGGCTATCGGGAAGATAAGTCCCCAGCCTGTTTCATCATTGGGCCTGAGTGAGCGTACGCCTTGTTTGCTGCCTGGGGTGATTATCCACACACACACAGGGAGAGGAGGGGATAAGGGGGGTGGATTGGTGAGGAGGGGGGCCCGTGCACAACCCAGCAGGGGGGATAGGGAGGGACAGGTCTCTTATACCAAGGATGGGGGCCCAAGGGGTGCTCCCCAGCAACCCCGGGTCTCCACACACCCACAACTCCCACTTCCCCTGACTCTAATGCCTTTTCTCTACACGAGTACACGCACACCCCTTTCACCCTCCACACACCCAACACAAGCACTCACCTTACAGTCTCCACGCAGCCTCGAAAGCCTACTATTCATTAACACCATGCAGCAACCAGGAAAGGAACAAGGATGGGGGCCAGTCTCACGGGCACGAAGGCTCCGATCACCAGCAATGCTGTCTTGCAGCTGTGCCCTTTTATCTCAATGCCCCAGGCGTTGCTGCAGCCGCGCCGAGCGGCGCACGGGGGGGCGTGGCCCCGGGGGCTTGCGTGCAATCCTTTCTTGCTCCCCCTGCAGCTACAGGGACGTCGGGGAGCGTGGCGCCGTCTCCCGGCCTTGTAGGGGGCGGGGCTTCTGCCGCCAGTGAGAGTCTGCCTACAGGGGTTCCCCCGCAGCGGCCCGACCCCGCGGATGAGGCAGGTGGGTCCGGGCGCGCCGGGGTTCCCCTAGGAGGGTCTGGGGTTTGGCTCCTATCACGGAGGGGAGTAGGATGGTTCCTTACAGCACCCCCCCCTCCAAGCTCGAGTGCTGCTGACTGGTCGGGGCTTTAGCGGGTAGCGCATATGGAAGGTGCGTGTAAGTCGAGGGGCATGGACATCTATTGCTCATTCCCAGGAGCGTTCTGCTGGCCCGTAGCCCTTCCAGTCTATGAAGTACTAGAGACGGCCATGCCGGCGTTGAGCGTCAAGGATCTGCCGTACTTCATACTCCTGCATGGCTGGCGTGGCTGTCACGGCCTTATGGGTTGCATGCGATGGGGCCTGGGCTGCTTTTAACATGGAGACGTGAAAGGTGGGGTGGATTCGGGAGTGGGGGGGGGAGTTTTACTCGGTAGGCCACATGGTTAATCTTACGGAGAATCGGGTATGGCCCCATGTACCGGTCATCTAAATTCGCGGAAGGTCGAGCAGAGGGGTAGTTCCGGCGATTGACCCATACCCAGTCCCCTTGGGCATACGTCGGGGCCTCCCTGCGGTGTTGATCGGCATATCTTTAATATTGTTGTCGTGCCTGCTGTAGGGTTACTCTGGCCACCGTTTGTGCTTTATGGATTTGAGCGACGAGAGCTCCCGCGGCGGGGACGGAGCAGGCCATGAGTTCAGAGACACATAATGAGGGGTGATATCCATAAGTGACAAAAAAGGGGGAATTGCCCAGGGAGGCGCTCGGGGTGTTATTGTAAGTAAATTCGGCTATCGGTAGTAAGTCATACCAGTTATCCTGGTGGTACCCCGCGTAGCAACGACGGTATTGTTCCAAGATTTGATTTACCCACTCCACCTGGCCATTGGCCTGTGGGTGATACCCAGACGTGAGACATAATTTAATCTGCAACTTCTGTAACAGGGCTTTCCATAGTCGGGAGGTAAACTGTACTCCTCGGTCTGATACGATCTCTATTGGGGTTCCATGGAGCTTGATGACATGATGCAGGAGCAACTGGGCTGTAGCACTGGCAGAGGGTAGTCCTTGGGTGGCGACGAAGTGCCCGAGCTTCGTAAAATGGTCCACGATTACAAGGACCGTGGTGTAGTTTGCAGAAGGGGGTAAGTCCACAATGAAATCAAGCCCAATCCTTTGCCATGGTCCCTGAGGTAGGGGGGCCAGTTGTAATAAGCCTTGTGGGCGTTGGCGAGGTACCTTAGTGCGGGCGCACACCTCACATTTCTTTACGTACTGTTGTACATCCTAGTGCATGGTAGGCCACCAAAAGCAATGGTGTGTTGTATTCCGGGATGCCCCGTGAGGGGGGCGTCGTGATGTCCCCACAGAATGGCCTTTCGGGCCCTTGGGGGCACCACCATCTTCTGGTGGCAATACCATAGCCCAGCAGGTCCTTTATGTGCTTTGGATGAACCCATGGGCCCCTGTTGTTGGGATTGTAGCTTAAATTGGGCCGAGGAAACAAGAGTGGCCGCAAACGCCCTGGGGTCCAAAATCAACCCTCCCCGGTTGTCGGGGGGGGGTCCCCTTCTTCGGTACAACGTGAGAGGGCGTCGGCAAGGGTATTCTGGTGACCTGGACAGTAGCGTATCTGGAAATGGAAACGTGTAAAGAACAAGGCCCAGCGTCCATGGCGCGCGGTGGTGATGCGTGTAGTTTGAAGGTAGGTAAGGTTACGGTGGTCGGTTATCACGGTTACGGGGTGCTGAGCGCCTTCCAAGTACTGTCTCCATGTCTCAAACGCGACCTTGATGGCCAGGAGCTCCCGGTCCAGGACGATGTAATTCTTTTTGGCACTCATCAATTGCCGGGAGTAGTATGCGCAGGGCAATATAAAACCCCCCTCCGGTCCCGGTTGGAGAAGTACCGCGCCAACGGCGATGCCGGAAGCATCCGTCTCCACGGTGAAGGGCTGGTCGAACCGGGGGTGTTGAAGGATAGGGGCTCACATGAACGTTGCCTTTAGTCGTTCGAAAGCCTGTTGTCGACCTGGGGTCCAGTCATAGGTGGCCCCCTTTCGCAGGAGGGAGGTCAAGGGCTCTGTCAACTGGGCATAATTTGAAATGTATTGGCGATAGTAGTTCGCGGTCCCAAGGAAACGTTGCAGGGCCTTCACCGACAAGGGAGGAGTCCATTGAACAATCGCCTCGACCTTTTTGGGGTCCATTTGAATTCCCTGGGGGAAATGATAAATCCTAAAAATTCGATAGATGTAACGTGGAAGGCGCATTTCTCACGCTTGCAGAATAGCCGGTTCTGTCGTAAACGTTGTAAGACGTTCCGCACCTGTTGGATGTGCTCCGCCATGGTATTGGAAAAAATCAAGATGTCGTCCAGGTAAGCTACAACATAGGTGTCCAACACGTCTCGGAGCACGTCATTAATTAAATGCTGGAACGTGGCAGGGGCATTTGCCAGGCCAAACGGCATCACACGGTACTCAAAATGCCCATAGCGGGTACGAAATTCTGTCTTCCATTCATCCCCGGGGTGGATACGGAGCAGGTTATAGGCGCCCCGGAGGTCGAGCTTCGTGAAAATTTTTGCCCCATGCAGTCTATCCAGAAGTTCGGGGATCAGGGGGAGGGGGTATCAATTTTTAATGGTAATCGCATTTAACCCCCGATAATCGATACACGGGCGCAGCCCCCCATCTTTTTTCGGGACAAAGAACAACGGTGCCCCCGCGGGGAAGTAGAGTGTCTGATGAACCCTTGTTGCAGGTTATCTTCCACGTATTCCTTTAGCGTCCCTAACTCGGGTGCCGAGAGGGCGTAGATACGACCGTAGGGGGGCTCTGTGCCTGGCATTAATTCGATGGGGCAGTCGTACAGCCGATGGGGTGGTAGGTTCTCCGCCTCCGTTTTGCTAAAGACGTCCTGGAAGTCTGCATAAGGTGGGTGCAACTTCACCAGGCTTCCTTGGTGCTGGGTGCTCATAAGAGTGAACGATGGCGGGGTCTGGATGCAGTGGCATGCACAATGATCTGTATCGAACCTAACAGTCCCGTTACGCCAATGGATACTGGGGTTATGTTGGCGAAGCCAAGGGATCCCGAGGACGAGGACAAACATCGGGGAAGCGACAACATCAAACTGGAGCTGTTCCGTGTGTCTGCCGATGGTCACCTGCAGTTTCCGGGAGTGCCTTACTATGGGGCCTGACCGGAGGGGTGACCCGTCTATGGTGTGTACCTGTTCGGGAATGGGCCGGGGGCTATGTGGAACCCCATACTGCTGCAAAAATCCTTGGTCCATGAAATTCCCCGAAGCCCTTGAGTCAATGAGGACCCAAGCAACCAGACTGCGACGGGGCTCGATTCCCTATGTAACAGGGATGCACATGTGGAGGTCTGCTCCAGGTTGAGTGTGGCAGGTGCGTACTTCTGTTGGTAGGGTGACTGCCGTTGCCCCCGGGAACTCCCCTATAGCTCCCGGGGTCGAGCTTTTCCCATATCTTGGCGAAGGGGCGGAGCTGACAGACATTCCCGAGCAAAATGGGATGGTTCCCCACAGTAGAAACACAGCCGCGAAAGTCGACGTCGCTCACGCTCAGTGGCCGTCAACGGCCCTCGAGAGGCCCCGATTTGCATGGGCTCGGGCTCCGTCTCGCGTCCCGCCTTCCCCTTGGCCGGGAGGGGGGTCGTTCCTCGGGCCCCTAAGGGTCTGAATGGTTCCTGCCATCGTTCTCGTCTCCGTTCTCCCAGCCGTTCGTCAGTCTGTATGGTAAGGGTCACTAGCGCACCCCAGGTCTCAGGCAGGGGAGTGACGGCGAGCTGGTCCTTAAGCTCTTCGCTAAGTCCTCTGCGATACATCATGCGAAGGACGTGGTCGGGCCAATTTAGGTCAACCGCCAGCTGTTGAAATTTCGTCACATACTCCAGTAGCGGCCCTCGCCCCTGTTTTAGCCCCACAATTGCCGTTTCTGCATCTCGGACCCGATGTGGGTAATCAAATAGAAAGGTGAACTCTTGCAGAAATTTCGCATAGTCCTGCAATAAGTCACTTTTGCTGGTAAGGAGGGGGTGGCCCAGGCCAAGGCGTGCCCCTCCAGCAGCCCAATGATAAATGCCACCTTTCGGGCATCTGAGTTTTAAGTCTGGGGTTGCCTAGAAAACGTCAATTCGCATAAGGCCAGGAACCCCTGAAACTGTCGTCTATCCCCGGCAAATTTAGTTATCCTTGACCCCTTGGGTTCCCGCGCCCCTGCGCCCGGAACCTCCGGCGGGGTAGGGGCGACCACCGGGGCAGGGGGCTGGGCCCCCGCCCCCTGATCCCCCTGTTGCTCTTTGAGGTCCTTGACTTCCATTGCCAAGGACTTAACAATGCGGGTCACTTCTTGGACCTCTGCTGCTAATTGTTCCATCGCTGGTCCTAGCTGGATACACAGCGATAGGCCAAGAGGGAATTTTATGCTGGTGATTCTGTGAGGTTCCAAGAGGGAGAGCCTGGAACCCCACGGGATGGGGGAAGGGTCCACACGCACTCTAGGGGGATTAGGGGGGAGGCAGCAAGGCGGTACCTGGGAAAACATGCCCTCAGGGTGGAATAGGGCTATCGGGAAGATAAGTCCCCAGCCTGTTTCATCATTGGGCCTGAGTGAGCGTACGCCTTGTTTGCTGCCTGGGGTGATTATCCACACACACACAGGGAGAGGAGGGGATAAGGGGGGTGGATTGGTGAGGAGGGGGGCCCGTGCACAACCCAGCAGGGGGGATAGGGAGGGACAGGTCTCTTATACCAAGGATGGGGGCCCAAGGGGTGCTCCCCAGCAACCCCGGGTCTCCACACACCCACAACTCCCACTTCCCCTGACTCTAATGCCTTTTCTCTACACGAGTACACGCACACCCCTTTCACCCTCCACACACCCAACACAAGCACTCACCTTACAGTCTCCACGCAGCCTCGAAAGCCTACTATTCATTAACACCATGCAGCAACCAGGAAAGGAACAAGGATGGGGGCCAGTCTCACGGGCACGAAGGCTCCGATCACCAGCAATGCTGTCTTGCAGCTGTGCCCTTTTATCTCAATGCCCCAGGCGTTGCTGCAGCCGCGCCGAGCGGCGCACGGGGGGGCGTGGCCCCGGGGGCTTGCGTGCAATCCTTTCTTGCTCCCCCTGCAGCTACAGGGACGTCGGGGAGCGTGGCGCCGTCTCCCGGCCTTGTAGGGGGCGGGGCTTCTGCCGCCAGTGAGAGTCTGCCTACAGGGGTTCCCCCGCAGCGGCCCGACCCCGCGGATGAGGCAGGTGGGTCCGGGCGCGCCGGGGTTCCCCTAGGAGGGTCTGGGGTTTGGCTCCTATCACGGAGGGGAGTCCGACGGTTCCTTACAATGTTATTTTTAGATCCAAAATTTTTCTGTTTTAGTGAGGAGTTAAGGCTCTTACAAATTCACTCATGCTCCAAAAAGCATGCAAATTGTAAGGTAAGGCTCCTGCCTTAACTTTCACGCCATATTGTGCTTGCTTACAACTTAGGCTCCATGCACCCACATTTTGCCTTGGTCTTTAGCCGAATCCTCTTCCTCTTCAGATTTGGTGCAACACAGAAGCTGGGGACAGTAAGATTCCCCCTCCCCCAATATTATGTACTTAATCTCTGTCTTCACTGTGGCCACAATTTCTCCTTCATTTATAGCTCCTTTCTCAGGCAGCAGCTCAAGTGCCCTGCTCACTGCATAGGTGATGAAGGGTAGGCAAATATTTGTCCTCTTATGTCATGCAATGAAGTACTATACTGTATTGCGAGTATGGGAGAACTAACAGTAATACTGCTAGGCTATGGTGTGAACTGGGAAAAAAGTACTTACAAATCTATCCCTGCCCATTAATTGCCTGACCGAATAAAGAAGTCTTGCACTGCCTCCGGAAGACATTCAAACTAGGGTTTAGGCGAACCTCCAAGGAAAGGGGGTTCCAAAGCTGTGGGGCAACTCTTAAGCACTGGTATGATGTGACCCACATCAAGAAGCAGGCTGCCACATTCTGCACCAGCTGTAGCTCCCAAACAGTCTTCAGGGGCAGCTCCATGCAGAATGCATTGCAGTAGGTTGGAACACTGCGCTGAACTTAACAAAATAAAATTTGGCTGAGAAAAATGTAACGTTCTGCATTTAGGAAATTAAAAACAAACTCACGAGTATAAGATAGGAGGGCTTGCTGGCTTGGCAGCAACACATGTAAAAAGAATCTAGGGATTGTGGTTGATCAGAAACTGAACCTGTATCGGCAATGTAATGTGGCTGGGAAAAAAAAGTGAAAACAATTTTTGTCTGAATTAGCGAAGCATTGTTTCCAAGTCATAGAAAGTAATAATTCTGTTGCCCTGGGGAGGCCTCATCTGGAGCTCTGTGTCCATTTGGGCACCTTAATTTAAGAAGGTGCACCTTAACGTTGACAAATTGGAGCTGGTTCAGATGAAGGCAATAAAGATGATAGAGAGTCTGGAATTGGGTATGTTTAGTGTAGAGAAAAATTAAATTAAAGGGAGACTTGATATCTGTCTTACAATTTCTAAAGGGCTGCCACAAAGAATATGGTAAGAAGCTGTTCTTCATTGCTTCAGACAGCAGGACTTGAAACAATGGGCTCAAATTACAAGAAGGTGAGCGTAGCTGGATGCAGCCTCACTGGGATGCTGGCCCTATAAGGGGGATAGCACCAGTATAAGGGTGAAGGTGCTATCCGAGGAGCAGGTGCTATGGGAACGAAAGTACAGTGCCTAACACCTAAAACCTGCATTGGACTTGGCTGAGCCAGTACAACAGCTAAAAGCCAGAGCTGAGAGCTCAGAAGGGGGATTATCTGGGAGACTGTGAAGAGGCAGGAGGGAGGGGAGAGCTCTGCCATAAAAAAAGGATGCTGACTGAAGGAGAGCTGCTTGGGAGCAGCCACAGAGTGCTTCAATTCTGCTTGGAGGGTGTTGCCCAGGCTAGAGCATTTGGCAGGCTGCAGGAGGGATTGGTGCCTGACCTGTGAAGCATGTGAGTACAGAGATTGGGAGAGACTAAGAGCGCTCTTAGACATGCCACTGTGCATACGGATTTAAATAATCTGCTTTTAGAAAAGTCGTGCGGGTGGCGTTTAGACGCACTGCTGCCACTGCAAACCGTGGCTCACATTCAAAAGAATGTGTGAGCCACAGTTTGCAATGGCAGTGGTGTGTCTAAATGCCACCCGTGTGACTTTTCTAAAAGTGGATTATTTAAATCCGCGTGCAGAGTGCCACTTCTAAAAATGCACTAAGTTCTGTCTGACATGAGGAGGGACTGTGCCTGACTAGAGAGAGGGGCCGGCCCGTGACGGAAAAGCCCTATGCCACCAAAATAGAAACTGTACAAAGAACAGTGTATGATTATGGGACGTTGTATATAGAGAAAGCATATAGTAGAAAACTGCACTGTGTATAGAATAAAAGGACTTGAGCTAATAATTCCCCAAGGAAGTGATTTTTGGACAAGATCCATGAAAGGATTAAATCCCAAATACCCTCTATCCTATTACAGTGGGTTTTGGTTAAGTATCCAGAAAAACGGATTAGTAAGAATTGTTTAGCTATGGAACAAGTTGCGTATGTAGGTTGTAGGCTTTCTTTCACTGGAGGTTATCAAAATGGCTGCTCATCCATCTATCAGGGATGTTGTAGTTGTTGTTCTGCATCCAAGCAGCGAGTTAGACTAGATGGCCCTTGAGATCACTTTTGACCACTGTGGTTCTGTGAAATAGAAATTTTGTTTTTGTAAGTCACTGCAAGAGTCTTTAACAGTTTGCTGCTTTTCTTTTAGTGTATTTAAACTGCTTAATTTTCTAATTATCCTTTTTAAAAGAACCACCACCTTTTAGACCTTCCTGCCACTAATACACTATTCAAGTGAAGTGACTTGTAGCAATCATATGTTAAACCTAGCCTGCGTTTAGCTCAGCTTCAGTTCTGACCAGCTGTATTGTTACCTGAAGAGGGGTTCTGTGAAGCTAAAAAAACTTGCACACTCTTAACAACAGAAGTTGGGCCAATAGAAGGTATCACTTTGTCTCTTGTGTCTCTCTACTCGGTGACAACCAACTCTCATATTGGGGGCAGTAATTGCCCCCTAAACAAGCAGTGAACCCCACATGTGGCAAATGAGCTACTGTTATCCCTACCTACTTGAACTTAACCTTGGTGCTTCTGAACTCCATAAAGGTCGGACGTCTTGTGGTGGAAACAACCACTCCAAATGAGACCCCTCAGGGACTTTGTGGAAGCTAATAAAACTAAATGGGTTACAGGGATCTGCTTTCACACTTGACATATTTCTGAATTTGCTTTTTCTTTGTACCTTTTTACTTCTTTCTGGCTTTACTTTATTGGATTATTGATTGTTGGTGCTGACACATTTATTCCAGAACTAACCTGTGCTAGGTTTCTTGCAGAATATAGCACTGACCACTCTGACAGATTGATCAGACTGTCCTTTTGTCTGATCTGCAATAGCAATCCCTTTTTTCCTGCAATTTTCATAGCTGAAAATTTGTTTTGAAAATTGTATAAATGCACCTAAATGATCTAGGACAGATACCCACATTATTTGCTTGAGACACAATAAAAGCACACTGTCTACATTCATCAGTTGTCTATCAGTTTTCATCTATTCTAGGTTTTAGATGAGCCGTTATGGAAGTGACTGATCTACTTCATGGTATTTCTACTCTTTCGTTAGAGAGTGTCATCACATAGACTTTGTTCTTATTACAGTATGGCAGTAGTTGGGCTTGGGAGAATGTAAACTGTTTTTTTCTGGATAGTATAAGTTCTCAGTGTCCTGCTGTTAAAATTCATAATGACACAGAATTCAACAAGTTCTGATAGTAGTGCAGAATCTTACTGCAGACTGATGACACCCAAGGCCAAACTTCTGATTTTCTATGTGGAGACTGCTCAGTCTAAAGTGAGGAGTTTAGGCAGTATGCTACACCTATTGAAGACATTTTTCATTAAGCAAGAAACAAATTATTTAATTTTGCCTACAAATGAATCTAATTTGATTTTGCTCCATTTTTGCTTCTTCCAAATGTTTCTGGGAATCATTCTCCTGAGCTCCCTTGACATCACTTCAAGACTAGGGAAGTTCCCTGCCTCAACCGCTAGATGGCAGAAGACCATCACAAAATTCTGCTGGAGCATGCTCATTGGAGCATGCTCACTGGGATCCAGTCTGTTCTGCCTCACACAGTGAGGAACGGAGCTCCGTAGCTCCAGTTCGAGTGGCAGTCAGAACGTTCCAGCCAGATGACAGACCTGAGGAATTAAGCACTCAGTGCTTCTCCCCTATCCCCCACCTGGTCTAGCGTGGGGAAGGGGCACAGCATGCATGAGAGAGCCTCTCCAGACACTCCATACACGAACCACCCCCACTGCCAGCAGCCGGGCCGGGATATAAATTCTCCGGATCAACAGACCCCCTCCCCGCTGTGGACCAGTGTGTTTTCTGCCCTGAGGCCTCCCCGAGACCAAAACTCCAGCGTCGTAGGGTAATATAAGCCCCCCCCCTCCCCTCATCTCCCCAGCAGAGGCACTGCAGGTTGATACGTTGGGTCAGATAATTGTAGCCCTTGATAGAATGGAAGCCCTGCAGCCCCCTTGTGGCCCGCCCCAAAAGCAGACTCCATGGGGCCCAGTGCCCACAAAAAAGACTCCCTTTAAGGGCAAATCTAAAACCGCTCATAAAGGCAAGCAGCCTTCGGGGCTCCCAAGGTCTCAAAATCTCATATCAGGCCCCAGGACCTGAATATTTTCTCTTGTGAGGGGGAACAAGAAACTGAAGTAGCTGTACAACTCTCCTCAGGTGAGGCGGTTCATGCCCCTCCCCCAGCCAAGAAAAAGAGAAAGTGCCCTGTTGAAGCCTTTGAGGCAGAGAAGCAAGATGAAGGGGGCGGGGGAGTAGGAAGAGGTAGAGAATGAGGAACAGGATTCCTTTCATGCCTCAAGGGCCACTTTCAAATGAGGCACTTAGAAGCACCTCCTGAGCCCTGCTTTCAGAAAAAAGTCACACGGGGAGAGTTTACACGCTCCCTGCACTGCCAGATGTGACATGCTGCCCATTGTTGGCAGCAGCAGTGGCTGGAGATGCGGGGCTTTGAAGAGGCGCGTTCTGAAAGCCTCACTTTTCAGACTTTGGGAATGCACCTCTTCAAAGCCCCGCATCTCCAGCTGTCGCTGCTGCCGACAACGGGCAGCACGTCACTTCCGGCAGCACGGGGAGCATGTAAACATTCTCCGCACGGCTTTTCTCTGAACTTCTCTGAAGCTCAGGAGGTGCTTCTAAGCGCCTCATTTGAAAGTGGCCTGGGAGACATTCTTCTCCTGAAGAAGGAGAGTATTCCAACTCTGTCACTGAGGTGGAAGTCAGCAAAGACCTGGGAAGGGGTTTCCCTGTGAAGGCCATAGACTGCTTATATAGACAGTTCTATAAGGCCCTATCTATTAAAGAAAGGCCAGAAAAGGACTGCTCCCCCCTGAGTCTTCAGAAGATGACTCTGATAGGGAATATCTACCAAATATCCTGGGAAAAGGGAAAGGACTTCTTGTAGATAAGACTTTCGAGAAGTTAATCCGAAATCAGTGGAGTGCCCCTGCTAAACACACTTGCGTGACTAGAACAGAGGACACACTATATGTTCTCAGCATGAAATAAAGTGCTTTTTGACATGCTTAAGGTAGATGCAGCACTTGCTTCATTGGCTAGGCAATCAGTATTTCCCACAGAGGGGGACCTTTTCCCCTCAGACCCAACTGATAGGGGAATAGAATCTACGCTCAGGTGCAACTTTGAGGCGACTTCAGCTCTCCTACACATGGCCCTCCCCTTTGCCTATACCTGCAGAGCTGTGACAAAATGGCTAAAACAGGGCAAGAATCCTGAGACACTCACTGAGAGAGACAGTGTGCTGTCATCTCGCATCAGTCTCTCAATGGCATTGATGTTTGATACCTCTCCTGGCATGATATCGTGGGCATCCAGGGCCATGGCATTGAATGTAGTGGCCAGAAGGAGGCTCTGGTTATGACCTTGGAAGGGAGACACCCTAGCCAAGAACTTATTGGTATCCAGAGCGTATCAAGGGGGGAAATTGTTTGGAGTGTGTTTGGATAAAGTACTCACAGACACATCTGACAAATCCAAGAAGAAAACACTCCATCAGGTAGCACTCAAAGAAACCTTTTCATTTCTTTCCCAAAGCTCTATATAAGTCCTTGAACTATGGCCAAAGGTCCACGGATTCAAAGTGGAAAGGCCATGGCAAACGCAGCTATAGGGACACTGTCCTTCGAGAGGTAAGTCCAGCTCAGGTCAGCCATCTAAGTTGGATTCCTGACTACCCTGGTCTTGTTGCCCTATTGCACCCGCTGATAGAGGGAAGACTTCAATTTTTCAGAGACAGGTGGGTGCACAGACAACTGGGTGCTTGACATCATCACCCATGGTTACCTCAGAGCTAAAAAAACAGCCTTGCAGCTCCTTTCATCCCTCGCCAACGTAAAAAAATCTAGAGAAGCACAGAGCGATGCTACAGAGCTTGTCTACATTCCATCGGGGATATAGAGCCAGTCCCTGTCGATCAACCGGACCAGGGGCTTTACTCTGTTGTTTTTTGTACCTAAAAAATCAGAGGAATGGCAGGCTGTTCTCGATTTTAAAAAGCTGAACCTCTCAGTGAAGCTCAAGAAATTCAAAATGGAGACAGTTCAATCTGTATGACTATTTCACCAGGAGACTGGCGAGCTTAACTGGATTTGAAGGAGGCATACCTTCATATCCCCATCCATGTGAGTCACAGACACTACCTCAGATTCTGGTATGAAGGGAAGCATTGGCAGTACAAGTCCCTGCCATTTGGCCTGTCAACCTCCCTGAGGACATTCACGAAAACTCTGGTCATCCGGGTAGCCAACCTTTGCTTGGAGAAAGTCCATGTTCAGCCGTACCTAGATGACCTATTAATTGGAGCAGCATCCAGGGAGAAAGACCAAGCAGATGTATAGAGAACGATCCGCTACCTAAAGGACCACAGGTTCATGATCAATCGAGCAAAGAGTGCTCTGGTTCCCACCTAGACTTTAGAACATCTGGGAGTGAGGATAGATGCCCTACAGGCTATTCATTCCACTTGAGTGACAGGAAAAAATCAGGTATCTCATTAGGCAGATTGTCTCCAGATTCATCGCCTCTGAAGCAAATGAGGAGCCTTCAGGGGCTAATGATCTCCTGTTTCCCACTCCTCCAGTGGGTGAGGATGCACTCACGAACATTGCAGGAATTCCTGAGACCATTCCAATTGACGATCTCCCAAGGGCTCAACCCAGTGGTCAGAGTGTCATGGAGGGTCAAAACCTCCCTAGATTGGTGGCTCCTCGACATGTGCTTTCAGAAGGGGATGCCCCTGGTGGAACTCACAAAAATCATCCTGAGCGCAGACATAAGTCTGTACGGCTGTGGGGTTCATTTGGAGAAGAGCTATGTGCAGGGGACCTGGTCCTTGGAAGAATCAAGAAGCATAAACCGGCTAGACCTGACGGCCATTCATCTAGCACTTCTCCAGTTTGACCCATAGTGAAGAAACAAAATGTCCTTGTGTACATAGACAATATCTCAGCCAAAGCTTACGTGCAGGGCCGGCCCCAGGGTTTGTGAGGCCATGTGCGAAGTCTTGGTGCGGGGCCTAATTTGCATAATTAGGCACCACCTAATTATGCAAATGTATACATTTACATAAAACTTACTCCCTCTGGACAGGAAGGATTCCCATTCTCCACCTCTCCGAGCAACCATGGAGAAGCATGGCCTCCTAATGCTTCCCCCCCTCCCCAGCCGAGTGTCTACCACCACTCCCCAGGAGTGGTTCCACTGCAGGGGCAGCCAAGCGGGCAGTGACACAGGCACAGAGAGACTGACTGCGTCCACTGCCTTACTGGAGGAGGGGCCAGGGGGTGAGCTTAGCCAGTCTGGCCTCCAGGGCCTGTTGCTTCTTGCTGCCAGTGCCGCCTGTGCCTTGTGCACGCATGCGGTGTGACCAGTCCAGAGGTGCTGCTATCACACACACAAGACACCCAAAATGCAGCTAGCTTATTAAGCGCATTATGCCATGAAAAGAGACATATAACCAGTTCAGTTGTGCCCCCATAATCAGTTCATGCTGCCCCCACCCCATAACCAGTTCATTTCTGCCCCCGCCCCCATATAATCTATTCACGCTGCCCCCACCCATAACCATTTAATTTGTGCCCACGGGGCAGCGTGAATTGATTATATGGGGGTGCAAATGAACTGGTTATGGGGTGCGGGTTTAAAGACAGTATTCCTGTTAGCAATAACTTCATTAAGAAGAGTTAGTGAAATAGCAGCCATAATAATCTCAGAACCATATTTGCAGATTTATTTTCCAAGACAGAATAGATATTGCTTTACATCCTAAATTCCTACCTAAGATAGTATAAGTAAGACAGTTGTGAGAATGTGGCCCTTTTTACACGGGTCTCTCCTCCCAGCCGTAAACACGCAGATTTCTGTGTGTTCATGGGTGGGGGAACCCCATGTGAATGACGTGGTGCACGCGCCCATGGTGAGTGGGGGTGCGTGCGCGCTCGCCTAACACGCATCCCCACTCACCCCCCCACTCATCCCCACGCACGGAGCAACCGGGGGAAATGGTGGTTACTATGTGGGTGTGGATGAGTGGTGGGTGAGTGGGGATGTGTGTGCAGCTGTGTGCATGCCCCATCCATGCACTGGCGCGCCCACGGACTCCCCACCCGGCGGAGCCATGTAAAAATATCATGTGAGGAGCCACTCGAAGAAGAACAGAAGGTTGCTACCTTGCAAACAAGGTTCTTTGAGATGGCTCCGAACATTCTCACAACACCCACCCTTCCAGCCCCGCATGGAATTCTTTTCTTATATTTCTAGAAAGGGTTGAAAGGAACTGTCATTCAGAGGGGGAGGGTTCTTTTTATACCAGAGGAGCTCAAGACCATCATGTGGTCTATTATTTGAACAGGGTGAGCACGCACAACCCAATAGTGAGAATGTTGGGAGCCATCTTGAAGAACCTTTTTACAAGGTAGCAACCTTCTTATCAGCACATGAGGAGGAGTTGTTTGTAAACAGCCTTATCTCCCAGCCGGATCCAGTGTCCCAGCTGCTGCTGCCCCTGCAGCACTACTAGAAGGCAGAGGCAGGTGAGGGATGGGGTCTGGAGCCAGGGAGGGGAGGAAGAATCACTTTCTGGGGGAGAAGCTGGCTGCAGCCTGCTGCCCAGCCAGGCAACTGCGGGGCCCCAGCTAGCCACGGGGCCATGTGCGGCCACACATGTGGCACATGCCTGGGGCCAGCCCTGCTTACGTGAACAACCAGGGCGGCTCAGTATCTCCGGCTCTCTACCTAGAGGTGATGAGGATCTTGTCTTGGGCCAAGTTCAATCTCCGGTCCCTTCGGGCCCTGCACATATGGGGTGTGGAGAACACGGAAGCAAACTGACTCAGCAGACAGCGGCTGGATTTGGGAGAGTGGTCGCTGAGTCAGGAGGCGTTCACTCTCGTGAAAAACACCTTCAGAACCCCAGTTATCGAGCAGTTCACCTCATCCACCAATGTGAAGGTTCCCAGATTCGTCTCAAGGAACAGGTGCCCCAGTGCGGAGGGGATCAATGCTCTGAACCAACAGCAGCTGACTGGCCTCCTCTACGCTTTCCCTCCCTTTCCCCTGACGGTAATCAGGAGCAAGTCTTCAAATCACAGAGCAATCTTAATAGCTCCAGTATGGCCCAGATGTCTGTGGTACTCTGATCTGGGGGAGCTCATGATAGCTCCACTTCTGAGACTCCCTTCGTCTCCAGATCTTCTCTCACAGGACCCTCTCACTCACGGCAAACCCCAACAGTTTCGTCTGACAGCCTACTGACAGGCTACTCTGATCAGGACTTGGACGCTCAGTTAGCAGCTAGAAGGACAAGCTTATCAATCGACCTGGAGAGTCTTTGCTAACTGGTGTACAGAGCGCAATATAGAACCATGTGCAGCAGATGTCATAGTATTCCTAGAATTCCTTCAAGCAGGTCTCCAGAAGGGTCTGAAACCCAGCACTCTCTCTAGACATGCGGCGACCATAGACAGAGTGTTGGGGGCTACTTCAGGTTCCAGAATGAGGTCCCATCAGCATATTAAAAGATTTTTGGCAGGGACAAAATTAATATCCCTTCCTGTTGTGCACAGGTTCCCTACTTGGAACTTTAATGTAGTTTTGAAGGTGCTTCTTCATCCTCCTTTTGAGCCTCTACAGGAAGTATCCTTGTATTTTTTTAACTATCAAAGTGTGCTTCCTAGTAGCCATTACCTCAGCTTGGAGTGTATTGGAACTGGGCTTTCTGCATATTTAAGGAGTCAATTACCTTAAGGTTAGACCAAGCCTTCATCCCTAAGGTAAATACTCTGTTTCACAGAGCCCAGGAGATCTGCCTTCCGTCTTTTTGTCCCAGACCTTCCTACCCACAGGAGGTCCTCTGTCACAATCTGGATGTTAGAAAAATGCTAAAAAATTATTTACAAAGGACAGAGGGCTTTAGAATGTTCTCGGCCTTGTTTGTCAACTATTCCCCTAGTCAAATGGGGGGGAAAGTCTCAAAGACAATAATAGCCAAGTGGATTACAGCTTGTATCGCGGAGGCTTATAAGGTGCAAGCACTTCCGCCTCTGCAGAGCATTCAAGCTCATTTTTTTCAAGGTGCGGCCACCTCATGGGCTTCTAGGTCTAGAGTACCTTAGCGACCTGGTCCTCCCTGCACACCTTCACCAAGCATTATAAGATACATATTTTGGAGTCTGCTGAGACAAAGTATTCTACAGTAAAAATGTTTTTTTAAAAAAAACCTATTGTATAGTTGATTTTGAACCACATTTTTATTTATTTATTTTATTTTTCAATTTAATACCCCGCCCCTCCTGCCATCAGGCAGCCCGGGGCGGCTTACAATATAAAAACACAAATAAAATCCAATATAAAATATTTTTTAAAACTGCCAAAAGGAGGGCGATATTTAACACCACCACCACCGCAGCCCCTCCCCCCCCTCCACCCTTTCAACCCTCTCCCCCACCAAACACCTGGCAGAACAACCAGGTCTATTCCGAAAAGAGAGAAGGTCCGGGGCCAACTGCACCCCCACTAGAAGGGAGTTCCACAGCCGTGGCATGGCCACCAAGAATGCCCTCTCTTGCGTGCCTCCCTGGAAGACTCAGGGGACCTCGAGCAGGGCACCCCCGCACGACCGCAGGGGTCAATCCAGCACCCGGGGGGTGAGGCGGTCCCGCAGGTAGGCAGGACCTAGACCGTTCAGGGCTTTATAGGTCAAAACCAACACCTTGAATCGCACCTGGAACGCTATCGGCAGCCAGTGCAGAGCATGGAGCCACCGGTGTTATGTGCTCCTGGCGGCCCAATCCCACCAAGAGATGAGCCACCGCATTCTGCACTAGCTTCAGCCTCCAAGCCGTTGTCATGGGTAGCCCCACATAGAGCGCGTTACCATAGTCTAGTCTAGAGGTGATGAAAGCATGGATGAGGGTGGCCAGGTCAGAGTCTGAAACATACGGCCGAAGCCACCACACCAGATGTAATTGGCGAAAGGCACTCCTCGCCACAGCCTCCACCTGGGCATCCAGGCAGAGCTATGCGCCGAGAAGCACCCCCAGACTCTGCACCAGGGGAACCAATGCGGGACAGACCCCGTCCACAACAGGGGCCGTTACCCCCGTTGCCTTACCCACCAGCATCACCTCCGTCTTGTCAGGATTCAACCTAAGTCGGTTGGCTCTCATCCAGTCCCCCACAGCCATCAGTCACTGGGTAAGCACCGAGACTGAAGGCCCTGGGTCTGTTGTAAAAGAGAGGTACAGCTGGGTGTTATCCGCATATTGATGACACCGCACACCAAACCTCCTAATCACCTCACCGAGTGGCTGCATATACACATTGAACCGGAGAGGGGACAAGACAGAACCCTGAGGGACACCACATGAGAGACCTCGGTACGATGAAAAACATTCTCTGAGTACCACTCGCTGAGTTCTTCCTGCTAGGAATGAGCGGAACCATTCAAGAACAGTCCTGCAGTCACCAGCATCTCATGGTCAATGGTATCAAACGCAGCCGAAAGATCTAACAACACCAAAGGGGTCGACCGCCCCCGGTCTAGCTTTCGGCACAGGTCATCCACCAAGGCCACAAGCACAGTCTTGGTTCCATATCCTGGACAAAATCCCGACTAGGAGGAATCAAGAAAACCGATGCGATCCAGATGCCCCTGCAGCTGCTGGGCCGCTACCCGTTAAATAACCTTTCCTAAAAAGGGAAGGTTAGAGAGAGGCCAATAGTTGGCAAGGGAGTCAACGTCAAGCGATGGTTTCTTGATCAGAGGCTGCACCACTGCCTCCTTGAGGCAACCCAGCACTCTGCCCTCCGGAGGGAGGCATTGACCACCCCCGCCAGCAGCAGTCCCATTGTCTCCCTGCACAGGATGGGCACAAGTCTTAACTCACAAGAAGTGGCCCAAGCACCCCAAGGACTCCGATCGCATTGGTGGGCACCACCGACTGGAATTGATCCAAAAAAACTGGACAAGATGGGGCTTCCATAACCTCTGGCTCTCCTACTGTAATAAGTGCAGCATCAAAGTCGCGGTGAATACGAATGATTTTATCCACAAAATAGTCCACAAACGTGTCTCAGCATGCCGTAGATGACTCCACTTCTAGGTGGAGGGAGGCCGGACTGACCAACCCCCGCACCACCCTGAAAAGCTCCGCTGGACAGGACTTAGCGGATACTATGAGGGCAGCAAAAAACTCTTTTTTTGCTGTCCTCATAGCCACAGCATAGGCTTGTAAACTAGCTCTATGCTGCAGTCTGTCGGCTTCAATGCGAGACCAGCGCCACCGTCGCTCCAACCCCCGCCCATTCCGCTTCAGAACCCGCAGGTCCTCTGAATACCAAGGAGGCCTGCGGTGCTGTCGCCTGGGAAGCAGACGTTTGGAGCTATCTGATCAGTGACCTCAGTTAGCAAGGTGTTCTAGAAAGCCACAAAGTCATCAATGAGACGACCGTCAAAATCAGAGGGTATCTCCCCCAGAGCCCTCTGGAACTGCTCTGGTTCCATGAATCTCTGGGGGCAAACCATACGAATTAGTCCCGCATCCATCCAGGGGCAGACATGCTCCGGAAGAGAGGTCTGCAGGAGGTAATGGTCCATCCATGACAAGGGCACTGCTGATATTTCCCCCAATAATGGAACACATGCCTCAAGGCCGGTGCAAAACATGAGATCCAGAGTGTGCCCCCGCCCCCCGCATGTGTTGGGCCACTAACCACCTGGGACAGGCCCATGGTTGCCATGGCGGCCATGAACTCATGCTCCGTGCCCCCAAGGGTGGCATTGGCGTGAATGTTGAAGTCCCCTAAGACTAATGTCTTTGGGGACCGCAACACCACCCCCGATACCACCTCCATCAGAGCATGCAGAGAGACTCTTGTACAGGTAGGTGTACGGTATATACAAGCAGCACCCCTAAACTGCCCCCCCACCAAATCAAACACAAGGTGAAGGACCTCCATACCAACCATGGTTTGCACCGGATACCTCCTCACAGACCATCCCTCTTTAAAAATCATGGCTACACCGCCCCCCGTCCCTCCGACCGTGGCTGATGCTGCACGGGATACCCGGCTGGAACAGAGTCAGCCAGAATAGACCCCGACTCAAGGTCCAGCCAGGTTTCCGTGATACATATGAGATTGGCGGCTGAGTCCAGGATCAACTCCTGGACAGTTATTGCTTTATTCTCCACCGACCTCGCATTCAACAGTAGCAGCACAGGGTCAGAGGCTCTCTGATCATGACCCATCTGCCCAACTACCTGGGGGCTAGTAAGTGGCACCTATACTAAGCATCTGTTCCGCCTCAATGATCTTACACCCCTCCACCTGGGACCATATCTTCCCCGGCCTGTCACGACCCCAGTGGCTGCGGCCCTCCCCCCAGCAGGGACCTGCAGCCCCAGCCCCCTTCTGGCTGCCCCGCCCTGGTGGCAGGGGAGATCACCACCCCTCACCCTCTCCTCCTCCCTAACCCTTTCAAACATACCCCAATACTCTTCCCACCCTAGCCCTCCCAACAACTCTCCCCCTCCCTTCCTTTCCCAACAACTCTTCCCCCAAATACCCCACTATTTCCCCCCAAATAACATATAACATAACCTCCCCCAATCACACCCCTCACCTCCTTATCCACCCACATCCTCCCACAAAATCTTCTGCCAGTCGGGGATATGATACACGATGTCCCCTGCCCCTCCTTTTTCCCTCCCATGGGTTTCGGATGTCCAGGGAGCTCGGGAGAAAGGAAAATTGGTTCTCTTACCTGGGAATTTTCCTTCTAAGAGCTTCTCTGGACATCACTTCAACCCACCCAGCAGAGGAGTTGCATGGCTCATTCCTGGACACTAATTTGTTGGGTTTTAACCCTAGTTGAGGTCTCCTAGCTATAGGAGAGTGTTGTGTTTCTTCTTTTTGGTTGCCTTTGTAATTTAACTAGTTAAATTGCTTTTTTTTTTAGTCAAAGCTGTTGTTCAGGTGTTACGAGTCTTGTACACTGGAGATCCAGGGGGTGTTCCCCAGTGCACATGCGCCAGCAGTATTTTGTGATGGTCCTTCTGCCACCTAGCAGTTGAGGCAGGGAACTTTCCCAGAGTCTTAAAGTGATGTCCAGTGGAGCTCGTAGAAAGAAAATTCCCAGGTAAGAGAACTATTTTCCCTTTTTGAGACATTAAGGAATGGTCTCTGGCAGTTGCAAGGTGTTTCTCCGGTGATTGAAAGGATATTGAAGGCTACAGATGGCAGACATAATAGATCACCCACACTTTAGCTCTGTCAGACACAGGCAGAACAAAGGAAATGTTCCCAAGATGCTGGTCAGATATCACCACCAAGACCAGCATCCTATTTTTCATAGGTCAGTTCATAAATCTCTGCAAATATGAGCTTACCTTTTCCCAATGAGTTTTAATGCTAGTTCTTATTTTTCTTTAAGAGTGGGTGTGGGGTAAAGGGAAAGAAGAACTTGAACTAGTTGTCTCTGTGATGAGTGTGTTACATTTTTATGTGGACTACTGAGATTCAAGCTCCATTCTTGCTCTGTCATGCTTCTAGGCCAGTAGGGACTACAAAAACGCTTTATTATCAAACCTGACCTCAATGTTAGACACATATTTGAAGAAGGCCCAAGGAGGACTCAAGGACCCTGGTACAAATCACTGTCTCCATTTTATGCTGACTGAGGATCTGGCCCAAAACTCGTACTGTCCAACATAGTAGGAAGGGCAATGCCATGGATTCAAATTCCTATTGTCTGGAGGAGTTGTGATTCCCAGACGTTTTGGATCACATACTACTGTCTTATCAAGCTTTGCCGGACAAGCTTGCACCCACTGGAGAAAGCTGTGGCCTGGCACATGCTCACTGGAGACTTGGCACAGCCGCAGGGAGCTTCCATCCCCCATGGCCAATGCATGTGCACTGTGGTCATCACCCAGCCAAGATGGCTGCAAAGCAGTGAACCCTGCTTTGTTGTAGCCATAGCTGGTTCCATGGACTGGTTGTGGACCATGAAGAGGATAGAGCACATGTAGGAGCAGAGTTAATACTGGAGTTATACTTCAAAAGCTCACAGTTATGTCTCTTACTTCTGAACAGAGGCCAATGTCTCTTTCAGGACCTGGGACTAGAATCAGTAACCTTAGAACCCTAGAGGAAGTGGCTGGCTCCACAGTGCCACTAGTGCACTCTGCTTTGGTCCCCTGACCAGCTCAGTCGAAAGCATGCAAACTACTATGAATGGACTATAAACGATGAAGTTCTAGACAACATTTTCTGACTGTGGGGTGCTCCTTCCTTGGGCTTCTTTGCCAATGTGAAAATGACCCGCTTCTTCAGCAGGGCGGGCCACGCTCCAGGTTCAATATCAGATGCATTCATGATATCTTGGAACGGGGAATTCATTTGCACATTGCTTCCCCTTCCTCTCTTGCACAGAGTGGTACACGAGGCAAGGGCAGACTCAGCCCACCTCATCCTCATAGCTCCCAAATGGCCCAGACAGATCTGGTACCAGACACTTATGGACATAGCAACTGAAAACAGGGAGCTACCACTCAGACCGGACCTACTGTCCCAACAGAAGGGCAAGTTCCTCCACCACGATCTAAAAATGCTACACCTTTGCACTTGGTTGATTCTTCCATAGTCCAAGACCTATCCCCCGACGTTAGAGCTGTAATGGAAATACAACGCTAAATGGAAACACTTCACTTCTTGGTGCAATTCGACGAATATACCCTTACACTCCCTGGTTATCAACCATGTCTTTCAATATCTACTGCATCTACAGAGATCACAGTTGTCTCCTGCATCTATCAAGGTACACCTGGCGGCAATATCTACCTATTTACAAATTCCAGGTGAGGACTCCCTATTGTCTCACCCTGTGATGAGAACCTTCTTGAAGGGCCTTACTGTCAGTGGGAGGGGGGGTTGGACTGGGAAGGAACACACCCACCTACCGTGGGCCACCAAGCTCACGTTCTGTTGCGAAATCCCCGAAGAAGGATGCCCGTCAGGATAGTGTGGTAGCCCTTGAGGTCTCACAGAGATCAGGCCTCTATCATCATTGGGCCCAGAGCTTCAGGGTGAGCGTGTGACCTCACAACACTCGATCTCACAAACAAATAGGGGAGAGGTAGGAAAGTGGGGTAGTTGTGGGGGGTTGGTAGGCCGGGGACCCGGGTACATGGGGATGGATAGAGGGTCTTTCACTCTCCGGAGGGGAGGGACGGAGTCCCTGGGAAAGGGGAGGGGGCTCACACTCTTCTCAGCAAACCTCACGTTCACAGTCACACTAGGGAAGGGAATACAGGACAAGCAGTCACCAGTACACTCACTCTCACCCACGATAAAACAGGGACCGGGTCAAGACGAGGTACAACAACAAGGGTAGGAGTTCAAGGGGCAGGGGACACAAGAATAAGACAGTTAAGGCAATGGGGTCACAAGGAATCACACTTAGCTTTCTGGCCAGCCTCTCAGTGTTCTCAGTGTTTTGAAGTCCAGGCTCCGCCCCTGGCCATGCTCGGAGGGATGACCCTGCTGGGCATGAGGTCACTGGCTGGTTCCTGCTGTGTTTGGCAGCCTGGCCGGTTTCCCTGGGGACCAGGCGCGGCTGCGTGGCAGTCTGTACCGCCACCTCTTCTTCCTGTGCCGGTGGTGTTGCGGCGTGAGCGGGGAAGGGCGGCTCCCCATCTAGTCCTGGAGCCCTGAAGTCCCCTTCCACACCAATCGCACCAGCGGAGGCTGACACTTACTAATACCTTCCCACCTGTCAATCAGCATACACCCCCATGGGATATTAATCCGGTACTCACCAAGCTAATAGCTCCTCTGTTCGAGCCACTTCCAACTTGCTCCATGGAAAATCTAACGATCAAGCCCACGCTATTAGTAGCACTAACTTCTGAACGTAGGGTCAGTGAGCTAGCAGCACTGAGAGCCTCACCTCCTTACTTAAGATTCCACAGAGATAAGGTGGACTTGAGGACAGATCCCTCTTTCATTCCTAAGGTGGTTTCCCCTTTCCATGTGAATCAAACCATTTCACTTTCAGTTTTCTTTCCCATACCACATAATTCTAGGGCAGAGAGAGCCTTATGCACTCTGGACCTCAAAAGGGCACTCTCTCTTTCTACCTAGAATATAGTAAGTCTATCAAGGCATCTGATGCTCTGTTCATCTCCTACAGGGGACCATGCATTGGTGTCTGAGTTACTTCTCAGAGAATATCCAAATTGATCCTTCTCTGCATACAAAGATGTTATGAAGTGGCTGACAAAGCACCTTCAAATCTAATCTCATTCTATCAAAGCGATGGCAACCTCCATAGCAGATCTTCAAAGTGTTCCAATCTTGGACATCTGCAAGGCTGCTACATAGTCATCACTTCATACTTTCTCCAGACGTTACTCACTGGATATGGCAGCCAGGTCGGATGCTTCAGTGGGCAAGGGCAACCCTGCAATCCTTGTTTGATTGACTTTCCTTGACCCTCACATTGTAATATCCTTGGCAGGGGAGACCACCACCCCTCCTCACCCTCTCTTCCTCCCTGCTACACTGCTAACTGTGAGTAATCTACTGGGCTGGGGGGTGTGGGGGCTCCTGTATAGCATGGCATGGTTTGGCCTGGCCTGCCTGTGCATAGGGCCAGTACTGGGACATGGGGGGTTTTGCATGCCATGCTTTTTTTAAAAAAAAAAAAATTTTAAATTGAGTTCCACTGGAGACACATTGCTTGCTGGCTACTGCTGCTTGGTTGACTTGGCAGTCAGACAGCAGCACCATGAGTCGCTCAGAGGGCTCTCTCTGCCTGGCTCCAGAAATTAAGTTCCCTCCATGCCAGGGTGCCCCAGGGGCGTGTGTGGTGTGGTGTGAAGAATCAACATGGTGTCTGCTGGGCTGTCTGGCTTTTGGTGTGCAGGATCGCAGTTGCTTGCAGTCTGTGTGGTTGATTCAAGTTTTCTTCTTTTACCAAGGGTTCTCTGGCTGCCTCCAGGCAGGAACAGCATCCTAGGTTGTTGGGTTTTTTTAAATAATTGGGTGCTGCCAAGCCAGCTGGGGTGCTTGGTTTGCTCAGCTTGGCAGTCAGACAGCAGCACCATGAGCCACCCAGAGGACTCTCTCTGCCTGGCTCCAGGAGTTCCCCTGTATCGCTGGTCTTCCCAAGTTACCAGTGCCACACCATGCCAAGAGGTTGCCAACTGTTGCCCCTCCTGGGGGGGGTAGGGGTAGACAGTGAATGTTTTGTCGTCTTGAGTGAATGTCCCAACTCTTGCTAGTCTGTTTTTCTGTGCACTACTTGGTTGGCAATATAATGATGATTTATTGTAAAAGTGGGTGCCTTCAGTGCTGATGGTGGGCCATGCATGCTGTGGGTACACAGTACTACCGTTTGGATTTTTATTTTTTAATTTCTGCACATTCACAGTTTCATTTTTGTGAGGTTGTCTGAAGCTTGCATGATTATTTATTTCCCACTCTTGGTAGCCTGCTTTTCTGGGTAGTGCTTTCGCTGTGGGTTCAAGAAGTTCACCAAGATGTGTCCAGGTAGGGCACTAGGGGGTATACTTTCCAATTTTTTTCCCTGGTATATGGTCAGTGGGCTTGCCTTGCATTGGTGGGCTGGGCACACACACAGTGGAGGCTTTCTTTTGTGGGGGGGTGGAATGCCTGGAAACCTTCTTGTCTGCCTGTTGCTGGGAGGACAAGGAGGTCCATGTGCTCTCCAACTCACTCACCCACCACAGCGCCTGGAGGCCTTCCAGATTGATCTCGCATGAGAGCATGGGGGGTGGGGGCATACATGCAACAGTGCTGGGCTGGTGGTTGTGTCTGGGAGTGGGTGTTTGGCGCAACTGGTTTCTTTTGGATGCTATTGCCTACTGCCAAGGCCAGGCACTGTCCTGTCTGTGGCATAGGGAAGACTGAACTTGTGAGCCATACATTGTGCACACCCTGATTGGCTAGGCAATTAAACGGCTGCAGCTGCTGCACATGGCAACACCTGCTGAGGTACCAAGGTGGCACCTAAGTTTTCTGATGTTCTGTGCTTTGGTCTTTGAAGTCCAAAGCTTCGTCAAGAATGCCAAATTGCCTCCAAGTACTTGGACCAACTATTTGGAACTTCGAAAATTGGTCCAAATACCCAAAAGTACTATTTCGTTCAGTCCTAGTCTGAAAGATCAGGACATAACACTTTTCTGCTGAAATAAAAGTTTTGTGTTGCAGCAGCTGTAACTAATAATAATAATCATCATTATTATTATTATTATTATTATTATTATTATTATTATTTTATTTATTATTATTATCATCAAACATTTATATAGCGCAAGCAATGTACCTGGTGCTTTACAAAGTAATTGAGTAGACATGGTCCCTGCCCTAGGACTTACAATCTGAGAGACGGGGATGGGGGGCAAGACGAAGGAAGGGGAACAGAGGGAGAGACAAGGAGTGTAACATTCATGAGGATGTGAGGTCCCAGGTGAACGCGCTTGGCTTGGTTACATCAAGAATGATGACTGGTTGGTCCATGTGTTGAGGCTATGAGTACACAGACCTTAGGTAACAGATTGTATTGGATGAAAGGTATTAGCAGGAGTTAGGTGAGGGGAGCGAGGAATCGGGGAGGGCAGAGCAGAAGAGGTGGGTCTTGAGGAGGGATTTGAAGGTACAAAGGGAAGGGGGCGAGGCGGATGTGGGCAGGGAGGGAGTTCCAGGCGTGGGGGGCAGCTAGGACGAAAGCGGTTAGGGGAGCAGGGGAGGCGTGGGAGGGCGAGAGAGGGGACAGAGGAGGAGCAGAGTTCACGGACTGGAGTACGGAGGGAAATTAGCGCATTGTGAAGAGCTTTATAGGTGAAGACTAGGAGCTTGTGCAGGATTTGTTCAGGAAGGGGAAGCTAGTGAAGAGAGGAGAGGAGGGGCTGCACGTAGTCAAAGTGATGGCGTGGTGGATGACCCTGACTGTCACGGGAGGCGGGGGAAGAAGGGAAGGGTAAGGGAAGGGGAAAGGTTTCTCCAGCTGGGGTTTCCCACGTGTTACCTGGGATGGTAATAGTTCCCTCAGGGTCGTGTTTGAGCTTTCCCACCAAACTAGGGGGCAACCCGACTCATCATAGGGATGGAGAGGACCCAATTGCCAGAAAGGGAGACGGGGGGGGGGAAACGACACAACTCAGGGGGATACAAACTGAGGCTCGCTGAGGGTTCCAGGGCACCGTGGAAGGGAGGATGGGGAAGCAGGGGTCTGGGAACGGGTGAGGAAAGGGAAGGAGTGGGGTAGGAATTCCCTACGGGCAGGGCACTAACTCGAAACGTGGGGAGCTGGGGTTTACGCGCGCACACTGTGAAAGAGGTCAAAGGGAATCACGCACACCAGGGCTCGCACAACACACACAAGTACAAAGGACCAAGGAAGGGAAGATCGAGAGTGGGACAGGGGGGACACCACACACAGGAACCAGTTCAATCAACTTTCTCTATTTCTCTATTTCTCACTAGGCACACAAGAACAAGGTAGCAATCTCTAAATGATTACCGGCGGGGCTTCTATGCACTGCTGCTGCTTTTATGCCTACCGTGGCCCTATGGCATCCTGCTAGGAAGGCGGGGCTACACCGCTCCTGGTCTGCATCTCTCTGCCAGGCGTGCACTGCATCTGGGTGGAGCCAGTGTCCTTGCATCTATGGGAGATGGCTGGGCAGAGCCTGCCCCCCTGTCTACATCACTGGCTGCACCAGGGTCCCCCGGGGTTACATCGGGCTGCCTAGCTACCTGAGGGGTGACGTGGCGCGGCCGTGGCCACAGCGTGACACTGGCAGCAGAGTTTTGGTCGGAGGTAAGGGGAGAAAGATGAGAGCGGGGGAGGCCAGTGAGAAGGAGGTTACAGTAATCGAGGCAAGAGATGACCAGAGCATGAACAAGGGTTTTGGCAGAGGAGACAGAGAGAAAAGAGCGAATCTTAGCAATGTTATGAAGGGAGAAGCGACAGGATTTGGCAACAGAGTCAATATAGGGTTTAAAAGAAAGGGGTGAGTCAAAGATGAAGCCTAGGCTACAGGCTTGGGGGACAGGCAGGATGGTGACTCCATCAATAATTATTGACAGTGAGGAAGGAGAGGAAGGATGAGGGGGGAAGATAAGGAGTTCAGTTTTAGCCATGTTGAG